>VONZ01000238.1:0-600000 GCA_012976165.1 Labeo catla
GACCATATTGGTCAAGCTGGTTTGATTTGAAAGAACATATTGGTCAAGCTTGTTTAGGTTGGTAGAACATCTTGGTCTAACTGGTCTGGTTTGGGTTGGTAGAACATCTTGGTGAAGCTGGTTTGGGTTGATAGACCATCTTGGTCAAGCTGGTTTGGGTTGGTGAACCGTCTTGAGGTGCTAAGTGTTAACAAAACTTGTTGGTCTGCTTGACCTCCATAACATAACATTGATGGCGATAAACCATTGAAGTGCTTTAAATACACTCAGCTCTATTCAAAACTGTTTTCACTTCCATGAGGAGCACAGGATGTCTCTTGTGAAACAAGCCAGTCATTGAGGATTTACCCCTGACCAAAGTCTTGAAAGCTAACAGAGGCATTTGTTTATTGACCCACAAAGAATTTCCATGGTCATGCCTCTGTAAATGCTCCCAGAATTAAGTTATTTCAGCTGTATTACATTAATGTAGAAATTGATCCGTTTAATGAGGAAAACTTTGGTTCTAATGCTGATTTGTGGAGGCTGGCGACAGGCAGTTCCTAATCGCCTCTGATCATCAGCTGAGGTGAAGCAATGAAACCTGACTGGGCATCACATTTCACAGTGCTGTGCCAACTGGAGGGATTTAACCCTCCTTCCTGGTTCAGTCACGTTCATAGTATAAAGCTTTCACTTGTACGAGCACATGTAGGTACATGTTAATAGGAGAGTTGTTTGGGTTTGAGAAAGTAAGCAGCTTTTCTTTGCCTACTTCTTTGTTGTGCTTTTATACAACTGAGAATGTGGTTGTAGAGCATTTGGCGGTTGTTAATTTTGTGGGGAAAAGCTGGTTCAGCGGTGTCTGCCTAGCTATTTATACTTTGTTACTGTGCTTGATACTGCAGTTGTAATTGTGTTATGTTTTTTGATCTGGTTCCTTTAAATGATCCATTCCTACTGATTTGCGCAGCATTTGTGAATCACTCAAACGTAAAGGAGTTTGGGAGGAAAAATGATATTTACTTGTGTTATATGTTGGAATCACTCAGAAGTACACCCAAAAATGACAATTCTGTCATTAATTACTCACCCTCATGTCGTTCCACACCTGTAAGCTCTTCGTTCAACTTCAGAACACAAATTAAGAAATTTTTGATGAAATCCAAAAGCTTTCTGACCTTACATAGACAGCAATGTAACTGGGTTCAAAGCCCAGAAAGACAGTAAAGCATTAAAATACAGTTAACTATTAAAAAAGAAGTGGCATTTCTCAATTATTTCAATTAAGTTTCTTAATTTATTTCAGGTTTAATTCGTAATAACAGTAGTGTTCCGTGGTTTTACCAGTATTTAATAGTTAATTAATAGTTGATTTTAGTTTTCTGATTTTACCTTTCATAGACAAACGACACTACTAGTCAAGTTTTGTAATGTTTTTTTGCATTTATTTGATCCAAAGTACATCAAAAACAGTAACATTTTGAAATATTTTTGCTATTTAAAAGAACTGCTTTCTGCTTGAATATATTTTAAAATGTAATTTATTCCTGTGATTTTTAAAGCTAATTTTTTAGCATCATAACTCCAGTCTTCAGTGTCACATGATCCTTCAGAAATCATTCTAATACGCTGATTTGCTGTTCAAGAAAAATTTATATTTCAGATAAATGCTGTTCTTGTTCTTCTTTCTATTCATCAAAGAAACCTGATAAAATTCTACTCAGCTGTTTTCAACGTAATAAATATTTTAGTAAATATTTTTTAAGAGCAAATCAGAATATTAGAATGATTTCTGAAAGATCATGTGACTGGAGTAATGATGCTAAAAATTCTAAATATATTTACAATTTTTTAAATATATTCCAATAGAAAACTGTTGTTTTATATAGTCAAAATATTTCAAAATTGTACGGTATTTGCTGTCCTTTTGGATCAAATAAATGTAGGCTTGATAAGCTTGATGACTTCTTTAAAAAACATTTAAAACCTTTGAATGTTAGTGTATATTTTTGGTTATCTTTCTGCTGTATGACATATGATGTTATTAAGCTGCTTCGCACTACTGGTGGTGCACAGTTCAGCTCATCTCATCATAAAATACATTACTGCTGTCAACATCCTGTAAAACTGAACACTCTGTTCCAAAGAATATTGTCCTCCATTGATTCTGGGCTGCTGCTGCCTCACTCATAATATATTAGTCATGAAAAAGAACATCAGGAGACCTGAAGGAAGGGAAGAGCTTAAGTTCAGACACTGACTCATATCGCTTGCTGTTTCAAAACTGAATCATGTGGCTTTTTTCTCACCTAGCCTTTTGCAGTTCACCTTTATTGACTTAAATTCGCATAGTAAAACTGGGAAAGATTGTAAAGTACAGCTGCAGCATGCAAAACACTATTTACAAGTACCACAGGAAGTATTATGCTTTGCTTCCTTCCATTCATAGTTAGTTTTAAATGTTTTAAGTTTTGAAAGCTTACAAAGCTTTCTCACACCCCTTGTATTTAGTAAATTAGAGTCATAATTGCACCTTGAGATCATGTTCAGTATTATTAATTAAGGTGATGAATCAGCACATAAGTAATTTTTCTCTTGCTTCCTGCTTATAAATTGGTAATGTAGTAGTAGTATTATTATTATTATTATTATTTACTGTTTCTGTTTTACTTATTAATTATTTACTTGCCAATGGCCTTGCATACAGCATGATATTTATATCCATATGTGTTTCTTATTCTAGGGTGTGATGCTGCTAGTGCTAGGATCCATAACCATTAGGCTTCGTAACTGTGAGAATGTTGTCGTTTCCACTTAGTGGTTTTATTAAGAGAGCAAAACACCTTTAGAATTGTTGTTTACACTTTAATTTTGATATAGATTTTATGTAATTAAAAATGTATGCTTCTTAAATTGGTCAATACAGCTTCCCAGCCATGAAAAAAAATCTTTCTGTTCAGGCGGATTGTTTGTTTTAGCGCTTCAGGAGATGTAAGCTCTATGATTATGCAGTTCTCTGCTCCCTCAGACTCTCTGGAAACCCTTTCTGGGTCAGTTTGCTGCTTTTTCTGTCTCTGCCCAGTGACTCATCAATGAGAACGCGGACCACTCGACAGGGCCGATGCACAAGACTTTGTGCTTTAGCTTCCTGTGTTCTATAAATACTGAATCAAAGTGGAACACAGGTCATGAAGAGGAACACTGCTGGAGTCTTATGATCATTATTAATGAGTTTGAGTCATCAGATAAAAGTTGTACTAGACTTTGTGGTTTGTGAGACGCCAACTCAAAGACTTCATGGGGCCAGTTCATTGGGGTGCAGTTTAAAGTGTTGAACTCTGAGTGAACTGGTTTGAATGTAATTACTATAAAGCAGGTTTTTCAGCTGTGTTCTGCACAGTCCTGCACTGCACGTGCTGAGAGTCTGTGCAACAATAGGAAACTGTGACTGTGTAGTAGTCTTAATGAGTTGAGTTAATGTGTAATGAATCAAGTGCGAAGGGATCAGAACGTGCATAGACATATCATTAAAGCTGATGTATGATAAACGGCAAATATTGTTGGGTGGTGCTGCTTTATAAATTATGTTATGGCGTATTCATGATGACATAATTTTGTAAGTGATGAATATATTTGATTAAATACTGTTTAATTATAAATGCGCTAATGACTTTGACTATTTGTCATGGATCAATGTTGTTCAGCCTTAATATAACATGTATTATTAATGTTATATATATATATATATATATACACGCATACATACATACATACATACATAAGTCAATTTGTCATGGATCAATGTTGTTCAGCCTTAATATAACATGTATTATTAATGTTATATATATATATATATATATATATATATATATATATATATACACGCATACATACATATCAGTGGTGTGTAGTGATGTTCTGAAATGAGGAGGCAAATTTTTTTTTTCTTTTCTCTTTTTCTTTTAAATCTAATATAAATTAATGTCCCAGTCACATTTTCTTGGTTAAATAATCACAACTTACACTATCAGAAAAAGAAAAAATGTTTTATATTTTTACATTAACAATGTAATCAATATTCTGTTCAAGTATGAATCTCATCAAGGCAGCAACAATTTAAACAATATATTTCATTTGTAAACTTGCGTTTAGCTATTATTTTTTATAGTTAACTTTTAACTATTTTTTAAATTTTTCGGATTATCAGTCATCAGAGCTCTGTAAATTTCGATCATATACACTGAGATTTCCTTTAAATTTCATTAAGCTGATTACTCACTAAAACTCCCACAGATCATGTTTTCATGTCATTTTAAGTTTATTTTGACGTAAAAAAGTGGTAGTATCTAAGTGTGTGAATTGTTTACTTACCTTTTATATTAGTCGTCCATTTAACGCCATTATATTGATCATTCAGACTGATTCGCGAACTCGCAACGCACACAAACACAAGAGGCGGGATTTATTGCATGAACCAATCACAGCCGAGCAAAGCCAGTCATATCCAATCATATCGCGATGCTTTCCCGCATTCATTCTTATTTACCCTCAGGGGACGAAGACAGCGACTCTCACTGTAACTTTACCTGCTGGTGTCGCTGTTGGACAGTATTTCTGTAGATAAGCAATTTATACACTTTTTAATGTTATATTTTGTGATACTGGCGTCGTTTTATTTTTTTACCACGATTTTTTTTTCTCATCCAATGTTTTGAGAAGCCACTTCCTCCCTTGCCTTCTCTGAGGAAACGGTCCTGGTACATATAACATTATACATAATGAATTCTAAATGATTGTGACACTAAAGACTGAGATAATGGCTGCTGAAAATGTAGTTTTGCCATCACAGGAATAAATTAGATTTTAAAATATGTTAAAATAGAAAACAGCTGCTTTAAATTATGATAATGTTTCACAATTTTAGTTTTTTACTGTCATTTTTGATCAAAGAAATGCTGCCTTAGTGAATTTCAGACATAAGACATTGATGCATTCGAGCAAGCTCCCTAATAATACAATAAAACTAGTCTGTCTTTCAGTCCAGGTAAAGGTTTACTCCGAATGAATGTTAATTGTGTCGCATTGAGTTGATTGTATCTGTACTGTGAGTCCTCAGGGTTTTCTGCTGTCAGTCGGAGCGTGTGAATGCTGCCAGTCTCTGCTACTGCCAGCCTGCAGTGCTTTATACTCCTGCAGATGTGAGTGCGGCCTCAACCGCACAATAAGCTCTCTCATTCCCGGCACCCCACTGTCTGACTGTCTCTATCTCTCTTTATCTCCATCCAGGAGAGCTTTAGTGGGTTGAATGTCAGCCTCATGTTGTGGTCATTTCAAAATATTTCACCAAAACTAAACATTTTATTCTGCCTGTTTTCACAGATGGAATGAAGTTGAATGAGCGGCAAAAACAGGCGAAGGAGAGGAGGGAGGAGAGGGCCAAATATCTCGGTAAGGCAACACAAAGCAGACGGTGAGACAGCACCCCCTGCTGACTGGGGTGTAAATGTGTACAGACAAAAAAACACTCCTGAGGCTTGTGCAACAGCGCAGGAAGGCTGCCAAGAAATACATGCAGAAATTCTATTTAGTCAGAAGTTCACATTTGTCATTGACATTTGACAGGTCACATATTTTTAGACTAACAAGCATGTGCATGCAGTGTGCATTTTTGCCTGTTTATTTGTTTGATTTTTTTTCCCACTTTTTTTTTTAATGGTTTCCATTCTATATATCTCTATTTTTCTCTTAAATACTAACAATGTATTAATATTTTATACATTATATAATACTTTTATATATTATGCATTCTATTAAACATTCATATTTATTAGTTATTATTAACAAATGCATTATACCATGAAACTACAAGCAGTTTCGAAAATGGACGGATGTGTATTTGTGTAATAATATTTAAATATTAAATGTATGTTAACATTTATGTGTAGTATTATTATATGCTTATATACTGCATTTATTTATATATTAAATATAATTTATTTACATGTTTTTAGTGTTTACATATTAATATATAATAGTATGTTTTTAGGTAATTTAAGCTTAAGTTTAAAATGTACTCAAATACATGCCAGGAACAATGTTAAAATCACTTCTGGCTTGGTTGCATACAAGCTCTTTTTACTGTTTTCTAGGCTCCTGACTAGTAATATTATAAACCTTCTCCCTAGTTTTAACAATTTTGACTGAAATACCTGCTTGTTTGTCTTTACTAAACTAGCACTGTAAGATTTTCTCCTCTTTAGAGAATTATAATTATCTCACATGCTGCCTGGTTTTGTTTGTCTGTCATATCACTGTGCTTGTCATGGCTGCTGAGATTGCTGTGCTGCTCTGCTTTGCATGATTGACACAATGTTTTTGTCTTCTTTTCCACCTTCCCTCCCCAGAACAGCGTGGCCAGACTCAAGGTAAGCCACTCCTCCGTCTCCGGTGGTGTTGGTGACTGATCTCTTTCTCTATCAAATGCTTATTCTCTTGTAGAGCTGCTTTCCATTTTCTTTGTGTCTCATAATCATAATTAGAGACAGATTGTTGGGTGTCTTAATTTTGAGTGAAAACATGCCAGACGTTGTCACACTCCCCTGCTGGAAAATGAAGCTTAAACCAATGAGATAAATAGCAGTTTCTACATAACTG
Source organism: Labeo catla (assembly GCA_012976165.1). NCBI lineage: Eukaryota > Metazoa > Chordata > Actinopteri > Cypriniformes > Cyprinidae > Labeo > Labeo catla. The sequence continues at coordinate 6,637 of VONZ01000238.1, forward strand.
GTCAAAACGGGGAATTTATGGTCTTTAGCTGGTTTAAGCTGGCTTAGGTGAATAAGACAATTGACAAAGGTCAAGCTAGTAGACCACCACAACTAAGCTTAGGACCTGATTGAGCTGGTTAAATATGTCAGTGTTTTCTATAAAATGATTAATTACACTACCAGTCAAAAGTTTTTGAAAAGTACGATTTTTAATGTTGTTTTTTTTTTGTTTTTTTTTTGTTTTTTTAAGAATTCTCTACTGGTCACCAAGCCTGCATTTATTTGATCCAATACAGCAAAAATAATAATATTGTGAAATATTTTTACTATTTAAAATAACTGCTTTCTATTTCTACATTTTCAGCTTCATTACTCCAGTCTTCAGTGTCACATGATCCTTTAAATTGTTGTAATATGCTGATTTGCTGTTGTTATTATTATTATTATTATTATTATTCACAATATTTTCAGGATTCTTTGATAAATAGAAAGATCCAAAGATCAACATTTATCTGAAATAAAAAGCTTTTGTAACATTATACACTATACCATTCAAAAGCTTGGAGTAAGTATAATTTTTTTTAATTTTTTGGGGGGGGATGGAAATGATAGAAATTAATACTTTTATTTAGCAAGGATGCTTTAAATTGATCAAAACTGATGATAAAGACATTTATAATGTTACAAAAGATTTCCATATCAGATAAATGCTGTTCTTCTAAACTTTCTATTCATCAAAGAAACATGAATCAATTTTGCTTAGCTCTTTTCAACATCATAAAAATGTTCTTTTGAGCAGCAAATCAGAATATTAGAATTATTTCTGAAGAATCATGTAACTGGAGTAATGATGCTAAAAAATCAGCTTTGAAAGCACAGAAATAAATTACATTTTAATATGTATTTAAATAGAACACAGTTATTTTAAATAGTAAATTTATTTAATCATTTTACAGTTTTTGCTGTTCTTTGGATCAAATAAATGCAGGCTTGGTGAGCATAAAAGACTTCTTTAAAAACATTAAAAATAACAATAAAAAAAACCTTTTGACTTGTTTTTGGGGTAAAGATTTAATTTAGTTTATTTTAGAATATTGTAGAATGTAATTTTTTAATCAAGTGTTTGTTAAAATGAAAAATAATTGTGCATAACTAAAAGTAATGACGTACAGTTTAGATCAGCTGCTCAGATTAATTAAATTAATTCAGTCAGTGATTCATCAGACTTATTTAAACCTGATTCAAACTACGATTTATTAAAAAAACAGCTCATTGGAGTCATTTGTCTGTAAATTGGCCCATACTGGCCACAACATGCATTTGGTTTGAAGTATAACCTGTTTTTTTTTTCCAGCAGGGTCAGCTGTCCTCCTGATTTTATTCTAATGCTTTGCTTTTACTATTGACTCACTGTGAATTTCATACAACGAACATGACTGGGCTTGTTGGTATCTTAATGAAAGGATGGAAATGTGAAAATCAACCAGTTTACACTTTGATTTTTAGGTTATCTCAAATGCATAAAGAAAATTGTTTAGTATTCTTGTTTACACATTTTTTTCAGGGAATCTGTCGAAACATGTCATGTAGGTCAGTTATCAGTTAGCAGTGGGGTCAGTTATAGGTCACCAAATTTAAACTTTAGACCACTAAACCTCCCCTCACGTTTGTATGTTTTTCAAACAGCTTGTTTACAACAAGTTTCCCATAAATACAAACTGCAGGATCCATTCAGACCCAGAAATAACAATTGCAGCTGTCTTGAAGTGACTGAAGTGTGAATAAATCATGATTGATGGGAATATAATCATGATAAACACACGTCCTGCTACATTTCTGTCACACGGGTGTGAAGTGTGTCATTTAGATCTAACAATTCAGGCCATAGTCAGTCGAACTCATCAATCCATCTCTTTTACCATCTCCTCATTAATGTTTAATATTTGTGTGGGCTGCAGTGACTGAGTCAAATGTTCATAGTAGGACACATAGTAGTCTCTCAGACTGTGGGTCGTCTTCCAGCTCATTTATCTGCCAGCAGGATTATAAAAGTTTGATGAAGAGCATCACCAGGGCACTCTCAGGCCATCACTATTTTATAACTGTGGAGCTCAGAGAAAAAAAACTCAAAAACTTCAGCCTCAGAAGAGATGAAGGCTCCCAGCGGAGTCTTTTCATGTCTAGCCCTGCTTTCACTCTTTATTGCATTGACAGTAGATATTCCACATTAATGCACTTTTTATACTCTGAAAGCAGTTTACTCTGATTCAACATTTAGGCCTGACGGTTAATGTACAACTTGATTTTGCTAGCTTTAATGTCAAAATGATGTTTTCCTTTTCTTTCTAGACAGTTTCTGTTTGGTGCAAAGTGGAGCTTGTAACATATTAGTGGCCCTGTCATTGTCGCACTTGTGTTTGTTTGAAGTCGCGCCGTTGTTTTTGTCATTTTATGAAGTCATACACCACAATATCAAAAATATTTGATCACAACTAATAAATGAACACGCATTGGGAATGTGTTGAAATTTGTGGGCGTTTATAAATGAGTGTTTCTTAGAGGGAGAGATCACTGATAGTCAAGATGCTGGCCTGATTTTAGGAGCTCACTGACTCTTCTTCTCTCTCACGTAGCTGCTAAAAAGTCTCAGTGGCTGGAGAAGGAGGAACGGGCACGCCATTTGCGGGAACAGCAGCTGGAGGAACGGAGGAGGAAGCTGGAGGAGCAGCGGCTGAAAGCGGAGAGACGCCGCTCAGAGCTGGAGGAGAGACAGAGACAGAAACTGGAGAAGAACAAGGTGAGAGAGTAGTGGTGGTTTACACACTTTGAGGATCAGACTTCTTGAGGTTTCTGCCAACTTGCCAGGCATTGTTTTCCCCTTCATATACTGATACGATGCCAAATTGTGTGGCATTTGGTTGTAACTTTCAGTCGAAGGGCAACAAGAGAAGCAATTTAAGTCTTCACTGCTTTTCTAGCGATAAGAAGAGGAGAATAGAATGGACAAATAAAACTTCCTAAAGACCTGCATCGTTTATTTTTTCTTCTTTAGCCCTGATGCCTTTGAGGCTTTTAGTAGACCACAGCTGCTGAAAGAGCTTACAAGCGGCAGAGATAAGAAATGCTAGATGCCATCCTGGCAGAATGTAAACATGATGATGCTTGTCACGACGTCGCAGCCACTGAAGGAGTTTCTCAGTGTGGATTTCACTCGATATCCAGGGACGTGTGGGGAAAAAATCGACGGTACAACATTTGGGTTAACCCTACGCTTATATCCATCACCACCTGTAAGATCTTTAAATAGCTGTGGTCATCATATCAGTATTTTAGAGACTGGAAGAAGAACAAGGTGAGAGAGTAGTGGTGGTCAGTGCAAACCCACATGACACAATCTGTTCTTCTAATTTTACACACTTTGAGGATCAGAGTCTGTGAGGTTTCTGCCAACTCGCCAGACACTGTTTTTTAATTCAGCACTCTGAGTAATACTATACGAGTTGTTTACCAGTGAAAATGGAGCACATTGTACTAGGGCTCTTAAGATTTCCCCTTTGAAAGATCAGAACTGTCTCCTCTGATCCTTCCAGTGCCCATTATATATAAATGTGCAATATGAAGTGTTCTTTAGACTTTTGTTATGTTTTAAATAGATACTCTTATTGGAATTAATTTTTTTTTTTTTTCTTCAGGAACGTTATGAGGCTGCCATCCAGAGGTCTGGTAAGAAGACGTGGGCAGAGATTCGGCAACAGAGATGGTCTTGGGCCGGAGGCTTGAGCGGCAACTCCAGCCAAAGCCAGAGTGAGTTACATAAAATGCACTTACGTAAACAGAAAAACTGTACCTGCAGGTATTGCTACTGGTTCCTTTTCATATTAACTGCATTCGTCTTCTATGTTTAAGTAAGGAATAAGCTGGATTGTCTTTGAAGGTGATTGTGATGGAGTTTACTTAAGACCTGCATGTCTTTATATAATATAAATGATGTGTCTTCCCGAAATATATAGCAGATAACCCATGAAAGATTTACTTTTTAAAAAAAAAAATCCACATTGTTTTATACATATTTTGGACAATGGGGGGTGACATTATTTCCTTTTTTATTACCTGTTGCTATTTTTACAGCAACACAACCCACCATACACAACTCGGAAAATAAAATACCGATACGATGCCACATTGTGTGGCTTTAGGTTGTAATTTTGTAAGAAAAATGATTTAAGTTTTCACTACTTTTCTAGCGATAAGAAGAAGAGAAAAGTATGAGAAGATGCCTGTGGATGAATAAAACTTCCTAAAGACCAGTGTCTTTGTTCTTTTCACTTTAGCCATGATGCCTTTGAGGCTTTTAGTAGACCACAGCTACTGAAAGAGTTTACAAACGGCAGAGACAAGGAACGCTAGATGGAGTCCTGGCAGGATGTAAACATGCCGACGCTTGTTATGACACCACAGCCACTGATGGAGTTTCTCAGTGTGGATTTCACTTGATATCTGGGGGGCGTTTAGACTCCTTGAAAGCAAAAATCAATGGTATGGCATTTGATTTGAGCCTACGCTTATATCCAACACTTCAGTAGCTGTAGTCATCATAATCAGTATTTTATTTGTTTACTTGAGTTGTGTATTCCGAGTTGACGTAAAAATAGCAACAAGTGCAACCATTTTACGTCATCAAAATAATGGAGCCCCCCATACTCCAAAATGTGTATAAAACAATGTGAATTTTTTAAACAAAGTAAATCTTTCAAGGGTTTTCTGCTACATATTTCAGTAAGAGACATTTATGTTATGTTAAGACAAACAAGTCTTTAATACCTAGGGTTTCTTTTAATAACTGACAATAAAAAGCTCTAAATGTTTTTCAGTTTCCATTTTCATATGGAAACAGATGTTTTCTAGATTCCCTGACTTTTCACATGAGATGGTTTCGTATGTGTTGAGTAAAACAGCCTCACAACCTTCTTCTCAAGCCAGGCTAAACGCTATTTACTAATATGATAATAACCAAGAGATCAGTTGCTTTGCTTCTGGGGATCATAGGGACTTTAATGTGCAGCTAGGCAAATGCAAATACTAACTGAGATCTGCAGAAGACAGAAGGTGCGCGTATCCCTTGTTTACATTTTCTGCCAGGAATTTATGCAGAAAATTGTATTTTATTCAAATTAAAACGTACAAAGAGAAACATCCTCATAATCTTTAGTTGCTAGCCTTAGTGTATTTTATGGGTCTGTATGTAAAGGAAGGTGAGAATGACTTCCTGAAACTGCTTGAAAATAGGGTAATGAACTTCAGCGCAGCTTTGTACCACTTCCCCCAGGACTCAAGACCTCAATTTATAGGCTAACCAATGCTGTTTCTCCAAGGGTCTTATTTTCTAATGGACTTAATTTAGTTTTTCCCCTCCCAAAAGTTGTGCACAGTCATTGCAGTCTCTGAAGGTGCCTTGAGAGGAAAAGTGAAGGCAGTGACCCCATTATGAAGTCTGTAGTGATAATGAACTTTGAGCAGCACAACTCAATAAAAATAGCAGTTGAGTTAATATTCAGACACTGCAAACATAACAGTGGTAATCCAGGACATAGATAACCATCTTCGGCTGCTCAAACAGTAGTTTCAAGATATGTTTTGACCTATATATCAGTGGCTATTACTTGACCTATGTATCAGTGGCTATTTTATTTGTTTAATTTTTGACTGCTCCCCGTCGTTCCGCCTCGGTCCCGTCAGCATTGTGTACATGTATGCGGTCTTCTCTGGATTTTACAGGCAGATGCTCAATATCAGCTGTCAACCTGCCCAAACATGTGGATTCAGTCATAAACAAGCGGCTCTCCAAATCCTCTGCCACTCTCTGGACCTCCCCTAGTAGAAGTAAGGACACGCCTCCGGATCTAGCCCCTCCCCCACGTCTTCACAGGCTCCTCCCTTCACATAATTATGAGTTTCCATTTTACCCCCCACTTTTGATTTCTCCCTTGAGACCAATCACCTGCTCGTCGTCCTCCGTGATCATTCAGTCATTCCCTCCTTTCAAACTCGTCAGTGTCTTCAGTTTGACCGAATTTGAATTTTGAAATCTTCATCATCTTTCACCGTCGACCGTCCTTAGTGGTGCTCTTATTTTGCTTGTTCATTTTTGGTGGTGGTTTTCTCTGCTTCTTATTCCTTTTTCTCGATGTAACATCTTTAAGGTGAATACTTGCATTCTTCTCCATACCTTCACCTGCATATGATGCATGATTATACAGTGGCCCCAGAAAGTATTTGGACACTTAAGGCACACTTAAAATGTTTGAATTTTACAGAATTAAAAAATTAAATGTTAAAAATTGATGCTAGAAATTTTCCAAAATGTCTAAAAGTGTCCAAATATTTGAAAGTTTGAACAATATATGTATTGTTTTATTGGTAACACCTTACAGTATGGTTTGTTAATGATGCTGGTTAAAGCATTAGGTATAATTTTACATACTTTTGTTATTCTAGTTTTGATTCAAATTACATTTGATTTCATATTTTTTATTAATTGTATGATTTTTTTTTAATTACATGCAAACTTTATAAATTAGCATTAAAAGACACTAATATAGATATAGTAAAAATGTTTCTTAGATAATTTTCCCTACACTATAAAAAACAATTTGTTGAGTCAACTTAAAATAATGTGTTACCCCACTGTCTTACAGTTTTAAATTCAGTTAATTCAAATAAGTTTAGCCAACTTAAAATGTTAAGTTGTACTTGGGGACAACTTAGATTTTTGAGTTGATTCAACTTAAAATTTTAAGGCAGCTGGGTAGCAAATACGGCTTTTAAGTTTAAAAAGCAAAATTTTTAGTTTAGTCAACTCAAATATCTAAATTGCCACTTAGTACAACTTAACATTTCAAGTTGACTAAATTTATTTTAGTCAACTGAGTTGACTGAACATTAAAATTTTCAGACAGCGGGGTAACAAATTATTTTACTCAACAAATTGTTTTTTTTTTTTGTTTTTTTACAGTGTAATGCATTAACTATTGTTAAAGATTTGAAGCTTATTGTGAAGTGTTACCGTTTTATCATTTAAAACCTAACAAACATAATTTTGTGAAATGTTTAAAGTGTGCTTGTGCTTTATTTCTTTGAAGTCAGTGTCACTGTCAGTGTCACTTGATTTGATGTTTTGTATACATTGTAAGTGTCTGAACATTATTCAAAAAAAGAAATGTGTTGATGGTTTTACATTCCACACAGAGGGGCCATTTATCAGTGAATCGAGGTCTAGTTGTTTTTGTTGGCTGGTGCTTCTTTTATTGGATGTACTAAGTTTATGAAAACTTGTAAGTAGGGCATGCTCTATTTGTGAGTGCTCCCTAAAACAATAGATGGAGTAGAGCACAAAGTAGAGATTACACTCAGTGCTTAGACAGCTAATCAAGTCTGGGAAGTTTTCCATGAGACTTTTTTGCAGAGTGCTGATGAATGTTCAGCTATAGGCGAAATCTCTCTCCATCTCTCTTCAGACTAAAACTAATCCAATACTTGTGGCTCTTTCTTATTTCCACATGTTCTTTTCTTTTGAAAATCACATAAGTTTAGAATCAGGGTTATTGTAGTTAAGTAAAACATTAAAAAATGAATGCCTCAGAATAAATGTTTGTTTGATTTGATTGGATTTGTATGTTGTGTACTACTGCAGATTTGGGCCCAGAAAAGTTTCCTGAAAAGAACAATAAAGTACAACTCTTTCCTGTTTGTGTAGTTTAACTTAAAGTAATAAAATAGCTCAAACTAAAATAAAAGTTATAGATGAAAATTTATTTAAAAAAAAACAAAAAAAAACGAATGAAAATGAGAATAACATTTCATAAAAATGCACCAAAATTAAGCTAAAGACTGAACGTATGAAAATAAAATCTTAAGATATTAAAATTAAAATAACACTGTTAAGAATGTGATGTAACTATTTCTCAGAATTGGCATTAATGTTTATTTTTGGTGTGTGTGATGAAGCTGGTTTTTATTTTAATGTTTTATCATTGTTTTTTTTTTTTTGTTTTTTTTTACATAGCTTGTATGTTTTACTCCTTTCTTTGTCTTTTTGTTTTAATAGTTCATCCAAAAATGAAAAATTCTGTCATCATTTTCTTGTTTCCAACCTGTATGACCTTCTTTCTTCTGTGTAACGCAGAAGTAACACTTTGATGAATGTTCACACAGTTCATAGTGAAAAACTACCATTAAGTCAATGGTTTGAAGTAGCATTAGGGTTACATGAGGTTAAGTAAGCATTAACTCGTATTTCTGGTTAAATTATTCTTAAATGTGTTTTAAACAAGTTAATTCTCACAAAAGTTCTTTTTTTGGACATCTTTACTGGCTTTTCTAGCATGTGGCAGTGTTGTGAAATCCTCATACGGGCTCACCATCATCTGTGCTGACAGCAAAAGAGACAAACAGTTGTTTGTCATTGCTATGATGTTATCATTATAAAAATAAATCATGTCACAACTATTGTGTGTTTTGTATTCATGTACAAGTTAGGAAACTGATTATTGCTCTTATGTTTTAATGGGAACTTATTTTTATTCTTTTCTTTCAGCTCGTAGCATGCAGCTAAGTCCCTGGGAGAGCAGCATTGTGGACAGGCTGATGACGCCCACTCTCTCTTTCTTGGCTCGCAGTCGCAGTGCTGCCAGTGTGCTAAACAACTCCAGAGATGGCCGTGAGTGACATGATACAGTCATAGCACCTTTTATATTTGTGATTACCATAAGTCATTTTAAACACTAATTTACACTACAGCTCTATTTTTAGAGTGCAAGTCAGAAATGTCAGAAATGACAGCTTTTTCTGTTCTTTATGCTGCGAATTGGGATTTAAATGTGTTTTCTTTCATGCAGAAACTCCGTTGTGTCCACGCTCGGTGTCCGCCAGTCCTCTCTCAACATGTGCTCATCGGCCACATCACCGCTGCTCTGAGCGCTGGAGGGTCACCACCAGCACACCCGATATCGTCCAGCGCAGACGAGACTCCACACCTGTGAGTTATTTAAGACTCCCTTTCACTGTCCCCGTTTTTTTCTCATATTCCATCCCACCTGCATGTTATATCATATTTTGCTATGTGTGTATATATGTAAGGCCCTATGAAATCCATTTTATTTTTTTCCAAAATTCTGTTTTTTGTGTTTTAAATTTTTGTGGATTGTGTTTTTTGTTTTAATTTTTTTGGACTCTGTTTTAATGGTTAAATGAAAAAAATAATAATCAGAAAGCATGTCTAATTAATTGAAATCATGAAATGTACACAATTTAACAGCAATGTATTAAAAGATTAACAAAAATTACATTTTTTTGAAATTAAATTTTTAATTACATTTTTTTTTTCTCAAATTCAGTTCCAAATTTTCTGATAAATAAATTCTGGTAAATACATTTTCTGATAAATATTCCATTAAAAAATGTAATTATTTTATTAGTAATAGTAGTAGTATCATTACTTTAAGTAATATGATATTTCTGATACCGTTTCTTCAAGTTTAACCGAACTTTTATTTTGATGGGTTGCTTTGAAAACCTTTAGGTTCCTGTTTGTATATGATATGACGATCAAAAGTAACGGTAAAGTGTTCATGAAGTGACTCTCAGAGCATTTCTACAGATTATGTTTGTGTCATGTACTAATATTTTGAGGCAGCAGAGGCTACTCAGGGCTACACCTGCTTGTCACTGTATTTATTTTTTATCCCATCTTTCCTCAAAAGATGAGGAAGGATAAGAAGGAAAAGGAGAGAGAAAATGAAAAGGAGAAGAGTACCATCACCAAAGAAAAGGTGCTGAAGAAGAGACAGTCCATGCCAGCAATGAAAACCAGAACAGAGTCCAGGTAAGATGACTGTAATCTATCAATATCACATTTAAAAATCCATAACCTAAATTTAATTTTAAGGATCAAATTGGATTAGTTTTACTATAGACAGATAGACAGACAGATAGATAGATAGATAGATAGATAGACAGACAGACAGACAGATAGATAGATAGATAGATAGATAGAAAGATAGAAAGATTTAAACAGTTTAAACAGTTTAAACAGTTTTAGATGCCCATATTGTGTAAGAACTGCCTTTCATGTGCAAAAGGAAGACACAATAGAAGGTTTTTAATGGACCTTTTTGCTCTCAGCATTCTCTAATTCTGTTAGACCAAAGCTATGTTGTGTAATGCCGTCTCTGACTAAACATTTCTTCTTTTTGCAGTAGTCAGAAGTCAAAGTTTAGTTTCAAGAAGTTGTGCTTTATAGATAGATGTATAGTTTAGCTTTAGTTTTGGTGCTTTTATGTGTTTAATTTGTTTATTCATCATTTATCTATTTCTAGGATATTATGAAATATCAGGCCACATTTAAGATCATATTTTTGCCACTACTGTGAAAAATGTGAAAAAGTGGGAGCAGCGATTTGTACGTTTTATGGGTCTGGTGTCTGGTCTCTTCTGTGTCCAGCTATTTTTAGCTGTACAAAACAGCTTGTTTTGCTGCTTGATATTGCAAATTTCTGTCTTACCATATTTCAATGTCTTATCTTAATTATGAACACACTGGTTTGTATTGCAAATAGTTTTACCATTTATTGCATGTTGTTATTCTTCTAGTTTTTCCCAATAGCTGCTAATAAACCTTAAGTCCCACACTTCTGCATTGAAGAATAAGGTTTATACAGTACATTTTCCAGCACAGCCATTAAATTGAGTTTCTCTTCATGTTTCCAGTCCGAGTCCAGTTTCCAAACTGAGATCTGCATCTCCTGTGACGCCCAAAGGCCATGCGTCCTCCCCTAGCCCTGCAGTTTCTCCCAAACCTCCCTCAGCAGCTGTTAGCCCAAGCACTCCTAAAGCCCGACCCAAGAGAGCCAGGACCCCTGCTCGAGTGGAGACCCGCACCGCCTCGCCAGTCGCCATAGAGAGGGTCAGGGAGACCCGCAGGCCTGCTACACCTGAAGAACCAAAGAGTGAGTGTGGTGGTGATGACTGTGGCGTCTCTTCCACAAGAGTTATTCCATTGTCAATTTACACTTTCTCCTTTCTCCAGTCCTCATTTTTTCCCCGCTCCGTTTCTCTGTGTTTTCTCCAGCCTCGTCTCCCGTCCCCTCCATTGTCGTGTCATCTATTCCGGACACGCCCCCTGTTGCAAGTGCACCAATCATGTCGGTTTCAGCACCCTCTGTCCCCGAGGAGACCCCTGTTGTCCCTGCCCTCCCACAGGTGGCTTCTCCAGCTCCTTCTCCAGGCAAACCCATGGCTGGTACCAATAACCCAGAGGAAGCCACCCGCATCCTGGCCGAGAAAAGACGTCAGGCCCGTGAACAGAGAGAGAAGGAAGAGCAAGAACGCAGAGAACAGCAGGAGAGAGAAAGGTCAGTTTAAAATCAGTCTAATTTTAATTTTATATACATTTTATACATATATATACACACACACTACCAGTCAAAAGTTTTTGAACAGTAAAATTTTTTATGTTTTTTAAAGAAGTCTTTTCTGCTCGCCAAGCCTGCATTTATTTGATCCAAAATACAGCAAAAGCAGTAATATTGTGAAATATTTTTACTATTTAAAATAACTGCTTTCTATTTGAATATATTTTAAAATGTAATTTATTCCTGTGATCAAAGCTAAATTTTCAGCATTATCACTTCAGTCTTCAGTGTCACTTGATCATTCAGAAATCATTCTAATATGCTGATTTGCTGTTCAAGAAACTTTTTTTTTTATTGTTATTATCAATATTTAAAATAGATGAGTAGTTTTTTTTTTTTTTTCCAGAATTTGATGAATAGAAAGATCCAAAGATCAGCATTTGTCTGAAATAAAAAGCTAACAGTTACATTATACACTATACCATTCAAAAGCCTGGAGTCAGTATAATTTTTTTTGGAAAGAAATTATAGAAAGTAACTTTTATTTTATACTTTAAATTGATCAAAAGTGAAGTCTATTCATCAAAGAAAACTGAAAAAATTCTACTAAGCTGTTTTCAACTTAATGATAATAATAATAATAAATGTTTCTTGAACAGCAAATCAGCAAATTAGAATGATTTCTGAAGGATCATATGACTGGAGTAATGATACTTAATTTAGTTTTGAAATCACAAGAATGAATTACATTTTAAAATCTATTCAAATAGAAAACGTTATTTTAAATAGTAAAAATATTCCAAAATTGTGTTGTTTTTGCTGTACATTGGATGAAAAACATGCAGGCTGGGTAAGGAGAAATTCGACTTAAAATGACCAGTGAAGTGTCAATTGTTTAAAAAAAAAGACATCACAGATTAAATAAATAAAATTAAATAAAATGTTTATATAAAAAGTATATATATATATATATATATATATATATATATATATATAAAAAAAATACACACACACAACCAGTCAAAAGTTTTGTTTTTTTTGTTTTTTTTTTTTTTTAAACAATTGACACTTCACTGGTCATTTTAAGTCACTACACCGCATCCGTTCTAACATCCTCATCTTCACACAAAACTGAAATGGTATACTCATTCCTCACAACAAACGCCATAATGCAGCAGATAGTGTGCTCACGTCAGAAACATTGGTTTGAGTCCAGCTTGCAACATGCACTGATCCTGTTCCACTTTTATCTCATCAATAACAATCTATCATTTTCCACTATATCCGTCTAATAAAGAAGCAGAATACTCATTTAATTTCTATAAAATGTAAACTTTTTCAACTTTTGACCCTTTGTATCCCTACCGCCAAAGCCAAACTCCACCTCAGCTATAACACACTTTCTGGTATGCTTTTAAACATGTCCTGCCCAATCAGGCTGTGCTCCAGGAATAGCCTGTGTGGTGTGGAGCTGTTGACGTCTGGTGTCTCAGTGACAGTTTATGAGTTTAACACATTTATAAGCCAAAAGGGACTTTGGCAGCAGCATAACGAGAGTTCCACACTGTTTATGCTCCAGTGCTGCTGGTAACTATGGGTGCAGATATTTTGGTCACAACTAAAAAGACTCACTGATTCATGCTCTCCATCCCCTTTGTATTGGTCACTGTGCAATAATTAGACCATATCTGCAATTTAAAGTTAATGTTATTTTACCATCCACAGCAAAATGATCAATTTTGCAAGAGACAACAAAGTCCACCTGCGTTCCCATGCTCTTTTGAAATTCACAAAGCTCAGTGTTTAATGCTACCTGAAGAAGCTTTTTTTGTTATCCTCCGTGTATACAATGACTGACTGTCTTCCATCACACAGGGTTCAGCGTGAGGAGAGGCTAGCACAGGAGGCGGAGGAGAGGAGGCACAGGGAAGAGGAGGCACGGCTCATGGCGGAGCAGGAGCGGTTAAGAGAGGAGGCTCAACGCCTGCAGGAGGAGAAGGAGGCACAGGAAAGAGCCAAAATTGAAAAAGAAGAGAATGAACGCCTTCAGAAACAGGTTAGAAATGCAAACCTTTTGCACCCCTCAGGTTCCAGATTTTCTTGGCCAAATATTGTCCTATCCTAACAAACAATACATCAATGGAAGGCTTTTTTATTCAGCAAAAATTTATCATCATGACTGGTTTTGTGTTCCAGGGTCACATATATAGATTTTACAGCAATGAATATTGAATTGCTTAGCTGCATCAGAGCCGTGGCCTGGCACTAGGTTGTGTCCTGATCAGTGTCATTTTAGTATTATTTATATACTATTATATTATTTATTAATATTTTTAATTTTTAGTAATTTTATTATGGGTTTTTAGTTTAAAATATTTTTTAAATGTGTGTTTTTTATGTAACATTTTTATTTTATTTTTTTTAGCTTTATTTCAATAAAGTTAATAGTTTTAGTTTTAGTAAACAGTAACAACACTTATGGTTTTTTATCCTTATTATATGACTTAAATTTCTGTTAAATGTTGTAAAATATGAGCATGCACTTGTGCCCACAATTTTAAAGCATGATGAGACCTGAAAATGCTACATAAGTATATCAGGTTCTTACACATCTGCTCTTACTTCTAGGAATGGGTAAATATTTACTGTGCCATTTAGCATACTAGTATTTTTGAGGTTTTACCACCACCTGGTGTTCAAAACCATATTTTAATTGATGTTAAGTAGGTATCAGAGTTCCCACAGTCATGGAGAACAAAGAAATATAGAGGAATTTTAAAATTGTGATTTTTAAAGCCTGTAGAAGCCATAGAAACAAACAAAATCCTAAAAAGTTATAGTAATTTTTATGGCCATTATAGAATGTTCTAGTTATATTATGTTAATTATATTATGTTAATGCTTCATCGGCTAAAGAAACTGTAGTTTAATTAAAATTATTTTAAAAAGTACACAACCACTAATCATGAATGAGAAACGTACATGAGAAAATCATGAAAATTCATTGCATAAGAGGTGTGACAAGTAGATATTTAAAGCACATGGGCTTTTGCACATGGGCTGTGATGTTCAGTATGAATGTGATCATATGATCATTGTATCTGTAGAAAGAGGAGGCTGAAGCAAAGGCCCGAGAGGACGCCGAGAAACAGCGTCTGGAGAGAGAGAAACACTTCCAGAAGGAGGAGCAGGAGAGACTGGAAAGAAAGAAGGTAAGACAGGTTTTCACCTCGCATTCATATTTTTCTTTATAAGGTCATTTTGAAATGATCATGCTTCTTTAAAACATGTATTACAGAGAAATGTTTGCATATCTCCACCACCTGAAAACTCAGCAGTCTATTTAAATCCTTTCATTTCCTCTCCTAACTAGTCACACATGCTCACAGTAGCTTTCAGGCACGGAATGCGGTAGAGCAAAGTAAAATAACTTTTCAAGGTCACTATTGTAAAGTGAGAGCTTTTGAGATTCATGAATCTGCCATAAATCATACAACACCTTGATATACACGTTCTGTGAACCTGTTTAAAGGAGGTTAGCCTTGTCCACTCTGTTCCAGTGATATTACCCCCCCAGGACAGTACGTCCCGCTACAAGTCAGTTTATCAGGGCTGCGTTAGAGCCTCAACCCAACTGTCCTCAGCTTCTGGTGTGATTTCTTTTGGAAGACATAATGTCCTCAGAGCCTAACACACTGTAGTGTTTATTTGAATTCTGAAAATTTACTCACCCCCATATCATCTAATATGTTCCTATCTTTCTTTCTTCAGCTAAAAAGACATGAAGGTTTTTGAGGAAAACATTCCAGGATTTTTCTCCATATAGTGGACTTTAATGGTGGCCAAAGGGTTGAAGGTCCAAAATGCAGTTTCCATGCAGCTTCAAAGGGCTTTTCACGATCCCTGCTGAGGAATAAGGGTTTAGTCTATAATGAAACAACAAAAAAATTATATACTTTTTATGTGTAGAGCCTTTTGAAGCTGAATTGAAACTGCACTTTGGACCTTCAACCTGTTGGGCACTGTTGAAGTCCACTATATGGAGAAAAATCCTGGAATGTTTTCCTCAAAAATCTTAATTTCTTTTCGACTGAAGAAAGAATGACGTCATACTGACCCTCAAATTTTTCAATGTTGCATGATCGATGTCACAATGTTCACGTAGTTGATTAGAAACCTATAAATAGTACAGAATTTGGCATATTTCTTCATTTTACATCATGATTCCTTTGTTTTACAGTTTTCAAAGTCTTAAAACTTTGTTTATTTTCATTTAAAATTGGATTGTGAAACTTCTGAAGCATTTTCCATGCTTTACTATTGTCTCTTCTGTGCATTGTTTTTAGCGTCTGGAGGAGATTATGAAAAGAACACGCAAAACAGATGCAGGAGACAAGGTACAGCGCCGTTCTCATTTAAAACGGCCTCAATGCGGCAGTAGCAAGGCTCCAATTTCCCCTTGTGGATCAAGAGCTCAGAATCTAATTGTGCACTTTTCTTTTCTCTCCTTCATGCAGAAAGACGCAAAATCTCCATCTCAAGTCAATGGAAAATCTTCAGATTCTGAGATGAATAAAGGTATGACATTAGTTTAAAATGATCCTAGTATAAATATCATATCACTTCTTACATCTTAGTTAGATTTGGCATTGTTCAGGTCTGTTTGAACTTTCTATTTAGATCTGTTTGAATTAGCAACAGCCCATTTACGTCAGTCCCACAGAATGTTTTCCCTGGCTCTGTCATTGTACATGTACCTTTTTTATTTCGCTGGGTCCACTTTAGCTTTCAACATAATTTTTCCTTGTTAGGCAAAGCATAAATAAGTCTCACATCCACACCCCTTTTAAAACCCTTTTTTTAAGACTTAGCTTGTATCTGCAATACTTCCTCAAGTTTGAGAGATGAATATGTTGCTCCATGTAGTCCGTCAGAGGGAACAGCGTGCAAAACTGTGTACACACTACTGCTTGTTACTTGCGTCATGTCGAATTCCTGTTGCCGTTCTAAACCAGTGCTTTCTGTAACGGACTATAAAAATTGGCACAGCAGCATGGAGATCAGTCTATTTACGTAGTGCTTAAACACTCAGTAGCCGATCCCAGTAGACAACTGGATGATTGACTTTATCGAGTCAACTTTCATCCAGCGGCTAGTATTATTCTCATTAGCTGCTAGAAATACATACACTACTGTTCAAATTCATATTTGATCAAAAAAGAACTTTTACTATTTTTATTAATAAATATTGTGAAATATTCTTAAAATGTAAAATCCTGTAAATATATTTTAAAATGTTATAGTGTGATGCAAAGCGGACTTTTCAGCATCATTATTTTAGTCTTAGTGTCACATGATCCTTCTAATATGCTGATTTTGTGTTCAAAAAACATTTCTTATTATCACTGTTGAAAACAGCCGCCTAATATTTTTAATTATTTTTTTTTTAAATAGATGATTCATATAAACAATTTTAATTAGAAATTTTATTTATTTCAAACAATTTAATGCTTTTCTGATAAATAAAATCATTAATTTCTTACTTGACTTACTGACCCTCAAATGTTTAAATGGTAGTGGAAATACAAATACAATAGAATATTTTCAGAGCAAAAACCTATTATGTATTAACAACTGTTTAAAATACAGTAAGCACTGGGAAGCCATGAAAATGATTCCAGATGAACTGCTGAAATGTTTATTCTGTCAATTGTACAAGCATCTGGGAAGGGAACATTGATTTGGCAAAGGAACACTAAAACAAAGAAGATTGCCATTTTAAGAAACTATTAGCATGACATTCTGTCTTTTGCGTAGCAGCTGCTGACTACCAGCCAAGCACGGCATTGAAACAAGATGGTGTGAATGAAAGGTGAGTCCTGTGTTTTTATTTTTATATTCTGTCAGTTTCCCAAGAGGTGACAGTTTTGGGATCGAATGGAATAGAAAGGCTGCTTTATTCGCAAATTGTTGTTGTGATATTCAGATTTTTTGCATAGATTACATTTGTAGAGGTTTGACACATATTTAAACCATCTGTTTTCTCTTGCAGTCTGTCCGTTCTTGTGGTGAATGGCGTTCAGCCTTCCAAACACGAGAATGGCCTGTCGGCAAAAGGAGAGGGGTCTCGTTTCGAAGAGATCATTCAGCTGTCCAATCACAACAACGGACGGGAAAAATCAGAGAGTGACAGACCCGACGAGCCAATCATGGCCTTTGAGAGTGGAGAATCATTCCTTAAGAAAACAGGCCCCATTAAGACTCAGCATGTGGCAGGTGAGTGAGTTTCTAATATTTCATTGTCAGTCTCTCCTCATACTGCAGTGTGACAGTTGATGAAATTGAGACAATTGACCCATTTTTTTTAGAGACAAGTTGAGGTCAGACATTTACATAGACCTTGCAGAATCTGCAAAATGTTAATTATGTTACCAGAATAAGATGGATCATACAAAATGCATGTTATTTTTTATTTAGAACTGACCTGAATAAGACATTTCACGTAAAAGATGTTCACATCTAGTCCGGAAGAGAAAATAATAGTTAAATTTATAAAAATGACCCTGGTTACATACACTTGATTTATAATACTGATCCACAGCAGTTTTTTTGTATTGATAGTAGTTAATGAGTCCCTTTTTTGTCCTGACCAGTTAAACAGCCTGCTGTTCTTTAGAAAAGTCCTTCATGATCCCACAAATTCTTTGGTTTTTCAGCATTTTTGTGTATTTGAACCCTTTCCAACAATGTATGATTTTGAGGTCCGTCTTGTTACACTGAGGACAACTGAGGGACTCATATTCAACTATTACAGAAGGTTCAAACACTCACTGATTCATCAGAAGGAAACAGTGCATTAAGAACTGTGGGTGAAAATTTTAAGATCTGGGTAAATTAAACATTTGTCTTCTGGGATGCATGTAAGTACCTTCTGTAGCTTCTGAAGGGCAGTACTAAATAAAAAAATATGATATTTAAGCAAAATAAGAAAAATGTAAAAAAAAAAAACTTCATTCTGTTCAAAAGTTTCCACAGTTTCCGCTGTTCAAAAGTTTCCATCTTAATGCATATTTTTTTCCTTCTGAAGCATCAGTGAGCGTTTGAACCTTCTGTAATAGTTGCATGAGTCCCTCAGTTGTCCATCAGATTTATCTCAAAATCATAGTCATTGTTGGAAAGGGTACAAATACACAAAAATGTTGGAAAACCAAAGAATTTGTGGGACCTGAAGGATTTTTCTGAAAAACAGCAGGCAGTTTAACTGTTCAGGACAAACTCATGATCAACTATCAGAAAACAAAACAAAAAAATAGCTGTGGATTAGTCATTTTGAACCGGGTCATTTTATAAACTCAACTATATTTTCTACTGTGGACTGTATGTAAACATTTTTATGTGAAATATCTTATTCAGGTCCGTACTAAATAAACAATAACATCCATTTTGTATGATCCCTCTTATTTTGGTAAAATAATTAACATTTTGCAGATTCTGCAAGGTGTATGTAAACTTTTGACCTCAGTTGTATTAAGTAGTCATGTTTCTTTTGGTGGAAAAGAGTCATTGGCACCTGGAGGGTTAATTTTGTCTCAGGTGCGGGTGTCATAGTGGCCGTATGTTGCCCTGCGGGTGCGTCAAGAGGGGGTAACGGGGTGAAGAGCCTGGCACTGAGCTGGATTCCTGAAATGGTGTCAGGAAGACCTGATCTGGCCTCACTGGCACCCAAGACTGGAAACAGGAGCCGTTGGCTTAGCTCTTCAATCGCCCCACCCGTGCTGGTCAGCATTACTCGGTCCTGCTCCCCTCCGCACGTACCTCCACCTGTCCTCCTGCAGACAGCCCTTGAGCTATTAATCATCCGCAAAGAAAACACAAGGGGGTTTACCTCATGCAATGCCAGCTCGTAATCTGAGATGTACATTTTTAATCCAAAGTGATATCCAGGATCTTTGCTTTGCCATATGTGGACCACGGCTCTCATCTTATGTTAAGTATAGAATTTTTACAGACGTATCATGTGACTACGAAGATAGATATGTTAATTTTCTCAGCACTAAAGCACAGTTTTTTTTGCTGGAAAAACCATGTTGTACCAATTTTTTTCAAATATTCTAATCCAATTTAACGGGTCCATAAACTAATGACCTACTTAATGACCAGCTAAAAATAGGAATGCCCATGAGTTCGAGTTATTGATTATGAAACAGTACGCGTGTATAAAAGATTTTTTACTTTACTGTTAAGGTTTGGGGTCAGTCAGATTTTTAGTCATTTGTGGACACCAAGGGTGACTATATTTGATTTAAAAATGCAGTGAAAATAATATTAATTGCTATTTTAAAATGTAATTTATTCCTGTGATCGTCAGCAGCCATTACTCCAGTCTTCAGTGTCATATGATTAATGTTGAAAACTGTTGTGTTGCTTAATATTTTTGTGGAAACTGTGATATTTATTTATTTATTTATTTATTTAATAGTAAGTTCTCTAATGCCACTTTTGATCGATTTAAAGCATCCTTCCAGAATAAAAAAATAAAGTCAAAAATCTTACTCACCCGAAGCTTTTGAACAGTAGTGTAACTAAATTCATAATTATTCAATTTATTAAAATCTAGATTACCTTGATGTGTGTTTTTTTTTTTTCTTTCAGATATTTACCTTAAAGGATAGACTGAAACACACAGACTGAGTCTTAAAAAATGTGATACTCATGGCGTAAGAGCCTGAAAACAAATCGGGAAAAAAAACGTACCCCAAGCTTTTGAACAGTAGTGTAACTACATAATTCATCATTATTCAGTTTATTAAAATCCAGATTATCTTGACATGTGGTTGCAAGTGCTTTTTTAAGCTTTTTTTTTAAAACCTTGAGGATCTGCACAGTGTGTCTAAATTTATGAAAATGTAATTAATTACATTTTGTCATACATTAAACACTTACATTTCTAATCTCCATATTCTTCCCCCAGAGGTCCTCTGAGTTCATAAACCATTGGATGAAGCCTTAAATCTGTGAGTCCCTCAACACTGTCTGCCTGAGGGGCCCGGTGGAAAGAAGCACAGCATGAAAGAGACCTGTGCCAAACCCAAAAACTGTCTTCTGTTTAGACTGTACAGAGCAACCCCACCATCAGAGCCTCTCTTATGGTGCATGATGGAAATTACAAGGAAGCTACACAACAATCAAGCTGAGCTAAATGCCAACGTACACCAGAGTCACCATTCATCAGGACCCTGACCTCACACTTTATGGCAGACCAATTCATGCCTCTTTCTGATCACCCCAGTACAATGTTATGTTTTTTGTTTTTAAAAAAGGCTTGTGACAAACAATAATCCTTGTTGTTATTCATGCTATTATGGGTTGAACGCAGAAGTGCTTCGGGTGTTTTATTTTTCAATGTTTAGTTATTTAACTTGAAGAGAATTGTAACTACTGGGTACTGCTGTATGTGAATAATGTAAATTGAACCATGGGAGGAGACGATCTGTGAATAAAACAGAATGAAAGGGACTGCCTTGTCTGAACTCCACTATTTCAGAGTTTTTTTAAAGCTTGTCTACTATGTCTTACAAGGACGTCATTTTAATGGCATGGTTGCACGAGATTAATGCATAGATGTAAACATAAATAAATGCCTGAGTGTTACTTACATTAGAAATACTGTATTTAATATCCAAAAGATTTCAAAGGCCAGACATTTTTTTATATTTTAAACTTTAAAGCTGGCTTGGCTTTATCATTGTAAGAAACTGTGTTGTCCCTAACTGTCATGTTCTATGTTATAGAGCCTTACCACAATATTCCTGGCTTTCTTGTTGGTAAAATGCCTGTTATTCAAGTTCATGCATATTTTATTAACCAGAACAGATCGCCAATACCCAAAGGCGTCCTATTTAACTCCAAATGATGGCAATTTATAGCCACTCTGGAACTTTGTTAGACCGTGAGAGCGCAAACTATTGGCCCTGGTTGTTGGCATAATAATTTTGTGCAGTGTTTCCAATCATGGTCCATTCTGAGAGTATATTACTGCCCTAATTAATACAAAGTAATATTGGAGTAATTAATTTTGAAAAAATTAGAAATATTGATGCCTTTATTTTTTGTGCTATAAATATTTGGTGCACATCAAAGTCATTAAGAGGAAATTTAAGTTATGAAAATTTCCCTTTAATTTAATTTGTCACTGCAAAAATAATTTTCTTAACCAGTATTTTTTCTTTGTTTTCCAGTAAAAAAAAAATCCCAGAAAATTAAAAATCCTTAAAGTTAGATGAAACTTGAGCAAAACTACGTACACTGTAAATTTCAGTGTGTTAACTTCTTAAAAATCTTGCCAACTTACTGCCTTAAAAAAAATCTAGTTAAAAGGGTCATCGGATGAATGATTTGAAATGATTTGAAATGGCTTGATTTGAAAAAGGGGATACTTATAAAGATTAAAAAAATACCACTGGAATGGGAATAAGGGAATGGATTTTTTATAATTGTAAGAAGGTTGTGTCCACACACTGCTAAGACACATTTATATGCAAACCATATCTTTATTGTTACTATTTTCATCATTTTTTGATCATTGTTGTGAATTAAAAAATAGATATGTTGTGAATTCTTCATATATATGAAGAATTTTATTTTTACAACAGTCAATGTCCCATGCAACAAAAAATCTCATCCTTTAAGATAGCTTTATTTGCAGCTTGAATCTGACTTATATAGCGATGATTTGTGATATGCAGGTAATGCATATCCTTTTGGGAAATCTAACCACGTCCAAGATGGCTCAGATGTCCCTACTCATGCTTTTCCAGCAGGCCATCGAGCCATGAGTTACATGTGTGTACCAAATTCCCAGCCAAGCTCACATCCCCGTGACCTTTGCACATGCTTCAGCACTCTTGCCATCTGTATAGCATGACATCTAAAACCACTCAGATTTATGTCTCTCTCCGTCCCCTTAAAGCAAGATCTCAAAACTCACGTCTCACTAAACCGCAATCATCATGGTTACTTTTCAGATTTTGCATTGCCAAGAAGTTGTTCTATTTGGCTTCTTCTTTTATTTAGGTTCAAACTCTCCATCTTGTTTCTCATGTTTACATCAGTAAGGTGAGACTTGTGTAATTCTGACTTTTGTAGCACAGTTTGTCGGAGGTTATGGTTTATTATTGTCTATTATGACACATCTGTCATATTTATACACAGTAGAGGGCAGCAAATCAACACATATGTACGGACCCACTGATCAGGTTTCTCTCACCCGAAGACATTCAGACTGGTTGCCAACATTTATTTTTCTTTGCTGCCTCTGTTTCAAAGAAGAATGTGAACTATGGGACTGGCTATATTTTCCGGCCCAGCGTTCCCTGTAACTTTAGATGGACCCGCAAATGACGGGTTTGTTTAAACATTGTGCTGTTGCTGTGGGGATTGCTCCAATTGCGGGTACCGCTTGTGTTGTCCTGCTGGGGAAAATAAGAGGGGCTATTTTTAGGCCGATGTCAGTCGCTAGTAAGTTATAGCATTGAGGCAAAGCCAAGGTGATGAATTAATTTGCAAAGAATGAGAACCAGTGGAAGGTATACGATTGGCATAGATGTGATGGAAACAAGAAGACAGAGGTTCTTTCATAGTAAGGTCATGTCACTCAAACAGTCCTGGAATAGCTTGGGTGTGAGGTGGGGAAACACACCATAAAGTTTTTGACATGTTGATTTGCAGCTTGTTATCTCTACAAGGCCTTTATGGTGTTCCTCTGCTAACTTCCAGTGATGATAAGTCAATTTATCCCGTTAGATTTACTTGACATATAAAGTTGTTTTAAAGGGGTCATCGGATGCTAAATTTACTTTTACATGTTTGAACATAAATGTGTGTTGGCAGTGTGTGTACACAACCACCCTAAAATGAAAAAAATACACCCAGGACAGGAGGCCTTTCTGTGTTTGCATGTTCTCCCTGTGTTTGCATGGGTTTACGCCAGGTACTCCGGTTTCCTTCCACAGCTCAAAGACATGCAGGTTAGGTTAACTAAAGACTTTAAATTGTCCCAGACGTATGTGTAAAAACAAGACTTGTGTATGGATCAATTTGTGTATATGGATTAACTAGTTCTCGCCATGAATGTAGCCATACATGCTGGAATGGCAAGAGAAGGAAATAAACAAACAAACAAAAATCCACCCAGTACTTTTTTTTAAATCCCACATAATAATAATCACTTTCTAAGATCAGGCTGATCTGCACAGGCCCCTCCCACAACTATTGACTGACGCAGCCATTTTAGCACAGACCCACCCTGAGTGAGCTATAAACAGTCCGCCATTGTTTCGACGCCTGAGCAGGAGTAGACAAAAATGGCTCCTAAGCGGTGTTCTTGGATGTAATGATGAACATAGTAGTCGTCATTTACTCCCGACATCTGAGCCACTGAAGACATAGAGGATTACTTTCGTACTGTCCCCGATCTGCCTAAATATGTTCGTTCAAATCATTCGTGATCCAGCTTCACCTACAGAAGAAGTGAGTATAAGATTTTTTTTAGGATTTTTTGCAAATCAACTTCACGAATAATGTGTTAGTAAGCCTCAGAGAACCGCTTGTCAGAGAGGAGCGGGGTGAGCAGAGCTCATTAGCATTTAAAGGGACATGTACTGAAAGGCTGTTTTTGGCAAGGTAAAAAGGGTGTTGTTTTACACTACCTTTGAAAAATTTTAACCAAAGTATGTTATAGACTTTTGATTAAGATCCTAAAGAATCATATCAACTTGGGAAATGGCATCCGATGACCCCTTTAACAGATAAAAGTTGTTTTAAACAGGTTAATTAAACCATCTTTTTAGTTCAGTTGTTAAGTCTGCAAATGTATTAAAGGGGACATCGGATGCCCATTTTCCACAAGTTGGTATGATTCTTTAGGGTCCTCAGGTGGTCGTGTAAAAGAATACCCTTTTTAACCTTGGTTTCTGTACATTTCTCTTTAAATGATAATGAGCCACTGCTCACCCCACCTTTCATTTTTTGTGTATTTGGTGGTGCGTTACCATCAAAAACAAAACAAATCCACTGCGTCCTCAGTGAAAAAAGCCTCTTATGTTTCTTTTACATCTAACTACAAAACACAACTGGCTGAGGGCAGAAATATGCAAATATGGGACAAGTGGTCAGCGGCCGTGGGCGGGGCCTGAGCAGTATGACGTCATACTGCTCAGAAAATCAAAAAGGCTTGATAATTAAGACTGTTTAGGTTTTTGGGAATTAAAAAAAAAAGGAGTGAATGGATGTTTATCATTGTAGGTTGGTTGAGTCCACATACTGCTAAAACTCATTTATATGCAATCACCATGTAAAAGTGAATTTTGCATCCAGAGTCACCTTTGAGTTTGTCTATAGATGTTATGTTTTTCAGCTGTGGACTTATTTAATATTTATTTAGTGCTTAATTTTCTGAGCAGTATGACGTCTGTCAATCATCCTGTCACAGTTAACAGTGGCTTGTTTCTCTCTTGAATGAATGTGTTTTACATTAATGTTCTTACTCACTTCAGAACATTATACTGGCATCCTACTCAGTGATTTCTTTTATATAACAGAAATTGTAAGAGTAGCATGCCAGTAGGACATTTCTTGTCACTTGTTTTGTTTCTGAATGATTTTCTTGAGTGAATAATTCAAATGATTCACTTGTGGTCACCTACATGGTGTACCAATGTAACCTGCAGAAAGATTTACTGAAAAATCCCCACCACTAATACAGACTGAAACACCCTATCTGGAACACAAACTTGGAATGATACAAAGTTTAAATGATACAAACTCAACAACCACTGGAATTTGGTGTTAGTTGCTGTTTGTTGAGAGAATTAGTGTTGAACTAGCCTTAAAGGTCTAATAAATGTTGCTGAAAGGCAAACATGTCATCCATACCTCCACTTTTCAGGAAGCACAAGGGTTATCGAGCGGTCAAGCTCTGTGGAGAGTGAACATCCATCGCTCCACACTGTTAGTTTCTACACCATCAAAGGACTTCAAACAAACTGCTGTCCCCAGCCCTACTCGCTCTCACTCACACTCACTCTCAGCTGTCTTATCTCCCAGGGAATAAGTCCCCTTCCCACAGCTGTTATCGTACGATGGCATATTGACGCGAGGGCACAGTATGGCTTGTGCTCAAAATAAGCCCATTGGAAATTGTTATTGGTGTTATTTGAATGCTGGGTACTTTCCATACAGGCCTGTTTTGCAGAATGCAGTTCTCCCAGTGAGAGATGGGTTTTTAACTTCAAGCTTTGGACTTTCTGGTCTTCTCACGTCAATTCACATGAACTTTGAGGCGCTTGGCTAAAGTACCAATATAGTAGGAGGTCACTGTTACGGGGGTGGTGAAATCTATGGTCACTGAGCAGCTGGAGGTAAATGGGCAGCAGCTGGATAATCTTTACTTTTGTTTTCTTCAAGCATTCGGGCGTTAGTTGGCTTTGTGATCGAGCACCTTTGATCGACACCGCTGTGGCTTCCCATTAAGCTTTCCCTAAATCAGTTCTGCCTTTGGGAGTCACATTCTTAATCTATAAGTCACTGGGCCCTTTTCATGAAAGGCATATTGTATGACTCATATTTAGTGATTTACGATCACATTTTATTTATTGGCATTTGCCTTTTATAAAAGAGTATAATAAAGAACAGACTTGGTTATGGAGAAACAGTTTTAAAAGTTTTGCAACAGTTTTTTATGCTTACAAAGCCTGTGTTTATGTGATATAGTAAAAACAGTTAAACTGAAATATTTTTACAATTTAAATGATTGTTTTCTGTTTTAATATACTCTAATTTTCAGCAGCCATTACTCCAGTCTTCAGTGTCACATGATCCTTCAGAAATTATTCTAATATGCTAATTTGTGTTAAAGAAACATTTGCTAGGTATAATGTTTGTTCATGACTCAATCAAAATACAGAAGTTTTTCCTGCTCTCACATCCTGAATGATTTGCATGCAGCTCTGAGATTTGAATGCAAAGGATCCATGTCTTGAAAATACACCATACCTCAAATACATCAGTGTCTTCAACTTTGGACTCAGTGTTAAGTAGCATTAGGGAGCTATGGGGATCCAGGATATAGTTTTGCTTGTTGGCTAAAGATGGACAGAGAGTCTTTTATCACAGCAGGAGAACAACAGCTGTGTCTCTTTTTTTATTGTCTTGCATTGAGAACATTTGCCACCTCCTGTGTATTAAAGGCAATGGCGAGAGAAAGATTCACGGTCAGCTGAAAACCATCTTGTCTGGCACTCGCCTGTTGATACTGGCTGATCTGATGGAATACTGACTCAGGACCCAGTAAAAAGCAACCTCACACATCAACTTTATTTGACATTTAGTCTCTTCTGTACAATAAAACTGTCCGTCACTGTGCCATCCTCATCTATTTTGTAACAGCATTAAAGTGGCTTTCTGATATTACCTTTCATGCAGCGTGTAACACAGCTCTAAGTTATCTATCAACTTTATGTAAAGCGTCATTGGGTTTTTGAAAGGCGCTATATAAATAAACCATTAGGTACAGTTAGGGTATGTCGAAAAACTCCCATCTCATTTTCTCCTCTAACTTCAAAATCATCCTACATCGCTGAATGTCATTGTTATTACTTGGAGTTATGATAACGAATAGAGCAATACATTGCTGTACAAATTGCAGTGCTTTATCAATACGTTTCTGTGTTGGGCTAACGCATATACAATGGCTGTTTGGGTGTTTAATGTACACTGCCCTCCAAAAGTTTGGAAACACCCCTGGCAAAGTGTGGTTTTGGACAATACCAGCATAAATCCTTATCATCCTTTGCCAGCTGTGATGCCTGGTTACTTGTTTAAACTTGGCCTAGGTTTTTAAAAGATTTTTGGGTCAGCACACCTTAATAGCTTCAACAACTGACTGCCAATTAAGTTTAGAGTACAACGAATTTAGGCCCAGATTATGCAGAGCTATAATAGCTGCTAATGGTGGATATTTTGATGAATCTAAAAAATGTATAAACTGTTTATGTAATAAAATATGTTTTCGTAGTTTGTGTTGTCCCTTATTAGTGCAAATTATCACAAATTAAAAAGGATTCATGGCAATATTGTCCAAAACCCCACTTTTTTTTAGGGCGTTTCCAAACTTTTGGAGGGCAGTGTAATGGCTATGGGCATTCCGTTTCCAACATGCGCTGTACGCAGTAGACCAATCACAACAGACTGGGTCATCGTACCAATCACCGCAGATTAGCGTCACGGAAAGAAGGCATTTGGGAAAATGAATCGTTAAGCAAATAAGGTAAAAATAAATGCATAAGACAATGAAAGTGGTTTTTAACCTTGCATGCATGTCACCCTGTTGTTGGGGACTCCCAAAATCAAAATATGAACCTTTCATAATCCATAATAGGGGCACTTTAAATATAAAATATGTTGGTGTATTTTTGGACAATAGATATAGTAGAATATAGGGAATACGTTTTAACTATTTTTGAATTTTTTGAATAATGAGTTATTAAAGCTCAGTAAATACTGGTAACAGACACAGAGATTTACTTTAAATTTCACCAAGCTGATTTTAAGTCTTTCTTTGATGTAACAAAGTGGTTATATCTAAGTGTGTGAGTTGTTTACTTACTTTCATAAATTAGTGTTTCCATTAACGCCATTATATTGTTCTTTCACGAACGTGAACGAACACAAGAGGCGGGATTTATCGCATGAACCAATCACAGCCGATCATAATGTGCGCATGCCCAGTAGCTAGAGCTGTATTCCTTCTTGTCTTTACCGTCTCCCGCTGTAACTTTACCTGCTGGTGTCGCTGTTGAACAATGTTTCTTTAGAGAAACTAGTCAGTAATACACTTTTGAATGTTATATTTTGTAATAATCGCGTTGTTGTATAATAATTTGAGGAGGCACTGCCTCCTTTGCTTTGGAAATGCCCTTGATAGATAGATTATGCCAAATTATTTTTTTTTTCTAAATTTCTTTTTAAACTAAATTTCAGCCATTTATTTGATTTTTTATTGAAGTCTTCAAACAGTTACATCACCCATACATTCTTAATTACATTTTTTTATTCATTCTTTTAATAGCTTAATATATCAGAATAAAATGAGTGCCACATCACTGTTTCCACACTGTAAATGAAAGGCTCGAAAGAAAAGCTGTCATCAAAGGCATGAAGCAGAGTTTTAAGGAGGCGAGTCAGTCATGGGTAAATAAACTTCAGTGTGAGTATATGTGCATGTGTGCATATGACAGACACTCGAGGACAGGCACTTAGGAACTGTGGACAGTGTGTTAAAAGGTCAGGGGTGTTTGTGAGGATCAGCTACCAAACTGCAGTCACAGCACTGTAAACACACATCAGTCCTGCTACAATATATGCTACAATAATTTTGCTGAACTGACCCAATTCTTCTTTTTGTTTTTCCATGTAAACCAGTAATTCGAGTCAATAAAACCATTAAACCAATAAAATTAAGCAGCTGTCTAGCCACTCTTGTTCCCTCAGTCTTGCATGCTGTGGCAAATTTCAGATTTCCTTACCATGGCCATTTTAAATCTGTCCCAGATTCATTCTGTCATGTAAAAGATGATTTAGACCTGGTGTGGATGAAGAATCTACGGATGTTGATATTTATCACACATTTTGTAGGCTTCATACTCAGACAGCAATATCCTTTTCAGTTGCACTGCTGTGGGCATTAGGACTTTTATAAAGGTCTCTGCTGGCCTTCATATACCTTATGACAATGAAAGCCATGAGCACTGCAATGACAAGAAACAAAACCATATGTCCAAACAAATGCTTTTTCTGCCATATGCACTTATGTAAACACTCCATCACGTTCCATTCTGAACTGCATTTAATTTATGAGTTTGATGAGTGACAATGAAGAAATGATCCACCATAGTCCAAATGTTAAATAATCTAATGCATATATATCTGGTCATCAAAACATTACAGATGCTATATATCACAAAAAACACAGTAAATTACTGTGCTTAGCATTGGGGGAAGCTATACTTTAAAACTGTTAAACATTAAAAATGTAGTCTAATAATAATTTTGAATTTAATCATAGACATTTTATAATGAATGAAAATTAAAAAGATAAATATGCTTAAAATACTAGAATAAAACCATCAAATCAATCAAATCTGTAAATTATTTTTAATGTGCAATGGCACACATTTGCTGTGTCCCAATGTGCCTACTTGTACTACGCCCTTAAAGTATGTACTCTTTTGGTGAAGAAAAGGTACACACTTTTGAGTGTGTAGTAGAAGAGTAGGCAAGCTTTGGGACATGCTATCACGTCACACAACTGCGTCTTTACCATGTCACAGTAAACTGGCCTGTCAATCATTTGTCACAGTTAACAACACTATGCAACACTATTTAAAAAAGGCTGAATCTGCAGCAGTCAGATGATACAAGTCATAGCTCCCAAAGAATTCCCAGTTTATCTTGTGTATGTTTTCTGGATCATTAGCCACTTTATGTAAATAACGAGAGGAGTAACAAAGTGAAGTAAAAGGTAAAACTGTTTGCACTCCAAACCAGTGTGTTCATAATTAAGATAATACATTAAAATAATATGGTATGGTAAGTCACACCGATTTGCAATATCAAGCAGCAGGAGGAGCTGTTTTGTACAGCTAAAAATAGCTGGAAGCGAATGACACAGGAAGCCGGACCCATTAAATTTACAAATGGCCACGACTGCTCTTACGGGAAAAATAAGGTGATAAGGTGTTCTATGAGGACATGAATGCTTTTTACAAACTGAAATCTTATAATTACGGTAATTACAATATGGAATAAAAGCACCTTTTGACACACCCTCCATTAGCATTAACAATTTTTTTTTAATTTGATGCAAATGTAATATAAAGTATACAAAGTATAGTGTTCCAAATGTACATACATTTAAAAAAAAATGAAAAATAAAAAACTTTGGAGGATTTACAATAATGATGACCATTAATCGAGTCATGACTGTCTTGTGAAAAGGGTCCACAAAACCATATGTAGGCTTATACTGGTGTTTATTTGCAAAGTCTATAAAGTTTTTTCAATAATATAAAGGTGTTTATTGGATTTTCATGTCCCAGTTCAGTTTGAAGTCATGATATAGCTCAGTGGTTCCCAAACTTTTTCTGCCGGGCCCCCCTTTTGCAGAATAAAAAAATTCAAGCCCCACCCCCGCATTTACACATAAACATAAACACAACTTCAGAAGGATTTATCTGAAACAATAATTAAAATTCAGTGTGTGACAACTTACTGGAAAAAAAAACTAAACAAGGAACTATAGTCACTTTTAGAGTAGAAACATTAAAAGTAAAGCATGCAGCTTTACTATATACAATTTTTTGTACTATGTAACAGCATTCATTGTTTTTAAACAGATTTTCTCATATTTTCTTCTGTTTGTTGTAGTTGCGATCTTTTAAGTAGATTCATCATCTACTTTACATTTACCTGGCACTTGTTGTCTTTTCAGAAACGTGTCCATGCTTAGAGCAGAACTACTATGCGTCATTCATTCGTAATTTTACTCGGCTAATGGAAATTCTCATTTCTGATATCAATTGCACCATCTAGTGGTCTGTTATTTTACGACAAAAAACGCTACAACTGATAACAGACAGCTGCAGCGGGTACACCGAGTTGTCTTGAGGTAATAAAATATAATGAAGTTCATATTTTGTGTTAAATTATTTACATATGTGGCAAGTAGCCGTATAATAAGCAAGATAATTTCACAGTGGGGTCTTGTATCACCCTGAAAATGTTTCTTTTTACATAAAAATCTAAGAATGTACCGAAATGAAAATTCTTGGCTGAAACTGCTTTGTAATAATTATTTATTATTTTATTAATTAATATAGTCATTTTGTAAGACTTTTAAATTTAACTCAATAATTTTAATGATACTGAATAATAAAAAAAAAGCCAATAAAATAACCACGTTTTTTTTTTTTGAAAGTAGTAATAATATTGGACAGAAAATATATGAATATTAAATCTCAATATATTATTTTATTCAGTTCTATGAAACAGAATCAGATATAACTTTTTCTTTTACTAATTATCAAAATAATGTATAGTCCTACAAAGCTATTATTATCAAAGCATGTGAGCAGAGCATACAGTCACGAGAGGGTAGCGTCATTTTACCAGCGTTGTCCAGTACAGCAGTACTACAGCATGTTACAGCACAGTATGCGACGCTATTAGCCTTTTTCACACTTCCGTGTTTCTGGTAGTGATGGGAAGTTCGGATCATTTTACCGACTCGGTCCTTTGAGTCTCGTTCAGCAAAATGAACGAATCTTTTTTCGAGTCATTTCGTTCATTTTGTTCATTTTAGCAAAATATAATTAAAATGTTACGTTTTACTTCTCTAACACATCTACTGCTTACACAAACGTTGATCACACTACAAACAAAACAAAACTATAATGCTGTAAGAAACAGAAAAGATTAATTCATTGTTTACCTGGGTCTTTAGTCTATGATTCGCTCACCTCACCTCTTATCTGACAAGTTTTCGGGTTTGAGTCGTTCGTTCATCACGTGACATCCCCGTAATGTTAACCTATGCAGCCTGAGCCGGAAAGAGAATTGATTAGTTCATCTTTTGAGTCTTCGGGTTTGAGTCGTTCGTTCATCACGTGACAGCCCCGTAATGTTAACCTATGCAGTCTGAGCCGGAAAGAGAATTGATTAGTTCATCTCTCGAGTCGTTCGTTCATCACGTGACAGCCCCGTAAGGTGAACGAACGACTCGAATACAGTTGAACTAATTTCAGTACAGGATCTAATAGGATGTTGCGCATGCGCGACTGAACGAATCACTCCCCGAGACGACTCGTTCGTCCCGAGTCACATTAAAGATTCGTTCAAAATGAACGAATCGTTCAAGAACGACCCATCACTAGTTTCTGGCTTCCGGATTGGCGCTTGCAGGGTAAACGTTTTTCCGGTGACAGCAGCGGCCGTACTGAACAAGAGTAAGTTCGGGAATCAAAGTCTATTTTTACAAAACAGATACTATGATACTATGATATATACCGGTGTTTTACTCTAAAAATAGCAAACATTTATTTAAAAACTTTGTGTCAGCGTCTGGTCATCACAAATACTATGTTTATTTAATTATGAATGTTAGCACTTATAATACAGTACAGTTTTAAGTTTTGCCGTACTGTCTATTTGGTGCTGGCTGTGCATTATGACTCTTCACATCATTTTTTTTCGCGATTAATATTGTTATTATTATTATTATGAAAGTAATATTGTATTTTCTACTTGCTCTCCTTTGCATTATTAACTTTAGGGTGTAAATGTACGTTGCATAATGTGCCCAGGGATATACATAATAAAATAATATAATACTAAATAAGACATGACTCCGATTAATGGCTTTATTCCTTTTGGATCTGGATTACGTTGTTGTATTGAGTTTATGTATCATCCGGACTCAGAATTGTTTCATTTATTCTTGGGGAAATGTGCATTTGGATATAAACGCTGTCATAATTTACCATGATGTAGTGATTCGAGGGAAATGACTGAGTAAATTGAAAAAAATACGCTTAAATATACCGGAGATGGAGAACAGAAACTATAGCTGGCGCTATGTTGCGCATATATTATATTGACGAGTACCGGTCTGAGTGCCCATATAAATTACAAACAAGTAAAATGTTGTTTCTTTGTTGATTATATAACAACTTGGAAAGCAGACAAAAAAGAAAAGGTAAAAGGCATTATTTGAGACAAGAGCATATTAATATAATAGGCACAGACCTGTAGCGGAACTGACTTTACCCTGCGCTGATGTCACTTCCGATTTTTGTGAAAAAGGCTAATTGCAAACAGGAGCAAGTATACATAGAAACTTTATGTCGGCGCGTTATTTGAACGGTCTTTGTATTTCTGTTGAGCATAAGCGGTACACGAGTGGAGCATTCATATGGGCCGTGAGCAACTCAACGGAACGCACATTCACAGAGCGGAATATTGAGCGGAGCGTCACACATTGAGTGGTGTGCGCTGAATACTGCCGGACTGCGCGGCAGATATTTTCGGCCGTTTATCTCTTTCGAATTTCTATAAAAAATCGGCTGTACACTAGCCTTGCCGCGCCCCCCTTATTATAACTCTGCGCCCCCAAGTTTGGGAACCACTGATACAGCTCATAAAATCTGCCTATTTGGCCCGAATTAATGTCTTCATGTGCAATGGGAATTATGTTAAACAGATACAAGACACCGACTTAGGAAGTTAAACATAAACGCTCCTCAAATAATTTTAATACCGAAGCTACCATGTATGGATGTCCTGTAATCAACATGGCGACAGAAGAAGACTGCAGTAGAACAGACAAGTAATTATTATTTTTTCCCCCAAAATACAGCTTGTTTTATATTTTATTCTGTAACCGAGAAAAAAAAATGTGTTAGACCTGACATCGTCGGGTTGTCAATGCACGCCACTGTTCAATGATTCATTGAGCTGTTGATTTAAGAACCATCAGGATTGATTCAGTCGTCAGTGAATCATTGAGATCGTTTCGTAACCTGATAAATGCAGTTAAGTTAGTAGCTTTATACATGACAATTCTGTTTAGCCCTTAACGACCTAACAGTTTTTGTCTTTCTAGCAGTCAGTAATAGTATCAAGCCATTACATACTTTTATTACATTATTTAATTTCATTTGATGTAATCATTTATATATTATATTGTTATTTAATTAATTAAATGAGCTTTAGTCATACCAGACTGGCTGCCACGCTCAATTTAATCTTTCATGCTTTTACTTTTTCCTATTATTTTTTCTTCTTCTGATAGTTGAATGACACACAGGTTCAAAACATTCTGTATTTCTCTGAACAAATATGTAATGTAAAATAAATGCATATGGAAAATGACTAAAACTAAAACTAAATTTTAGAGGCCTCAGAGAGTCATTTATCATGGTCAAAGCTGTAGGCATGATGGATCAATATTCACAGAAAGCCTCATGTAAGCTCTTTTTCATGAAAATGTTGATCTGCCAGCAAAATCAAACTTTATTAAACATTATACAATGAAAAAAGTGACATTTTATTTACATGCATCCAAATAGAAATGAAGAAACTTTGCCTATTATGTCATTGCAGATCATCATTGTTATGCCTGATAACATAGAAGATGGCTTTGTATATGTATTTCTGGATATTATATTGCTATCTCCTCCATAACCCCGAGTGCTTTTCTATTCTTCCTTACTCATTGCACTGGCATGCCACATCTTATTAAAATAAACTCTCTTCTGGAC
Organism: Labeo catla; assembly: GCA_012976165.1. Classification (NCBI taxonomy): domain Eukaryota; kingdom Metazoa; phylum Chordata; class Actinopteri; order Cypriniformes; family Cyprinidae; genus Labeo; species Labeo catla. Next base: position 41,398 of record VONZ01000238.1, read on the forward strand.
ACCCACCATGGCAACAAGGGCTTTAGCAATGAGTCAGATTTCTTTCAAGGGCGGATAGGCTGACCAAACCGCATTAGCATTCAGCACGATGAGAGGAACCGTAGTTTATAATTGAGATGCCAACTATTCCAGATCTACTACTTAACATCCACGGTGTCCTTGGTTCTCATATCCCTGCCCAACATCTTGTTGCTTGTATTCATGACTGTTTCTTGCCTTTGGCAAGGTTTAAAGTTATTGCAGAATTATTGCGCCTTCGATGCAGGTGCCTTTATGAGAAACATATACTGTAAACTGCTGTCTCATTTCAAAAAACTTATGTTTTAGTACTTTATTAAATACTAAAAGATGAAAAGAGTAGCATTGCACATATTGTATAATGTTTTAAAAAAACTGTTCATGAAATTTAAGTTTAAAAATACTTAATTTTATACAGAACTACTCAATATTTTAAAGGTTTTTACTGTCATTTTTAAAAATCAATGTAATCAGTCCTTGCTAAATCTATTTTACATTGTTATATTAACTTGCTCAAATTCTGAATTGCTCAAAAAAAAGTATATATATATATATATATATATATATACACATTTTTTTTTTTGGCCAAACTTTCTACTGTGCTTTTAATAGAAACTGTTTCTTAAATATCAAAGCTGCACATTGGAAAGATTTTTAAGGATTACGTAGTGTTTTCTTAGTTAAGCAAGGAATTGCTGCTGACAATGAAAAAAAAAATTAAAAAGTCTTCAAATAAAATGGGTATACATCTTCATACTCTACCCCTGAGTTCATAATGTATTGCTAAACAAACCTATATGTGTTACATTTATCTTATATTTCTAAACCATGTTACGTTTTTCTAAACCACTTCTGTCCAAGAATCCAGGAGAATAATAAATAGCTGCTTCTAGCTGGCTCCGAGTACAGTAAAAGTAGTAGTCAACATGTAGATGATGCTGTGCAAAGGGTTTTTCTGCTGTTTGTACTTTATTCAATCCAGAAATGAGCCTGTCCCATATCCAGAAAGATCATGCCATCTCTGAGGGGGTCTGAAACTGAATCATTCTGATCAAATAAAGTGATATAACAATCAAGTCCGGATTACGAAGGGTCACTGCTGCAGATATTTACAATACTTTTTTTTGTTCATATGACTCACCATCAACAAATAAAACTAAATTTGCTTTGCACACCAAACCATTTAAAATATATGTGCACATCTGAAACCAGATGCAAGACTGTGACTCAGAAGGCTAATAGAAACCATTGTATTCTTGTGCTTGACTAATATGATATAAAGAACAAAGAACAAACGGGTTTAAATAGAATTTCTGACTGAGATCAGTGCGGAGTTGCTGCCTAGGAGGTTTCTTCAGGAGCAAGTAATACGGTTCATTCATTATCCTCCAACCTGACTTTGGCAACTGTGCCTTTTTTGCAAAAGAGCATTTTCTCTGCTTTAATGCTGGTGTGCTGGAGGATTAGTAGAGTTAGTTGGCTAAATGCAGGGTCTGTGTTATGACAGAAAACACGGACAGAATCGCGGAATCCGGTCATAAAAATTGAATAACCTGGAATGTCATGGAATTTTGGATAAATCAAAAGTAGGTCAGTACACTTAAATCAAAACACAATACGGACTTGTGTCTGTGAATATTAAGCTGCAAAAATACTATTTAAATTTGAATCTTTGTGAATTCTCCACAGATGCACACATACTTGCCGCCTCAATATATGAGTACATGAACACATAATCATAATTTCTGAGAGTCACTTCATGAGCATTTTACCGTTTCTTCAACTATCATCATATCATATACAAACAGAAATTTAAAAGTCTTCACAGCAACCCATCAAAAAGTTTGGTTTAACTTGACAAAACTGTGATGAGTAGCTACTAAAATTATTAAAACATTGTTTTTAAGGAATATTTAGCAGAAATTATTTACCATAATTTATTTACCAGAAAAATGTAAATACTAGTACTGTCAATTGATTAAAGAAATTAAGCGTACATTTTTTTTTCTGAAATTAATCACTATTAATCGCAATTATTCCCACCTAACATTAAAGTTGTTTAAATATACTTTTATTTTGCAATAATTTCACATTCCATCTTCAAATGAATGTAGAAACAACATAAACACAGTATATTTTTGATATTTGTTTTTTTTTTTTTTTTTTATAACTGAAGGTATCACTGATACCAATATTACTGATATTACTGTCAGTAGGGAATTGTTTTTTTTCTAATATTTAACCACTGACTATAGCCATTCAACATAACAATATAATTAAGAGCCATCAATTTTAACATTATTAGACTTTAAAAAATAACTTCAAATTTAGGTGAACTTAAAACAATCTTTACATAAACCATTATTTGGCTAATTATTTGAGTAACTGTTGGGGGTAACGCATTACAAGTAACGCGAGTTACGTAATATTACTTTTCCCAAGTAACTAGTAAAGTAACGCATTACTTTTTAATTGACAAGAAAATATCTGAGTTACTTTTTCAAATAAGTAACTGCAGTTATTTTCCCACCATTTATTGATTAAAAGCTGTCCTGTCCCCATGTTGAGAGAAATGGGGAGTAAAATGTTAGTTATAGAATAAATGTGAACATGAATTAATTCATCTCACTTACAAAAAACTGATTCAGTATTCCTCAAAATGAATAAAAACAGTGAAATTCAACTCAGAACATGACGCAAACCTGCAATAATTAAATATGTTAAATTATACAAATTTCCTTTATGCATTTAATACCATTTTATTAACCAATGCCTTTGCTGCTGACCTTCGATGATCCAATTCAGCCATACTAATAAGCAAAAATTACTCAAGATAATCTAACATTTGTTTTCCTTTTTTTTGCTGAAGAGTTGACCTTTTTTTTTCTTCTGCAGTCTACTGTACAGACGTGAATTTACTTTTCTCAAAGCCTGAGGCTTTTGGTGTGAAAAGGCTTTTACATTTGCCAAAAATAGAACTTCTTATATTGAAAACAAACAAGCAAGCCCTGCGAAGATTTAAAAAGTAACACAAAAGTAACACATTACTTTCCATAAAAAGTAACTAAGTAGCGTAATTAGTTACTTTTTTAGGGAGTGATTTAATATTGTAATGCATTACTTTTAAAAGTAACTTTCCCCAACACTGATTTAACTGTGCCCTAGCAAGTAGGAAATACAAAGAAACTTCAATAAAGTTATCAAACACTAATGACTAAATGAAATATAGATGAATCCTTAAAGCTACCAAAGTTATTGATTTTCTCTTTTTTTCTTTTGTTCTTTGATTAACAGACATCACAGGAGCTGGGTTATTAGTGACGTGGATCTGACATGCATGCTCGTACTTTCATTTGCGCTTTAATATGAAATGTTACGGATAACGCCCCTGCGTTAACTGCGTTAAATATGTTTAACGCCGTTAAGCTGGAAAAATTAATCGCCTGCATTAACACACTAATTTTGACAACACTAATAAATAATTTTTCATTAAATCCAGAAAATGAATGGAAAACAGAATTTGGTCAAATAAAATCAAACTTTTATTCAATTAAACTTTTAATAAATTGCTGTTAAATTGTGTAAGTTCAAGTTTCCATTAATATAGCCATTAAAACAGAGTCTGGAAAAATTAGCTCGAATCAAAGGAAAATGAGAAAAGGGGTGTAAATACGCTATGGGGAAAATGACTTTTGACCGAGCCCAGTGTCAAACCTTCATACAGGGTTTAACAACGTTTCATGGGAAAGAGCTTCATGATTTGACAATGGTATCACTTGTCTTCCCAGCTGCTTTGGAAAGCTGGAAGCTTTACGTTCCATATTTTTGGGACGTCCACCATCCTCTCTCCGCTTGCCCAATGTAAGCAGGAGCCAAGAGTCAAATGGAAATGAGGTGAACACATTTGAAATCAGAGCTGTCAAATATGTTGCATGTTTGTGTTTGCTGCATGCAAGTGCTTGCAGGGGGCTGAACGCTGTGAATGGTTGTGATAGGTGCGTGTAAGACGAGATGTGAAGAGACAGAATAGTAACACTCCATTTGCTTAACTTTGAAAGGCACCAAACAGCCAGAAGAGCAAATCTGGAACTGGTGAAACAGAGACAGAAGCAGAACAGTGCATCCATTCAAACTAATAATTTGTCCTGGCACTATTTTTAAAGGGTAGAAAATGAGATCATTGAGTTTTGGTGTGTGAGGGAAGGTGAACAAAATATTTTTAAAAAACAGGAGGTGATATTCAAGGTCAGTTTTAACTAAACTTTAGTTCAAATATTTGTAATTACATTACAGATTTATCCAGTTTATCCTTTGGAAAGCCTTCTTTCCTTCTTACAGTTGTTGCTGTACGGAAATTAAAAAGCCATGCCATGTTTTTCTGCTTGAGGAATGGGAAACACCTGATGCTCTAAACCCGCCTTGTTCCGTGTACCTTTGGCCTGTTAAAGCCAAAATGGAATGTGCTGAGTTCTAGACTTTAAACTTTAGCTTTTGGTTCAGGACTAACAAAAATGGACCACAGAATTGCACACCGGAGAAAGGTGCCCTGCATATTGCCTGACCAACCTTGAACCTCATTAGGGTAGATTTAGGAGAGCTGTAAATATTTTTCATCTTCCATACAGAATATGTTCCTTGATCAACATTGCTATCAGCCAATCAGAATTTAGTGTTAGGTTTTAGACTGTCACTTTAAAAAAACAAAAATAAAAGCTCAGCAACATTCTGGTATTTTCCCACTCATTTCATTTTTTTTTTTCCATTACCATGTCCCTTTAGAGGCTTTGCAGTTTGTCTTGTTGGTACAACAATTGTTTTGTACATTGCAAGGGACTTTTTTCCCCTTGAAGCTGCCTTTTGTTTGCTTAATGAGTGCTTAGAGCCAAAAACATATTTTGAGCCAAATGCCAATTGACTAGTCAATATATATATAAGAACTTCTTGCAGCAGACAGTGACAAATGTAACCCAGTTTCATGCTGTAAGTGATAAAACACCTACTATAACATAATGAAGCCACAGTAGTTTTGTGTAAGAGTGTATATATGTAATGTAAACCATAATGACAGGATGGAGTCTACATTGACTGAATAACAAATAAACAAGGTGTTAATTAGCATGATTTTTTTTTGTCAGCACCGTGACGATAATAACACATAATCTAATAAATACCGTATGAGGTCTTTGAGATGTCGCCCATTCTATTGAGAGGGAAACTATTATTTTGGGTTAAGTAACTAAATGTGAACAGGAATAAAATCCAGATGGGCTTCTTGGACTTTGTTTCCATACTTGGGTTTTGGCTATCGGTGACAGCAAATGGAGTGTGCGAGAAAGGAGAAAATTTGTAGTTTATTCTCTTCTGTTACATAACTGAACTGTCTGAAGATGTGCCCAAGAAACTTAACTCTAACACGAATGTGAGCAAAGCTCATGAGCATATCAATTTGTTTATTATAAGAGTAATTTACCACTTCAGTCAAGTCACTGCTACTCTTAATCTGTGGTTTAATGTCTTATTACTTATCTTACGTAAAGTCTGCATGCATGTAATTCCATCTAGATACACTCTCCACATAAGACATTATGTTCTATGCTCTGATGCAAAACTGCTTTTACTTTCACAGTTCATTCTCTGAAAGTAATCGTAGTAAATCCATGGGGTGTTGTAATACCCTCAGAGTGAAGTACTCCATGATCCAAAAGAGAATATGTTCTACATTGAGTTTCATTGTGTTTTTATGTTTCAGTGTGTGGTTAGCTGCACTTATAACTGATTACTTGCAGAGCGTAGATTGTTGAAATCTAAGTATATGCTTACCATGCTCTTCTGAAATATGTGATTGTGACTGGTCAGTTGTGATTTCTGTGGTCAAATATTTTTGTGCAATGATGAACAAACTGTATACAATTTACAGTTGTCCCTGGCAACCAGTCTTCTACACTTTATTAGTTTCATGTGTCTCATATCTTAAATGAGTATTTCAGGACTGTTTAATTATTTTTTTTGCGTCATACAGTCTCGCAATTCCGAGTTGTAATGTCAGAATTGTGAGATATAACCTTGCAGTTCTGAGAAATGAAGTCAGAATTGCAAGATATAAACTCGCAAATCTGACTTTTTTTCTCAGAATTGCGTGATATAAACTCATATTTTTGAGTTATAAAGTCAGAATTGCGAGACAAACTCACAATTATGTCTTATATATAAGATATAAACTCACAATTCTGACTTTTTTCTTCAAATTGGGAGTTTATATCTTGCAATTCTGTCTTTATAACACGCAATTGCAAGTTATTAAGTCAGAACTGTAAGATATAAACGTACAATTCTTAGAGCAAATTTTCCCTCAAATTCGGACTATATAACTCGTAATTGCGAGTTTATATCTCACAATTCTGAAAAAAAAGTCAGAATTATGAGATAAAAACTAACAATTGCGAGAAAAAAGTCAGAAATGTGAGTTTATGTCGCAATTCTGACTTTATAACTTGCAGTTGCGAGTTTACATCATGCAGTTGTGACTTTATAACTCACAATTACGACTTTATATCATGTAAGTCTGAGAAAAAAGCTCGAATTGTGAGTTTTTAATTGTGAGTTTATCACACAATTCTGACTTTATAACTCGCAATTTTGACTTTATAACTTGCAGTTGCGTGTTTATATCACACAATTCTGACTATAACTAGCAATTATGAGTTTATATCCCCCAATTTTGACTTTATATCTCGCAATTGCGAGTTTATACCACACAATTCTTTATAGCACGTGGTTGCAAGTTTATATCACGCAATTTTGACTATAACTCGCAATTACGAGTTTATATCATGCCATTTTGACTTTATAGCTCGCAATAATGAGTTTATAGCACGTAATTTTGACTTTATAACTCACAATTGTGAGTTTAAATAACGCAGTTCTGATTTTATAGATTACAGTTGCGAGTTTATGTTATGTAATTGTGACCCCCCTGTGACCCTAATTTCCGTGATCCCTCACTGCTGTGATTGGTCAGATGGCGCAGTCTCCTATGATTGGTCTACCGCGTACAGCCTGTCGGAGAACGAAACGCCCATTGCCGTAACTGACTGACAGCCCTGGAGACTTGTCAATACATAGAAAAGATGGCATCGATTTTACCTTACCAATTCAAGCCGAAGTCTGACGATGAAACGGCTGAAGTGGCTGATCGACAAGTTAGCACAGTCTACCGTGGAAAGTGCTCGGAATTTGCTTATGTAAGCGAACCGGGCACACCTCTATGTTGTAAACTTCAACATTGTATAATGCATTAATAACCGAACGCAGAAAGTGCTGCGCTGGTCGCTGGGTTTAGTGCAGCCCTGCAGAGAGCAGCAGCAAAAGTTCATTTGAACAACTCATTTGAACTTTGTCCGCGGCGTGCGTGCTCTGCTGCGCGTGTGCTTTGGTCAAGGCAGAAACAAGCCGTCCTCGCGCGGCAGAAGCAATTGAAATGAATGGGTCTCATAACGCAGCGCTTTCCACATTTGTGCGCCATCCTTTATCATTACTCCAACTAATGAGACAGACAGACAGTCAAGCTGCATCAATCACAAATTGTCAGACTACAGTGGGTCCACAGCTGAACAACAGAACTAAAGAAGCATGATTTAGCCGGTTAGCAAGACATGTGCAGGGTTGTTACACAACATAACATACACAACCACGTATTTTGAAAAATCGTTAGAAAATACAATCTTTGTAGATTCATCTTTTGGAAGTGAATATAAAACAATTTTACTCACAGCGTAGGATACAGCATCTTCTGTATAATGTACGTGTAAATTTCCATGTGACGTAAACCACATGGAACTTTTACTATTTGTGGGCAGGCAAGTTGTTCGCGATGTAGAACGTGGGCGGACATTATGCAAATGTGTTACTTTGTGACGTATGGCCGTAACAGAAAAAGATTTGAATTCCTGACGACTCGTTCAGGCAAATGTGAGCCGACTCTTTTTTTTGATAAACAATAACTTTATTTATCGTGCACTGTTGGCTTCACAACTTTGCAGATACTTTATGTTCACATACAGCTACATGACACACTACCTGAAAGATCATATTTGAAAAGGCATAATAGGAGCACTTTAATTTTATGAAGCTAGTGTCCAAACTTGTTCTCTCCTGCAAGTTTTAACAATGTCCTTACTACATTTCTGGGCCTTGAACGTGGTAGTTGTGTTGCTGTCTATGCAGGGTCCAGTATATTGTTCATCCCTGGAGTGAAGTGTTTTAACTGGACTTTGAATTTAGGTTTGTGCTTCTCAGCCAAAGCTTATTTTACAGAATTTTTATTTCAATTTTTATGTCAGCTGTAAACCGCAACAATCTAAATGGTATGTCTGCAGCTCATATATTCCTGAACAATTATCAAGTGTGAACCTTAAATATACCGCCAAGCACTCAGTCACACAACAAGCACAAACCCAGTCTATACAGAACAGCTGCACACCCTCAGAGCAAATATTGTGCACATGTGAGGTCACAGTTGATGAGATTCTGGAAACATATTACTCTAGAGACCTAGTGGTTTGCTCAAACAGGTATCTATATATATTCTCTTGTTGATGCACAAATTGTGCAGTGTAGCTTACAAATTAAGTTTAGAATCATATGATGCACAAAACACACAGCACACCATAATTATCACCACTGACTAGCAAATTAGTAAATGCCAGTGTAATCATTTTACATTAATTAATTAGCATATGCTTTGTTTCATGACTTATAATCTTGAACTGTGTCTTGTATTTCTTCGAATTGTTTTTTAATATATGGGAGTCATTGTTGTGAGTCGAGCAGCCCCTTGTTGTTAATGCAAATCATCTGGGTTTATGTATCCCAATGGTGAAGGCTGCTAATTAAAATGTGTCCAAGGAACATCAATATTTGACTGGAAAAGGTGACCCTTTGAATGTTTACTTCCGCAAGGAAAGCTTGTCCAGAGCTTAGAAAACACTGGTATAACAACTGTTGTGTTTCAGCCAACTCTGAGCAGTAAGTTGTTCCGAATTCTGTAATATTTTGCATGAAATGCCTAGTTGAACAGGATGTTATTTACATTGGAAAAGTACAGTTGTTTATGTTTGTATGTGGGCGGTGAAAATAAAAATGTTGGTTTACTTAGCATTGCTGCAAGAACATTTAGTGCTCTGGATTTTGTGTGTAATAACTTGAAATGAATGCTTGTCGTTTGCTTGCAATGGGAGCATGTTATGATATTTTGAGTGTTACATGTAAAAATAGAAATGTATACAGTAATTATTTAAATACTGGAATATATATATAATGTGCATGACTTGTGAGTACTCAGAAACTATAGCAGTCAGTACTTTACTTTATTTCAAGTATGTCATACTAAATACTTTTCAACATTGATTTAAAATGATAAGGATCACTCAGTTCACTCCTTTCTGGTCCTGTGATTTAGATATGGAACACATGACAGTAGGGCTGCGTAAAAATACGAAACGATATTGATTATCCCAAGAATGGATTAGTCTTTAATGAATGGAACACTTTAGCGCACCTCCCATCCAATAAATCGCAATATGCTTTGTGTTCTGTTACTTCTTATATCAAACAAAGTCTCAGATTTCAAATTCTGTGCATTTTTTTACACTATTAAAAAAAATGCCGTTTTGGCGCTGTTTAATATGTGGCAGATCGCTGTGGCGCCTCAGTTCAAGAGAAGGGACAGCACGGAGTGTACGTGAACTGATCATCTCCGCTTTAATACCAGTTTCATCACGAAACAGACATTAATAAACATCCGAAGGTACGTTAAAAAAGAGTACACCTTACTGAAATCCGTATCCTGTCTTATGTAATCGCTCAATCAGAGTTTTAACCGCGAAAAGACGTCAGTATAACAGCTTGTAAACAATGTCACGTAAGGTTACATTTACCTCAGAAAACATATTTGGTGACCATAAACCTGTTAGTCAGCTAGAAAAATTAACTCTAGAAGTGAGCATTTTGCTAAATTTAAGTGTTTGTATTAGGGCTGCAACGATTTTGCCCCTGTGGAGTAATGGACAAAATACCGGAAGTGGCGCATTCCACAATTAAACCCATTTAAAAATCATAATAAAGCGTAATGCTATTAAGAAATTCAGAAATGTTACGATTTAATTAAATGAATATGTATGATGCAGGTTTAATATATGCGCTTTAATGATATACATGCATGTTCGTTACGTAACTTGCGTGCTTCTCAGAGCAGCTCTGTTCATAGTAAATGCTTGCTACACAAACTGTTATCATTTACATGCGCGAAGCGTCTCAAACTCCATCTCTGAATATTGTTGTGAGTTTGGGTTTATTATAACGTTCATCTGGGAACGCAACATGCACTATTTCATTAGATTTGTAAGGTAAGTGTTAAATCATTTATAAACCTACACAAAAACACAGAAAAAAAACATAATTAGCTTTGTCAATATGCTAACTGTTCATTGCGATTTCAAAATAAAAGCTCAAACCCTCACTCTGAGTTTACACGTTTTCATGTCCACAAGAAATTACAGTGGCTGTAGCATGTTTGTCATAAAGAAATGGCCAAATACTAAAGATTAAGTGGACATTTGAATTAAATAAAGTTTTATCAATATTAAACCAGGATTAGATCAGGCAGTAAAGTGTAAAAACAATCATCAGGCTGTTGGCGCCCTCTGCAGGCATTTGTTATAATGCATAATGTACATTCACCCTATTATTTATAATATATTATGAACAGTTTTGTTCAATAAAACCATATGATTTCTTGCTTTTGATACATTATTTTAATTAATTATTATTGCCTCATTGCTATTATATGTATTTTAAGTCATTTTAAAGGCTATTGTATAGTTCACTTAGGTCTATTTTTATTATAACAACAAAAAAATAATAATTATAATTATCTGATTACTTGATTAATCATTAGAATAATCGACAGATTACTCGTTAGGATAATAATTATTAGTGACAGCCCTAGTTTGTATATAAGTCAATTAATTTACAAACATATACAAAATAATCTAATGTAAACAAAATCGAATAGTGAAATTTGTGTCAAAACCCAGCCCTAAAGGACAGGCATGTGTTGGCAGGCATTTAATGCCTTGGCCCCATCTTGGAGCTTTTAGTCTAACCATCTCGACTTTGCCAAATTTAGTGCTGGTTCACAGTTTCCAGACTTGCTGTATGGCGGCAGACTCAGTGATTGGGTCTGTCTGGCTCTAAAGGCCCATCGCAGCAAAGTCTGTCTACACAGGAAGTAAACTGTGCCCAGTTCCTCCTCCCACCCTCCATCCCAGCAAAAGAGTGTCAGAGAGAACAGCCTGTTCCTTTAACTTACACATGCTGCACCACAAATACAGCCTGAAGCATCAGCTAAAATTCAGAGCTGGACATCAGTGTCACAACCCAAAAGGGATGATGGCCACCCACCGTAACTCCATTCCTTTGCAGTACAATTAAAATGATCGCCTTTCTCTCATCCGGCCTTTTAACAGATTAAATGCATTATTGTTGTGTTGCACAACAGAACTGTTGTTTTATTTTCCTGTTGTTCCCACAATTTTCTCCATCTCTCCAGCTCCAGATGTTTTTTTGCACCAAAAGCATGTTAGTGGAGGTTGGGTTAGAGAACCAAGCTTGAGTGAGTCATTGTGGGTAGCAAACTGCATTCCATCCCGCTCCTGAACATCTCCTGAACATCAGCTCAGCAAGATCTCTTACTCATAAAGAAGAAGATAACGATTCCAACTAATGCCATCACTTTATTTCTGTTCTTTACAGCTTAGTATCTGCCAGCTGTTGTTCAGTGCATCTGCACTTTCTTTGATGTTGTTGTTTAAATGTCTGAATTTTTTTTTTTATTATTTAATGGTGTCTCCAGCAGGGAGACATTTGGACATTATCCAGTTGTTTTCAGCTGAATCTTGTTAATGATCACGAAACAAAAGATGTTTGTCTCAATTCTGAATTCTTAAACACAAGTATTAAAGGGATAGTTCACCCAAAAAAAAAAATTTCTGCCATTATTACTGACCCTCATGTCGTTCCAAACCCGTAAGACCTTCATTCATCTTCAGAACACAAATTAAGATATTTTTTTTCTGACCCTTCATAGAAAGCAAGGGTCTACAATGGTCAAGGCTCAGAAAGGTAGTAAAATAGTGTTATGTTAAAATAGTCCGTGTAACATCAGTGGTTCAACTGTATTTTTATGAAGCTATAAGAATATTTTCAGTGCCCAAAGAAAACAAAAATAACGACTTTAGTCAACAATTTCTTCTAGTACCACAATGCATGCATGTGGTAAAATTACGGTTGAACCACTGATGTCACATGGACTATTTTATCAATGTCCATACTACCTTTCTGGCCCTTGAACATGGTAATTACATTGCTGTCTATGCAGGGTCAGAAAGCTCTTGGATTTCATCCAAAATATCTTAATTTGTGTTCTAAAGCTGAACGAAGATCTTACGGGTTTGAAACAACTTGAGGGTAAATAATTAATTAATTATCCCTTTAAACATGCCTTTAAACCTTAAACCCTTAGTTAGTGATTCTCAGTTTTTTAATTACTTTGTCCCACTTTTTGAACAATGTATTAACTTTATTTTTAATTTTATTTTGTTTTAGCATCAATTTTTTTTGTTATAATTATATAAATTTATTTGGGGGAAAAAAAGTAAAAAGTTACACTCTCCACTGACAGAAATATAACAAAATAACCTTTTTTGTCAGTAAGCCTACATTTTTCTGTTTTCTTTTTTCCTCATACATTTTCTGAATGCCAAAAAAAAGAGTTTAATTAGAGACTATTTAAAATTGTAAAATATCTAAAAATAAATAAACAAAAACCCCATACTGCCTTGCACGAGCAATATTACAGGGATATCTCATAATTTATTTGCTCTCATGTCATTCCAGACCTGTATTTTTCCATCTGAGGAGACGGATAACGGATGACAGGATAGTGATTGTGAAAATCACTTTTATGGCACCACTTTCATGGTGACACTCCACCCTTTTAAATCTGGCATGCATACGAGACCGTCCTTGGCCTAAAACACATTATACACAAGTATGTCAATGCGTTGACCAAGCACTTGTGTGAAGTATGTTCCTGGCTTCATGCTTTGAGGACCAGTGAGTTTACGAGTCCAACACTGAGGGAGTCATAGTGTCAAATAAACATGAAATACTCCATAAATACAAACTACTGTCGTATAGTCTGCGTAGGTCAAGATAAGTGTTTTAAGAGTAGGCTGCTGATGCTTTTATGAAGCTGTTGGTTGGATAATATACTGGTGCAATACCGTGGTTTGTGCAGAATTTTTTTATAATAGCATCTAGGCGTCAAGAGTTCATTAGAGTCGCAGCTAATCTTTGCGGTGTAGGATTTGACACCCTCTTTAATATCAGTAACGTGAGCTGTAAATGGACTGAAAGTCAATTTACAATGCCAAGGGCTAGAGTTCATGCCACACATATAAATAGCATTCTTTGATTGCTAATATCATGTTATGGTATCATGTTTTGAAAACTGGGTCATAAATGCGAAGAAAAATACCAATAAATATAGCAGAATTATTTATAGCAGAATCATTTAGTCACCCATTTTACAGTTGAGGTTGAAACTTTACATACACATTGCAGAATCTGCAAAATGTTAATTATTTGACCAAAATAAGAGATCATACAAAATGCATGTTATTTTTTAATTTAGTACTGACCTAAATAAGATATTTCACATAAAAGACGTTTACATGTAGTCCACAAATGAAAATAATAGTTGAATTTATAAAAATTATCTGTTCAAAAGTTTACATACACTTAATTCTCAATACTGTGTTATTACCTGAATGATCCACAGCTGTGTTTTTTGTTTAGTGATAGTTGTTCATGAGTCCCTTGTTTGTCCTGAACAGTTAAACTGCCTGCTGTTTTTCAGAAAAATCCTTAGGGTCCCACAAATTCTTTGGTTTTTCAGAGGACAACTGAGATACTCATATGCAACTATTACAGAAGGTTAAAATGCTCACTGATGGTTGTGAAGGAAACATGATGCATTAAGAGCCGGGGGGTGAAAACTTTTTAATTTGAATATCAGGGTAAATTTAACTTATTTTGTCTTCTGGGAAACATGTCAGTATCCTCTGTAGCTTCTGAAGGGCAGTACTAAATGGAAAAAATATGATATTTAGGCAAAATAAGCCTTCATTCTGTTCAAAAGTTTTCACCCCCGGTTCTTAATGCATTGTATTTCCTTCTGGAGTATCATTGAGAGTTTGAACCTTTTGTAATAGTTGCATATGAGTCTGTGAAGAGATGGATCTCAAAATCATACAGTCACTGCTGAAAAAACAAAACAAAAAACACAGCTGTGGATCATTCAGGTAATAACACAGTATTAATAATCAAGCATATGTAAACTTTTGAATGGGGTGATTTTTGTAAATTCAACTATTATTTTCTCTTGTGGACTATATGTAAACGTCTTACTATATGTAAAATACCTTATTCAGGTCAGTAAAAAATAAAAAATGACATTAATTTTGTATGATCCCTGTTATTTTGGTAAAATAAGTAACATTTTGCAGATTCTGTAAGGTGTATTTAAACTTCTGACCTCAACTGTAGGTCTTTATTTTGCGATTATGACTGGCGTGATTATTGTATTTATTATCGTGATTATTGTACATTATCCCGCTAATTACACGGCTGCTTGTTAAATAAACAATAAATGGCCATGAAAAATTGAGATTAAATTATTGTACTATGTGAGACACACGATGTGACTTGCATGAAACTAGCACAGCTGTGTAGGATGTCATTTTAAGGGTCATTACAGAAAATATCTGACTGTAGAATGCCATGATTGAGCAATTATGTGAACCCAATCAGCACCAACCACCCTCTGCTATGTTGGAAAGTTAACTGTAAGTGAGACTGTTAACAAGCTGTAAATATTGACTGACAGTGCTAGGAAAATGGCATATGGGAGGATTAGCACAGGGCTAAATTTACTCATGGTGTCTTGGGGGTTGGAATTGAGAAGGACGTAGGTAAAGATCTGAAATTGCTTTCAAAGAGCTGTTTTGCCTCACTTGTGTAGTGTCTTGTTTACTGCAGTGGCCTTGCTTGTAACTTTCTTTATTGAAATAACAGATCACAAACTCCCAGCATGCATTAAGGCCGTAGGCTACATCGGCAGCCAGGTGGATTAACCTGCGTCTGGGGAGTTCGAGGCAGTTTTTCTGCCTCAGCTGCTGTCTTCTCTCAAATGCACTCGCCATGTCGCTCTGGGAACTCTCTTCAGAGAGGGTGGCAGCTGGCTTTGCCATGTTTTTCAACATGCTGTGCCTGTGGGCACACATTTATGAGTCAAATACACCTTCATCTCTACATAAAAACTGCATGGTGATTTTGTAGTGAATGGTGTCTCAATCACAAAATAAAAGAGCATTATTGGTGCTCCTCCAAGATAACGTTGAGGCATTTGCTGTGTCATGTTGTTTGGCTTATTTTGAAAAGCGCAGCATCCTTAGATGCGGTATTTTAGGGGAAATGGTGCATACGAAGATCTTCATAACACACAGCGCTAAGAATTTTGTCAATTGAAGTCATACGCCACATCTTTAATCAATCAGCAGTACCTGATTTTAACCAAGATCAGATGTTTTTATTGGATTATTTGCAGTAGATAGTCATAATTTTTGAGAAAACAAAGAACATCAGTGCAAAATATGATGCATCAGCTGCTGTATGTGCAAAATGCACACGTGTGCACCATTATCTAAATGTAGTTTGGCAGTGAACTCTTAAATACTTTGGTGTGTGATGAATTGACACTTTTTTTCCATTTGTCCTGCAAACTCACCACATTTATGCATAATCTGCATGATTGGCCATGCATGATTGTCTTCATTTTCAGCAGCAGCTTCACCAGCTGCCTGTTCTTTCTTATTGCAATGAATTAGTGAGAGAGACATAAATCCGATCATGAAGAGGAAGAAATCTCATCTGACTGTTTCTCTGGGCTGACTCTTAATGACTGGCGGTCAGTGGGGTCAAATATTCCCAGACCCCGTTTTAGCTCAAGGCTTCCCTTGAAATCCCTTAGATACTGATTCATCAAAAATCCACTTGCAAAGCCCCCTCCCACTTATAGTCTATTCTCGACGCAGTTTTTGCTCTTTACCAGTAACTCCAACTGACCCACCTGTTATGTGTGTCTCCGTGAGGGCTCTTCTTTTATGAGTGGGCTGCACTGCATTATATTAGGAGTCTATTTAGGTCTGCATGTTTGGCAGCGAGCTGCAACTAGAGGCTTAAGACCCATACTTAGTCAAGGATAGAAGCCTGTCTAGGGAGCACTCACTCTCTTTCATTCAGGCTGGTTGCTTCAGTGCAGATGCTGGCTGACACAAAGACCCCTTTCTTTTCACATGCTGTTGTGCTATGATGTTAACAGAAATTCTATCTGATTCTGTTTGGGTTTTAGGACATTTACACAACAGTACTAAAATGATTCATCCCCGGCTGTAATGGCTGTGGCGTGTGGCTTCCTGATGTCATCTTGTCTTTGGGCTATGAGCTGTGGAAAACAACTTCTTGGTCTTTTCCTGTATGTGACTGGTAGGGTGTAAAAAATACCTAAATTATACTGAAATTAGTAGTAGAAAGCCCATGAAACACTTATACTATATTAAAAAAAATCCACATTGTTTAAAGAAGTTCACTTCCAGAACAAACATTTACAGATAATTTACTCATCCCTTTGTCATCCAAGATGTTCATGTTATGAAGCACGATTTTAAAGTTGGGGAAGAAATCAAGATGGGAGTTTTTCTACATACCCTAACTGCATTGACTGTATTGAACTGGAAAAAACAGAGTTAACGCAGACTTAGACAGGATGAGCTTTTGAGGTTAAAAATGATAGAAATTGTCAATTTTTTTCGAAAATGACAGATCGTTTTGCTAGATAAGACACCTCTTCCTTGGCTGGGATCATTAAGAGCCATTTGAAGCTGCATTTAAACTACATTTTGGATGTTCACACTTGGCAGCACCATTGAAGTCCATTACATGGAGATAATTCCTGAATGTTTTTGTTCAAGAAACATAATTTCTTATCGACTGAAGAAAGAAGGACATGAACATCTTGGATGACAAGGGGGTGAGTAAATTATCTCTAAATTTTTGTTCTGGAAGTGAACTTCTCCTTTAATACATATTTTGCCTCATGTGGGCGCCATTATTTTAATGATGTGAAATGGTTGCACTCAGTAAGGTACTGGTGCTACCTGTTGCAATATTTACTGCAACACACTGATACGATACCACATTGTGCGGCTTTTGGTTGTATTGTCATTTTTTTTAGCCAAAGGAAAACAAGAAAAGCGATGTAAGTCTTTACTGCTTTCCTAGCAATAAGAAGAGGAGAAAAGAATGGAAAGATGCCTGTGGAAGAATAAAACTTTCTAAAGACCTGCGTCTTTGTTCTCTCCACTTTAGGCATGATGCCTTTGAGGCTTTTAGTCGATCACAGCTACTGAAAGAGCTTACGGCAGAGACAAGAATTATAGATGTCATCCTGGCAGGATGTAAACATGCCGACGCTTGTCATGACGCCACAGCCACTGAAGGAGTTTCTCAGCGTGAATTTCACTCAACATCCAGGGAGTTTAGACTCCTTGTGGGAAAAAATTGATGGTTTAAGCCTATGCTTGTATCCATCAGCACCTGTATGCTCTTTCACTGTCTGTGGTTATCATATCAGTATTTTATTTTTCCAAGTTGTGTTGTGATAAAAATAGCAACAGGTAGCACCAGTAACTCACCGAGTGCAACCAATTTACGTCATCGAAATAATGGCACCCCGCATAGACCAAAATATGTATAAAACGATGTGTTTTTTTTAAATAATGTAAATCTTTCATGGGTTTTCTACTACATATTTCAGTAAGAGAATTTATGTTATATTAAGCCAATCAAGTCTTTAAAGTAACATTTGTTTCTTAAGTATGGATGAAATGAATGTAATTTTTCATTTAAATAAATGAAATGCACAAACTGTGTAAAGCAAAATTGTTGAATTCAGCAGAATGATTTTAGAGTTTCTGACATTTGAATATTTTTTTTTTCTTAGATGCTTTTTCTTGAGTGCTCACCAACTATGTGCTGATACTTAATAATAATTAGGCATAGTAATATGATACAATTACTTAACTATTTATATCTCTAGTGCCTGGACAGACTCAATTATCAGTCCATTTGTCATAGTCAAGTCTCCTTTCAAACTTCAAGTCATAACAGTCATGCACAGATGCTTCACACTGTTTAAACAGTTGCCACACTAACAACGTGAATATGTCGCCAACAGTGCTGAAAACTTCCCGCCAATTTATGACCGTTTAGTATCTGGTATCTGAAACAGTCGAGTACTCTACTTCGGGTATTGATATACACTACCTTCTCACCTTGACTTACGTACAATCATTCCTATTCGCTTCAGTATTTTGGACATAAAAAGCTTAGCTATCCAGTGTTTTAAACAGTGCATTGGACAGCATGTGGCTTGGCAATCATTCTCTCTAATAGAACAAACAGGTGAAGCTTCCAGTCAGGTAAGACAAGATAAAGCAAACAGCGGTCCAAATATTTGTTTCTCTCAAGACTCCAATATAAAGATGCTATTCTGCATTTACAGGTATTCAAACAGAGCTGAACAAGCATACCGAGAGCTATAATATACTTCAAATATGAACTACACCCGTGACCTAGATGAACCAACATTTTAAATGCAAATTCAGTTTTCAGTTTTGAGATATGCAGGTGGAAGAGTTCCAGTTTTACGGCAGAATAAAACAGAAAAAGTCCCACACATTACCGCTTTCCCACAAATACGTCAGGCATACTTTTTAAAACCATCCGCTCTTTGACCACAATATGTAATCATTTAATAAAGTTTTGCAAGCGACAGTATGCAAAAATCTTTTTTTTTTTTCCAGCCTTGAGAGCAAGCAGACAGATGAGGGTGATTGTTTATTTGCTTGTTGGCTTTTCAGATTAAATAAAAACAATAAAATACAGTATATTTAGTAATATTTAGTGATACAGACAGATCTGATGATGGTTTACTGGCAACAGTGTATTTTCAGGTGAAACAAAAACTTATTCTTGGCGCAGATGTCTTGGTCTTACACAACATGCTGAATTTCAGCAATGCACTATTCCTAGTAGAGCTGCAAATATTGATTTCAAAAACATATGGTTTCTTGCACAGACTAATTATGAGAAATGTATCCAGCACTCAGAAACTGAATATACAGTTGAGGTCAAGGTTTTACATACACCTTGCAGAATCTGCAAAATGTTAATTATTTTACCAAAATAAGAGGGATCATACAAAATGCATGTTATTTTTTATTTAAGACTGATCTGAATTAGATATTTCACAAGATGTTTACATATAGTCTGCATGAAAAAAAAAAAGTTGGATTTATAAAAATGACCCCGTTCAAAAGTTTACATACAAATTTACATACACTTGATTCTTAACACTGTGTTGTTACTTGAATGGTCCACAGCTGTGGTAGTTGTTCATGAGTCCCTTGTTTGTCCTGAACAGTTGCCTGCTGTTCTTCAGAAAAATCCTTCAGGTCCCACAAATTCTTTGGTTTTTCAGCATTTTTGTGTATTTGAACCCTTTCCAACAATGACTGTAAGAATTTGAGATCCATATTTTCACACTGAGGACAACTGAGGAACTTATATGCAACTATTACAGAACGTTCAAACACTCTCTGATGCGTCAGAAGAAAACATGATGGTTAAGAGGTGAGGGGGGTGAAAACTTTTGCAATATGAAGATCAGGGTACATTTAACTTATCATACAGTCATTGTTGGAAGAGGTTCAAATACTCAAAAATGCTGAAAAAAACAAGGAATTTGTGGGACCTGAGGAATATTGCAAGAAAAAAAAAACAGCTGTGGATCATTCAGGTAACAACAAAGTATTAAGAATCAAGTGTATACAAACTTTTGAACAGGGTCATTTTTATAAATTCAACTATTTTCTTCTCTTGTGGACTATATGTAAAAGTTTTTTAATGCGAAATATCTTATTCAGCTCAGTACTAAATCAAAAACAACATGCATTTTTTATGATCCTTCTTATTTTGGTAAAATGATTAAAATGTAAACATTTGACATTTGAGGTTAAATGTATGTAAACATTTAACCTCAACTGTCGTTTTTTTCCCATTTCTGATTACATATGAATAGATATAGCTAATGTGTATTAGTCCCATCACCACTTTGCTCTGATGACTAATTACGGCGTGATGAAAACGTTGAGATTGTGCCACGCTCTCGGATTTTTTCCATCAGCGCTGACACACGTCCAGTGTGGACTGACATGGTTCGTGCCCTGTGGAAGCGACTAGAACGTGGTAATAGATTGAAAATAGCCGTGTCACTTCTTCGAATGTCTTGTGCAAATGTTTGTTCCACAATCGTTTTTGGGCTTGACAATCAAAGGTGTGTACATGGGTAAGAAACAAGCGAGTACTGCAATAAGACTGAGTAATCTTACAGCTTTAATACTGGCATTAAAACTACAGTATATGGTAACACAATATATATCAAAGTATGTATAGTACAGTATAATGTGGTTTGCATAAAAAGATAAATGACTGAGTTAAACTGTTTGATGGAGAAAACCATGACTGTGAAATCACCTTCAGTTGTTGAATCAAAGAATGAAATCAGTTTATACAAATGCAATACTGCAGTTTGACAAGTTTATACACTGATTAAATATTGACTACATTGTTTGATTTGTACTGGGAAGCAGCTAAAATATTTCAGCTGTACCAGTCATAATACAGTATATCTCTATGACTGATAGATATTGAAAATAATTTAATTTGATTATTGAAATAGTCATTTTACTATTTGAGCTTAGGTCTATTATACAAATTTCTCATTAAATAATTAGAATTTGGTCCAGTTTTCCTTGCAGATCTTCTTAATAAACTCGCTTATATCAAATGCTTGTCCTTTTGCGACCCCCTTCATGCTAATCAGTTTACACCATTTAAAATTTCAAAGCCAGCACTTTGAAGTTGACCTCCTTGGTCTTGGATGTGTTAGGAGCTCGCACGTACAGGCCTGTAACTGAGTACCACTTCTTTTGCTATCGGAAAAACAGGTGCTGTGGAGGCTAAACACAATAGGCAGTAGTTACTGGGCAGGAGAGAAGACATAATCATCACCATGATTGTCATGTGTTTTGACGTTGTGTCACTGAGGACACACCTGTAAATTCAACATGTCCCCAGGCAATATGTGCTAAAGCTGGATGGGATCAGAACAGCAAGATGGCAGACATACAAGAAGTCAAACAGAAAATATACACAGTGTGTTTATTATTATCTGGCAAGTTTTCTTACAGTCACCTTCCACATTGTTTATGGTTTTATAATACATAGTGCATATATTCATGTGATACATTTATGGAATTTTGCTTCTTTTTTTAAAGGGATAGTTCACCCAAAAATGAAATTCTGTCATTAATTATTCAACCTCATGTTGTTCCAAATGAATAAGACATTCGTTCATATTCGCAACACAAATTAAGATATTTTTGATGAAATCCAAGAGCTTTTCTGACCCTGCATAGACAGAAATGTAATGATCATGTTCAAGGGCCAGAAAGGTAGTAAGGACATTGATAAAATAATCCATGTGACATCAGTGGTTCAACTGTAATTTTATGACGCTACAAGAATACTTTTTGTATGCAAAGAAAAAAGTCATAAAGTCATTATTTTTTGTTTTCTTTGCGCAGGTGAGGAGGGTGAAAACTTTTAAAATTTGAAGATCATCAAATGTAACTTATTTTGTCTTCTAGGAAACATGTAAGTATCTTCTGTAGCTTCTGAAGGGCAGTTCAAAATATGGTATTTAGGCAAAAAAAGAAAAATGTATACATCTTCATTCTGTTCAAAAGTTTTCACCCCCCGGCTCTTAATGCATCGTTTTTCCTTTAATTCGTTTAAACCTTCTGTGATAGTTGCATATGATTCCCTAAATTAACCTCAGTGTGAAAAGATAAATATTAAAATCATACAGTCATTATTGGAAAGGCTTCAAATGCACAAAAATGCTGAAAAACCAAGCACCTTGTGGGATCTGATGGACTTTTCTGAAAAACAGAAGGCAGTTTAACTGTTTTTTGTTTTCTTTGTGCACAAAAAGTATTCTTGTAGCTTCATAAAATTACAGTTGGAGCACTGATGTCAATGGACTATTTTAACAATGTCCTTACTTCCTTTTTGGGCTTTGAATGTGTCAGTTGCGTTTATGCAGGGTCATTAAAATCTCGGATTTCATCAAAAATATCTCAGTTTGTGTTCAAAAGATGAATGAAGGTCTTAAGGGTTTGGAACGACATAAGGGGAAATAATTAATGACAGAACTTTCATTTTGGGGTGAACTATCTCTTTTATCCCTCTGAGGCTTGACAGCCTCAGTCCTTGTTCATTGTAATTGCATGGAAAACAGAATGCAAAAACTGTTGGAGGTTGCAGTTTGGCTGATGAAGTATTGAACTACAAAACATGCAGCATTCAAATGATATGATTTTCATTAGGCAAGCTATGAAGACCCATATTTTCCATGGGTATAGCAAAATTTGCCTCCAAGAAATCTCTCTTTAGAGTTTCATCTGGTTGGAGTAAAACCAGAGAACTAGAACAGGCCTATTATCCCGTTCCAAAACTCCCTGTTGGCATTATATCGACTGCCATAATATTCTCTGTTACATAACTGCTCGACATTCACCAATTTAATGTGATAGTATTTTTTCTACATCTCGATACTATCTAAAATGCCTTTTCCCTGTACATTGAGCACAGTTCACTTCCAGTGTTGTTGCATAATACTGTAGTAACTGTATTTGAATTTACAATTCTGGATCATACCAGTGTCCTCATTTCCAAAAATCTCTTTAAAAGAAGTCTTATCCAAAGAAAGACAAAAAAGACACCTCTGAGACAGAGAATAACAGTAAATCTTGTCAGATGCATGACGAAAAACTGTTCCAGATTGTCTCTAGCAAACATCTACAGTATATTCTGCATTGATATCATGCTTCTCTCAAGCAAGTTTCTCTCAAACATTTAATTATTCTCTTCAAACAAGTTTATTTGCACCAAAGCTGATAGTTTCACAGGCAGTTACTAGTTTTGTGTATCTGTGTCTGTGAGTGAAAGACGCACAACACAAAACAATAGGACCTTGTGTATTTCTTTGTTGGCTATTACACCAACCTGATGTAACAGTTAACAGATGGTCAGAAATGCTATAAAAGCTCCAATCATGAAAACACTGGCAAAAGGAGACTGTAACAAATCAAAATACACTGGGAAAACAAAGCTGGCGCTAAAGCTGTCTTCCTCCCATGCTTTGTCCATTGAGGTGTTGTAAAATGGTCATAGCTGGTCTCTGCTGATCATTGATTTAATAGTTATCATATGCGTCAGACAGCTGAACTACATTCTGAGTGATGAGAAGGAAGTGAAGTAAATTGGTTTTGACCTCTGAGTCACAGGTGTTTAAAAAACCCATTCAGGTTTTGTAATGTATTACTTAAACCAATGCTTTCGAGTCTTTTGGCTCAAAGGTTCTGTAAAAACCATGAAATTGACTGCTCAAACCGAGTCTCCATTTGTAGATGTTGCATGTACCCTTTAATATATTTAGTACTAGATCATAGTCAATATATTTTTGGGCTGTCACCAACTTTCAAAACCACATGGACATGAACAGAATCAAACACTGTTTGCCTAATGAGAAGCATTTGCCTAATATGATAATCTCTGTGCGGCCATGTGTTTATATTTACAAAGTAGGTGTCAGAGAGAGAGTCTTCTTTTATCCCATTTTAAATAACCACAGTTGATGTGCTTCATATGTCTAATTCACACCCAGCACACACCCTTAAAACGTGGGAGGTTAGAGAGGTTGAGAATATTGACTGAGCGCAAGTCCTATTAATATTACCATTTAAAGGACATTGTAAACTTTTAATTCATCCTTCAAAACTAATGCGCTAAAACTGGTAAATTCAGTCCATTTAAAGAAATATGCTTTCATTTTGTTCACACGTACAGCATATGTATTCAGAGAAAGCAAAGGGTTTATTAACATACCGTTATCATCTGTTTGAAAGCTATTGCACATACTGTTTCAACTTTGCTTTTGCTGTTGATATATGTCAGCTGTATGGATGGATTTGGCAGACTATCCATTGAACAAAGTGGTATTTGCAGGAACAAATTTGCTGCTTTTGTTAACGCCTGTTTTTTTTTTTTTTAATCGGTTACTACTGTGAATTCTTTATGTTCAGACAGATGCAATTGATTTTAACAATATTTATTCTTTCTGTCTTCTTTGGCTTCATATTGAAACATAAAATAGATCTGGCCATCTCTTGCAACACAGAATAACTACTGCACACACAATCATAATGCTGCTATCAACAAATAATTCATAATTTGTGCGTTCATGCAGAGTATAATAAAACAAATCAAACAAATAACAGATTTTTTTGGTTGTTTTCTTTTTTGATCAAATGTCAGCATCTTTCGAAAACTAAGGACCACACGTCATGGCTTATTTTAATTTACTTTTCCAAACACACATGGCTAAATATTTGCCTTGCAAAAGTAAACCTAGGGCCTGGCACAAATCCTGGGTTTCACATTATGTTTATTTCATGTAAAGTCTAGTGTGAAGAAAATTATAATTCTATAATAAGAGTAGTATAATTCTAATAAGAGAAGTAAAGTGAATAATCAGAATGAATCATACGCTTCATGACTGGCACTGTCATTCATTGTATTTTTCAGCCAGGTCTCATTGTTTATACTTAGGTATTAATATATAACGTTTAGAAGCACAAAACTTTTTTATTTTCTGGAGATATTTTAATGTTTAAAACATAAAAATGTCTACGTAATTTTAGCTAAAAAACATAAAATATTTACAAATCTTTTATATCATTAATATATTTGTATCAATGCATTTTTATCATTTTATCGATAAGCGATTTAGTGCAATAATAAAATGAATGCTGCGATTTCAATATTCATAGGGATTCATTTGTAAGTCAGTAAAGATGTATATACGTAAATAATTTATGTTTTAGGTGTCGTCAGTACATCAGTATTGTACGTTAAAATGCTGAAAATACGTCAGTATTGTAAGTTTAGATAAGTTTTAGTGTCTGTAAAAACATATAAAGTAAATATACATTTTGTAGAACAACATTTACGTATGCATAAGCATACAATTATCATATCACGTTGTATTCTTTGAGCTGTTCAGTCATGACATCAGTTTGTAGGCCCACCTGAAAGACTAATTCATAAGGATTTCTTAAAGGAATAGTTTACCCCAAAATTTGCACTCTTAGGTCATTCAGAATGTAGATGGGTTTGTTTCTTGATCGGAACAGATTTGGAGAAATTTAGCATTATATAACTTGCTTATCGATGGATCCTCTGCAGTGAATGGGTGCCGTCAAATGAGTTCAAACAGAACATTTTCATATGGGTGGACTACTCCATTAAGTAGGTTTTTATTAAGCCATTTTTTGGGTAAATTAATAAAATGATGTCTTGTTCTTTTTATTAATCACACCATTTATGCCCACTTTTTTATGCATTTCTCTTTCCCATTTCCACTCTAATATTTATAAATGGCTAGTCAACAGTTTTATTAGCTAGCCTATTGCCATCGTCAACACAAGGTGTGATTATCTATAGTCTCAAAAAAGTGAGATTATCTATATATTATCTATAGATTATCTTTGCACTGTCGCTGCCATCAGTCTTTCACAAGACCAAAACAGATTTATAATTAGATTTTATCTCGTGTTATCATTTTTTTTAGCATTGCAAGCAGCCTAGTAAAGTGTGTGCGACACTACAACTTATCCTGAACTAAGGTGGAAGGAAAATATACAAATTTGTAGAGCTAGATGACTGAAACTTATTACCACATAATCCCTATGTAAATTGTATAAACAAATGTATAGTCAGTAACTTAAAAGCATAACAATAAGATAACTTAACAATAACAATAAGATCCTACCATGTACATAGAATCTGAAAAAGCGTGCCTGTTTCTTTAACTCATCTAGGGGCATGGCTAGCTATCAGCGCACGTTTGATTGACAGGGGAATGCAGGAGAGAAACTTGACCCGCGCAGCCTGTAGTATCCACGCTGCATCGCACAGTCTTGTGTCACACCCCCAGTCTGTGACTGTGAGCACATAAAGCTGCTTTACATCATTTGACTTGTATAGTTCACCGTACTCACCTGTGGCTATATAGTTTGGTTAGGACTTAAAACGACACGTTTGTCATTTGGATTTAAAACACGTTTTGAATGCGGATACTTCAGGTGAAGCCGACTGGATATTGCCGCTTTCTCCGTCAGAATGATTTAAATAGCTACTTTACTTATTAAAACGAGAGATTTTTGTCTTTTAAAACGAAGGGAAACCATTTTAGTCACCTGTGACATTTGACAGTAGATGAATCTTCTCATCCTGGACTAAATCGAATTAGAGGTAAGTGTTTTTTAGAAACTTGAATAAAAGAGGATAGAAACGATTTTTTTTTAAAATTGCAGCTAGGGAGCTAATAGTAACTTTGAAATGTTACTACAGTTTATTACTGTTAGTACAGTTTTACTGTTGTAATAATAACTAGTAAAAATTCGAACGATTATCAAAGTAAGGTTTAATAAAGGAAAACTGTCAAAAACACGTTTTTGGCATCACAGTTACATTTATTAAGAAATCCTTTTTAAAGACGTAAAGTTTTTATTTTTTTAGTACCAGTAAGTAGACGAACTATGCATGATAGGCTATATATAAAATATATATTTATGATTAAAACAATAGTTCTACACCATTTTCCAAGTATTAATAAAATACAAATTAAAACCATGAGGTTACAATCAGTTGCATTACATTAATTAAAAAAAATTAAATCCACTTTTTGCACTCAACATGCTATTAATTTGTGTGTTTTACTATAGTATTATAGAATACAGTTTATGAACATTATCCATTATTTGTGATTTGTTTTTAAAGGGAATGTCTGATAATGTGCAAAAATGAAATTTTTTGAATTAAGTCATAATGATAGATGAGACTAAATGTGTGACACTGTGACAAAACATTTTGTCAGTCAGAACTTGCATAGTGCCATGCCACATGTTGGACATTTCTTTAAATGATATGAAATCTATTCAACCACAGTTTGCGCTTGGGCTTGTACGTTGTGTAAGTCGATCCAGTTACTTATGGCTTTGTGAAGCGTGCTCTTGTAACAATAACATGTCAGCCTCTTCCCTTTTCAGTAGCTCACATAATCTGGAAAATTTGGTCTGCCCATTTTTTATATAATCAGTTATGTCAAACAGACTGCATGAAGCTTTTTTCTCATTTATTTATTACTCATTACATTCAGTTCGCCAGTCTCCTGTAAGACTAAAATAGAAAAGACCTTCATCTGATGAGTTCCCATGTGAAGTTTAACAGATGGAGCGATGACAGCAAGATGAGACACAAGTCAACACAAAATGAGAGAGGGCCTAGCACTGGATCAGGCTCAGCTTTAATAAAAAACTAAATAAAACTTTCCTCTATAAGCAGGGTTTTGGATCTTATACATGCCGTCTTATCTTTCCAACCTGTATGATTTTCTTTCTGCAGTGAAACACAATAAAAAAAATATAGAAGAATGTTTATGCTGCTCTTTTCTGTTCAATGAAAGTTATTGGTGCGATAATTTTGCACAAACAAAAGCCACTCCTGATACATATATATTGTTAACGGATTGCTTGAACAACCCTTAGTCACAATTTGCTTACTATGTACAATACCAGTCAAAAGTTTTTGAACAGTAATGTTTTTGAAGATGTGCCTTTTGCTCACCAAGCCTGCATTTATTTAATCCAAAGTACAGCAAAGGACAATTTCAAAATAGTTTTACTATTTAAAATAGCAGTTTTTAATTGTAATATATTTTAAAATGTAACTTATTCCTTTGATTTCAAAGCGGAATTTTTAGCGTCATTACTCCAGTCACATGAACCTTAAGAAATGATTCTAATATTCTGATTTGCTGCATAAAAAAACATTTTATTGTTATTATTATGCTGAAAACAATTTCAGCATTTCACAAATTTTTTTTTTTCAGGTTTCTGATGAATAGAATGTTCAGAAGAACAGTTTTTGTAACATTATAAATGTCTTTATCATCACTTTTGATCAATTTAAATCATCCTTGCTAAATACAAGTATTAATTTCTATAACCAACCAACCAAAAAAAAAAAAAATAGTATATAGTATATGGTGTATAGTGTATATAGCTTTTTTTATTTTAGATAAATCCTGATCTTTGGATCTTTCTATTCATCATAGAATCCTAAAAAACTGTACTCAACTGTTTTAAATATTGATAATAATAAATAATAATAATAATAATAAATGTTTCTTGAACAGCAAATCAGCATATTAGCATGATTTTTGAAGGACCATGTGACACTAAAGACCAGAGTAATGATGCTGAAAATTTAGCGTTGATCACAGGAATAAATTACATTAAAATATATTTCCACAAGTTGTTTGCACCGCACTCTTCCGTAATGCAATTTTTGGTTTAGGTGCGTCAGTCCATTGAATCACTATTATACAAAACTCGCGGCCTATACAAAACGGCTCGCAGGCCTTCTTTAGTGTGTACACACTACACGCTAAAGAAGGCCTGCGAGCCGAAACGTTTGTGTCTTTATCCTCTGGTGATGAATTAATAAAACGAAAAGAAAAGTTTGCTTTATGTGAGTGTGAATCTGAGTTTTGTATTAAAATATATTTAAATAGAAAGCAGTTATTTTAAAAAATAAAAATATTTCACAATATTACTGCTTTTGCTGTATTTTGGATCATATAAATGCAGGCTTGGTGAGCAGAAGAGACTTCTTTAAAAAACTTAAAAATTTTACTATTCAAAAACTTTTGACTGGTAGTGTATGGCAAACAGTGTGAAGATCTACTTTTGCGATCTAAAGAAGATAGAAAATCTTGCAGACGTTATGATGGTGAGTAAATGATGACAGGATGTGAATCACTTTGAGGCTTGAGAAGCTGCAGCTCATTGAATGCAAAAAATATAGAGCTTCTCAAGTTCACGTAATGTCACACAACGTACCCATACTTCATATATTAATAGAGTCGCTGAAGAGATTGATTCGAAATCCACAATCAATCAAATATTTACCTCATATGCTTTGTACACTTCAAAGAGGTTTTATCACATCTGTGGAGTCTTTGGAAGAATGTAGCAGTTGCTGTGGCTGTTGATAAGTGTCTCTTTTGCTGCATTGACCAACACAGATAACAAATGGGATTTTGGTGTTGCATCTGTGGTCTCAGTGATAGAGCAGTTGATTGAGCGTTTGGAGCATATTGCGGCCGTGTCAGGTTGCTCCATTGTTTACATCAACTTTCCCCCTTAATCGAACAGGTGAGGAGGTCCAAGTGCAGCTGTCACTGTTGGGTGGCATCTAGATGTGTGTGCATGTGTGATGTTGTAATGACAGCACAAGGGTATGACCACCGGAGATGTTTGACACAGACATTTTTAGCTATCAAATTCTTTTGATTAGGCAATAGACCACTCTCCACTCCCATATGGACAAAAAGACATGTAGACACTTCATTGAACCCCTCAAGAAAATTAAGGATTAGCTAAAGAAGGATTACGAGACAGCTGCTCTTTATTTATCTATGATACTATGCTTTGAAATGAATCTCACACATTTTCTCAAGCCATGCAAAGATGCCTTCATTATCATAAAAGTGTCACGATCAGACTCCCCCCTCCCTTATGAGTCAATTAGACCCCATTTGCAGAAGGGAAGCTATACTGTATGCAGATGAAAGTATCTGGTGACAAGTTATTTTCCTGTTATCTCTATTTTAAGCATCTGAAACTAACTTTGCTAATCTCTAAAGACAGGTGCGGAGAATTAGAAACTGTTGCTGCTTGGTTGTTGAACCCCAGATGTCTTCGTTGAAATACTTGAGACATTCATTTAATGGTTAAACTTCAAAGTATGTTCCAATAGTACTTGAATATAGACCTACAGTAGAAGTAAAGAAGCTTAGAAACTTTGGATTGTAAGCCAAACGTCTGAATGTCTGGAGGCTGCAGGAAATTATGGACTGCTGGCCAAAACCAACAAGCAGTCAAAAGGAATAAAAAAAGAGACTTTGGGTTAATTTTGGTCGATGTTTACTAAAACATCAGCACGGATCTACTCAGACTAGCATGCTGTACACAAAGATACCACAATGAATTGTAGCTTAAGCGTTCAGTCTGCAATTTCCTGTGTGCAAAGCTAGTTCTGATGAGTCTCAAAAAGGAAAAGCTCTCAAATAACTTTTCTGTTGAGCTGAGGTGTATTGCACGTCATATGTAGGATTACCCAAAAATGGGAGTAAATCTTGCGGCTCGCTTTTTCACTAGCAAAGCCAAGAGAAAGTCTAGGATGTCATGGAACACAAAAAGGGCAATTCACACCATGAATAACAACTATAAAGGTAACTTTAACCATAGAGTTTTAAAAAAGAAGTTGAAGAGGTGAGATAAAGTTAAGAGAAGTTTAACAAAAGAGAATAGTGCAATCCACACCACAATTACTAAAATAACAACACAAAAACAATATAGTTGGAATCACTTTCAAATCATTTATTTTCAGCGAATGATAAAAATATTGACAGCTAGTCAGATTTAAATTACTTGTATGACTTAATATAATAAATGATGTCTCTTACTGAAACATGCAGTAGAAAACCCATGAACGATTTAGGTTATTTAAAAAATCCACATCATTTTATAAATATATTTTAGACCAGTGGTTCTCAAACTTTTATACCAAGTACCAGCTCAGAAAATATTTGTCTCTTCAAGTACCACCATAATGACCAACATTAAAATACAGTAGCATGAAACTACTCATCTACAGCTCTGCACAGTTCAAAAACTGAGGCAGTTTTATTCCTAATAAGAATATTTATTGTTTTTTTTTTGCCATGTTGTAAATACTGCACAGTGCTTACAAACAGTAAATAAAAAACCTAAATAATGATTACATTAAAATGTGTTGTACCTAAAAGTTAAAACTGTACTGTACTTTATTCAAATAAAGATTAAATGTATTGTGTTTTAACATTAACATATTTAATTCAGTGATTCCTCTGTGTACCACTAAAGGGAGCATGAGTACCATTTGGGGTACTCGTACAACACTTTGAAAACCACTGTTTTAGACTATGGGGGGTGCCATTATTTTAATAACACAGGAAGGTGCCTGTGGACTTCCTAAAGACCCACAACTTTGTTCTCTCCTCTTTAGCCCCGATGCCTTTGAGGCTTTTAGTAGACCACAGCTACTGAAAGAGCTCACAAATGGCAGAGACGAGAAATGCTAGATGCCATCCTGAAAGAGTTTCTCAGCTCAGATTACACTCGAGAAAATATGCTTATATGCCTATATGCTTATATCCATCGCCACCTGTAAGCTCTTTTAATAGTCATTGTATCAGTATTTTATTTTCTAAATTGTGTATTCTGAATTGTGTTGCGGTAAAAACAGCAACAGGTAGTGTCAGTAGCTCACCACGGCATTGAAATAATGGTGCCCCCCATAGTCCAAAATTTGTGTAAAACGATGTGGATTTTTAAAATAATGTAAATCTTTCATGGGTTTTCTACTACGTATTTCAATATATTAAGCCATACAAGTCTTAATACCCAGGGTTCCTTTTAAAGCAGCAGACATTGTAAGTGCATCATGTACTTTAAATAATCAGAATATTATCATCCATTGGTGTGGATGATAGTGTAGTTATCATTATTGTTCTTGGTGTGAACAGGCGTTAAAGGTCTATTTCTGTGCATCTATTTGAGATCCGTATGTCAGCAGTCCTAATGGATCAGTTAAGTGACGGCTAATTGTTTGCAGTGCGTCATCTGATGTTTTCTGTGCAGTGAAAATAAACGAATAGCTTGACGGTGTCGCACTTAGTAAGGAGTGCGAAGATAGCAAATAAAGATAGTCTGAATTTGAATCTATGTTTAGTAACTTTAATTAATTGTGCTATCTTATAACATTCATACATATCTATCATGATGTGCATTTGCGTATCCGTGATTAATCATGACAGGTATGATGACGAGCAGTCAATGTGCAGCTTATAATATGAATATCTGCAGCCATCGCAGTTAACTCAAAAGCTTTCTCTTTATCTCTGCTGCAAGTCTATTTTGAGCCACAGTGCTGTCTCTCTTTGATCTCCAGTGTTCCCTGTGGTGAAAACCCAAGTGTGAGTCCAGCGAAACAGTCGAGGGCATTTGTGGAGGGTAAAGATGACGGACAATAGACAGAATCACCTTTCAACACCTCTTTAAATACATTGGGGATAACATTAAAGAGGCAGTAAATCACTCTCGCCTCCATGCTAATGTGGCGTCACTTTACATATGTCCTGCCAAACCTGTAGCATTTCCTCACATTCGTCCTCATCAGTAGACTCAACACATACAGTGTATATTTAAATCTTTTTGGCTTAAAGAAAGTCAGATTAATTAAAGCCAAAGTGTGCATTTTTATGTATAAACAAGCCATTTACCCATTTTTAAGTAAAACTTTTTAAAGTGGATTTCCCCTGTCTTTTTTTTTTTTGCCATTCCTATTGGTACAGATATTACATATGCTCTAAAATGATTCCAATTGGTCAGTCATGACATTGAGCGCTCTGATCTCCTTTTTCAGCGACATTGGTTTCAGAAGTGTTTCTTCCGGCTTCGTTTTTGTCTTAATTTTAGATTTATAAACTATGAATCAAACAAACCAGCTATAAGATTAATTGCAACATTCCAAACTTTGACTTGAAGCAAAAAAGTATTTAAGTTCTAATTCAAAATGAATTCACCTATAAAGGAAATAATGAGGTTTTTACTTCCGGAACCCAAATGTTGCACTGTGCTTCAGTATCAAACTGGCGAGGTGGTATGCGGGGGTGTTTTTTAAATCAAATGTAGATTCATGTCGCAGTCACATTTTCTTGGTTAAATAAACAATTCTATTTTATATTTTTACATTAACACTGTAATCAATATTCTATCTATCAAAGCCAAATATGAATCTCATCAGGTTTTGTTTTTAAGTGTTTTTAAGCATTTTACATTTATTCTAAAATAATAACTCGAGGCATTAACAATTTAAACAATATATTTTATTTGTGAACTTATGTTCAGCTATTCTTTTTAATAATTAACTTTTAACTATTTTTGGGGTCATCAGTCATTAAAGCTTGAAATGTAGCTGATTACTCACTACTAAAAACTCCCAAAGATCATGTTTTCATGCCATTTTAAGTCTTATTTTGATGTCACAATGTGGTTATATCTAAGTGTGTGAGCTGTTTACTAACTTTTTTAAGTTAGTCTTCCCATTAACACCATTATATTGTTCATTCAGAATGATTTGTGAAGGCGCATAAAACACAAGAGGTGGGATTTGTAGCATGAACCAATTACAGCCGATCATAACCAGTCATATCCAATCATATCAGGGTCTGTTAAAACTCAATAAACTCAGGGGAGGCGAGAGAGAGACACAGACTCGAGCTGTAAGTTTACCTGCTGGTGTCGCTGTTGTACAATGTTTCTTCTTTAGAAAAACAAGCGATTCATACAGGTTTTAATGTTATATTTTGTAATGTTGGCATCATTTAATTTTTGTACTACGATTTTTTTTGTTCAATATTTTGAGGAGACACTGGCTCCCTTGCTTACACTCATGCTTTCTTGTTGCATAATATGCAAATGTAAATATACCAAATATTATACCTTATACCATCTCAGTGGTCAATTCTAGTGAAAATGGCTACATTATTAATAATACTTTACTAATTAATATTGTTGCATTGTTGGCTGATTGTTGTAAGGAAACTTTTAGATAATATATGGCTAAGAAGATAAAATAATTTAAACTCAAATCAATATTTGGCGGTGTAATGAGTACTATAATAAACAGTTAGCCAATCATTATCACAAAATAAACAGACTGTAATTATTATTAAGAATAATGACAGACTGTCTATTGATTATCCCTCACATAAACTTGAACTGCCTTGTAGAATGACATTCGCTTCTTATTCCATAATTAATTCCTGCTGTGCCTTTAAACAAACCTTTAGTGCTCATTTTTCCAAGTTGTAGCTTGACAAGCTGATTTAAAGATATGGAAATTTTAACACTGCCCAGCCAAACCTTCTTAATGTCCTGGAGGATAAACATCTCAATGTAGATGAATGAGAGGTGATTTACACAGATATTTTTTTAGCCCTTGCAGCACTATAAACTCTATTTTCCTTTTGTTTTTTTCTGAAAGTATAATTGATTAAAAAAAAAAACAGAATAAAGCATGGTTACAGCTCATAAAACCATTTTTATTACTTCATGATTACTAACTTCTTTGTACTTTGATGGTCTGAATGTTTTTTGTTTTATTGCAGGCACATATGTGAGAGACCACAAGCGACAATGTCTAAGACGCAGAAATCAGAGTCCAGGTCTCGCTCTCGATCGGCCTCCAGATCAAGATCCCATTCTGATTCCCGCTCCCGCTCCAGATCGCAAAGCAGCTCTAGATCTAGATCCAGGAAGCGCAGATACGGGTAAGTGTCTGGTATGCTTATTAAAGGAGAAGTCCACTTCCAGAACAACAATTTACAGATAATGTACTCACCCCCTTGCCATCCAAGATGTTCATGTCTTTCTTTCTTCAGTCGTAAAGAAATTATGTTTTTTGAGGAAAACATTTCAGGATCTTTCACTATATAATGGGCTGCTACGGTGCCCCGATTTTGAACTTCCAAAGTGCATATTAAATGCAGCTTCAAACGATCCCAAATACAGTTGTAAACAATCCCAGCCGAGGAAGAAGGGTCTTATCTAGCGAAACGATTGGTTATTTTCATAAAAATCAAAACCTGTTTTTTTCCAGTTCATGACAGTTAGGATGTCGAAAAACTCCCATCTCATGTTCTCCTTCAACTTCGAAATCATCCTATATCACTGTTTTACCTTTTTTGTTATTTTGTTATTGTCCATTATATGGAGAAAAATCCTGAAATGTTTTCTTCAAAATACATAATTTCTTTATGACTAAAGAAAGAAAGACATGAACATCTTGGATGACAAGGGGGTGAGTACATTATCTGTAAATTGTTGCAAAACATTTCGTAAATTAAAAAGTAGATGGTTGCCGTTACTGCAGCGTACAAAGCAGGTGTGTGCATATGCTGGATGAAGGAGTTGTTTTCGATTGTTAATTTCAGTTTTGAATCAGATTTCGTACTTTCAAATTTCAGTCATCACTTTCAGTGACGTGTTGTGGATTTAAGTACGTAACTGAATGAAGGGATGGTGGGAGAACTAATTTTATCACAAAAAAAAAAAGAGTAACCATTTCCATTTTCCTGACTATTGAGTCATTCAAGTAGATTTTGTTTAGCCTCTTTTGCTGTCTTACAGTCAAGCCCACATGGAATCACTTTAACAATTCTGCAATAAATAAACCCAGAAAATGCAGGAAGAAAGATTTCATCTGGGTCTACTTATAATCTTGTGCTTAGTAAGGAATGAACTTTAGCTACTCATCCTGACCATACTACAAAGTACAACACAATAAGGCTTGCTGTGTTGACAGATGTGCTTAAGGACTGAGTGTGTTGGCAAACTCTTACTTTCTCACTTTGTTCGTAAACACACAATGGAACCTCATTGTAAACACACGCCATGTGACTCATGCTCGGCTTCCCAACCCTGACTCATTTTAAATTAAAATCAATATTCCAGTGCCAGTCTAAGCCGTCTGGCCACAGCTGCCACGCCGAAGTTATGTAAGGTACATCTCCGTACCCTGTGCTTTTATAACACCTTTACTCTGGCTTCCTCACTTGTTGAAAAGGGGCTGCTCAGTCACTGTGATTTTACTCCCCACGTGTTCATCAGCATTGCATAAACTCTGATATTTGGGAAGGGCTGTGGCTTTGGAAAGGCTCACCACACTTTCTTAGTTCCCGGGCTAAAATTGTACTTCCCTGCACATTCTCACAGGACTGCTGGTTTTATGCTTACAGCACAGTGGAGCCCGTTAGGTAGCCAAATGTAAATTGTCCCTGCCAAAAAAACGGCTGCTCTGTATTAGACAAAAACGGATACATAGTTGTGGTACTCTGTTTTTTTGTTTTAAATTTTTCTTGGAGGACGCATGATTTTTTCCATAAGCTTGGATACTTTGCCTGTGTGGTTGACAGTATACTTAACGCAAAATCTGATGTCCCCTATTTGCAAGGGAAATCTTGTGAGCCTGGCCTGTCATTTCTGACCACAGTTTCAAAGAGACATCGCTGCTGGAAAAAGCTCATCTCATACATGTCATAAGAAAGAATAGGCATAGCTGCACAGTTTTGAATTAAGTCAAACAGTCCAAATAAAACTCACGGTCATAAGTGAATGAAAAAGAGTCATTTCCAAAAAATAAATACCCTGTTTTTGAGAAAGCACAGTTTTCAAAAGATGTAAAAACTTTATAAAAGTCATCAGTATGACTTTTGCACTATATTTCAAGTCTTTTAAAGTCATATGTGTGACTAACAGTCCAAAAATTGTGACCCTGGACCACAAAACCAGTACCACAGGAATGTTTGCAGCAATAACCGAAAATACATTGTATGGGTCAAAATGATCGATTTTTCTTTTATGCCAAAAATCATTAGGATATTAAGTAAAAATCATGTTCCATGAAGATTTTTTGTAAATTTCCTGTTGTAATTATATAAAAACTTAATTTTTTTATTAGTAATATGCATTGCTAAAAACTTAATTTGGACAACTTTAAAGGTGATTTTCTCAATATTTTGATTTTTTTTTTTGCACCCTCAGATTTTCAAATAGATGTATCTCGGCCAAATATTCTAACAAACCATACATCAATGGAAAGCTTACTTATTCATCTTTTAGATGATGTATAAATCTCAATTTTAAAAAACTGACTCTTATGACTAGTTTTGTGGTCCTTGGTCACAACTGTCATTATTCATTGAAAATCTTGTGAGATGCAAACTACACTGTCAAAGCTTTGATTCAATAATGACATAAACTTGGTTCATTCTTCTCATACAGCTATTATATGACTTCAGAAGAATTTTTATGTTGCCTTTGAAGATTAAATGCCTCAGTTTCCATTCCATTCAAAAATTGTAACCAGTACA
Source organism: Labeo catla (assembly GCA_012976165.1). NCBI lineage: Eukaryota > Metazoa > Chordata > Actinopteri > Cypriniformes > Cyprinidae > Labeo > Labeo catla. Next base: position 78,884 of record VONZ01000238.1, read on the forward strand.
ATTAAAAAGAGTGCTTTTGTGCTTCCCAGAAGAAAGACAACAGTACATGTTTGAAATGACGTGAGAGTGACTAAATAAGACAGAATTTTCATTCTACTTAAGTTAAGTAGCTTTTCAAATGAGAGAGCTGTTGTAATTGTTGCTTTCAGTTAAAGCTCTCTGCAAAGCTAATGTGTTGTAACTGGCAGGCTGAGAACCTCCTCTTTGCTTCGTAGAAAGAAAGTAGAAATCTTTCCCATATGACCCATGTGACTGAGTCTTTCCATCCGCGCTCACTAGAGGAGATGCAAAGTCCCTCTTGCTCACTGTGAGAGTATCATGTTGCTCTGTGCACTACCTTCTTACTCTGTATTCCAATGAAAAAACGCATTAGGTGAGTACAAAACCAGTCGAAACAGTAGATTAACGTTTATGTCATTACGTTTGTAGATGTTTGTTGGATTGTAAATTGGTTGCAGGGTGCATTAGTTGGATAATCATTTGCAACTGTTTCACTTTCCAAATAGCGAAAAATTCCACTATACTAGATTGACAGGTTTTAATAATACAATGCTAGACATTTGCATGCTGTCTGTAATTTTATTGTCTAACACAGTTGACCTGTGCATGATGTTGAAATGTTTTGGTGCCTGTTCATTTTCCAATTTGATTATTTTTTGTAAATTATACATTTTCAAAATGTGATAGATCAGAGTGCAATGCACAGTATGAAGTACTTGCATGTGCACGTTTGTTTAGTTAATTATCAGTGTTTGTGATATGCTAAGACATGCTGATAGAGACTGCCTTGCAGAGACAGTCTTATATTTATGTGTTCATAAATAGTAAAACAGGGCCACCATGTGGCTGAAGTTGATCTTGCACCCAGAGCTTTTAATTGTGATCGGTCATATCAGCTGTGTGGGAATTGTGAATTGATCTTAAATAGTTGAAACAACTGAATTCACAATTATAGAATATACAGAACAATTTTGTTATTATATTTGTATAATTTTATTGTTATAATGATTGTCCTTTTAGCTTTAGAAATGAATGTTATCAGTTATAATTCCAATTTTAAAGGGATAGTCAACCTTTGTATTTATTTAATAACAATCATTTGTTCTTATTATTACACATTCTTTTGAAGAGAAGCTTTTATTGTGATCTGAGGCCTCAGGTTGGACTTCAGTAAATCAAACATCATTCTAAAGTGTCTCACAACCACTTTTTTTTGACATTATAACCAAATTAAATTTGAATAAAATTTGATTTCAGATCTGCAACGGAGGTAAAGAATACTAGTGAAAATCTTTGGTCTGTTGTTTCTCACGCAAAGGTATTTTAAGGCTCCAGAAAAAAATGTATAGATAGGGTGACCTGATTTCCCATGGTGGAATAAGGGATGGGCAGCCAATATAATGATATGAGAAATTTTATATTCACATATACACTACCAGTCAGAAGTTTTTGAACAGCAAGATTTTTTATGTTTTTTAAAGAAGTCTTTTGTGCTCACCAGGCCTGCATTTATTTGATCCAAAATACAGCAAAAACAGTAAAATTCTGAAATATTTGTACTATTTAAAATAACTGTTTTCTATTTGAATATATTGTAAAATGTAATTTATTCCTGTGATCAAAGCTACATTTTCAGCATCATTACTCCAGTCACACGATCCTTCAGAAATCATTCTAATATTCTGATTTGCTGTTCAAGAAATATTTTTTATTATTATAATAACACATTTAAAACAGTGAAGTACATTTTTTTCAGGGTTCTTTGATAAATAGAAAGATATATATATATATATATATATATATAGATTTTATTTCAAGGAAACCTGAAATAAAGTTCTACTCAGCTGTTTTCAACATAATAATAATAATAATAATAAATGTTTTTAAGCAGCAAATCAGAATATTAGAATGATTTCTGAAGGATCATGTGACTGGAGTAATGATGCTGAAAATGTAGCTTTAAAATTACATTTAAAAATATATTAAAATAGAAAACAAATGATAAAAATATTTCAAAATGTTACTGTTTTTGCTGTACTTTGGATCAAATACATGCAGGTATAGTGAGCAGAAAAGACCTTTAAAAAACATTAAAAATCTTTCTGTTCAAATACTTTTGACTGGTTGTGTGTACAGTTGTTTTTGTCATATAAAAAACAAAGAAGCAAAATACAAACCATAAGTCAAATATAATAAAGACACAAATTAAACACGGTTTTCAAATACAGTAAGTTTATTTAACATGTATACATTTACTTAACATCTTTTGCTGTTTGAATAAAATTAAAGACACAGACCGGTATTTCAATTAGGCTGCTGTCTCTTTAAGACCGAATGCACTGGTGTAATATACTAACACGTATCCGGTTTTCACCCACCTGTTTAGGTTTATTTAAGCCATAACCGACTATTTATGTGAGATACTCCACATGATAGATATTTTGACAACTGTGTGTGCATTTGATACTTCAGGGGCAAGTGATGTATGTGATGTTTGTTTTGGGTGTATGTCATTCAGCATGATTTTGCCTATCCCATCTTCACTAACTGCAATTTAATCAATAACGAATTGTGATTGAATGGTAATTTTGTTGTACATCAAGCTTGGCTGCCATTGATTAAGCTGTTCTTGTGTGACAGAACACTACTACTTGCTCTGATCACCCAGTCATAATGAAATTTTGAAATACGAGACAAAACATGATTTTTTTTAATAAGTCAGAACACTAAAAATAGAGCGGGACTGTTTTGGGAAAAACAGGACGTCTGGTCACCCTGTGTATAGACTACTTTTATGTAGCTTTTATAGTGTTTTTTGTACTCTTTGGATTCCTCAGAAAACATAATAGTATATGTAATGTCTCTTTGTGTCATTTTCTATATCCTATAGATTTTTGTTGGCTCAGTTCTTCCTTTTGTTGTCTTCAAGCTCTAGGTCTCGCTCTCGGTCAAGATCCCATTCTCCGTCCCACAACCGGGAGCGGAACCACACACGGGAGTACCAGAACCAACGGGAGTTTCGAGGCAACCACAGAGGCTTCCGGAGGCCGTATTACTTCCGGGGCAGAGGTCAGGGCTTTTTCCGTGGCCGCTTTCAGCGCGGTGGAAGGGGTGGATATAATAACTACCGTCACAAAAACTGGCAGAACTTCCGGCAGCACCCTCAGCAGCAACAGAAGCAGTACCACGCCAACAGCCCCAAGAGGGGACGCTCGCGTTCTCGCTCTCCCAAGAAGCAGTCAAAGAGTCCACAGTCCCGCAGCCATTCCCGCCGCTCTGACAGGTCGTCCTCGGGGAGATCGCCACAGTCGCACCATTCTTCATCCTCCAACTCTGGGTCTGCCAAACGCAGTTGCAAAATTGCAAGAGAGGACATCTCTGTGGCCGAAGCAACCCGAGGAGGAGGAGATGGGGGTGTGGCAGAGCAGGTGGGAGGCTCTCCTGCGGCCGAAGGGAACTCTGATGGAGACAGGATTATGGAGAACTGTCAGGTTTTGGTGAACCATGACACTAGTCCTAAAAAGGCAAGTCCGCAGGTTTGCTCCACTGTCACTAGCGACCAACCGATTGACTCTGCAACCAACGAGACAAGTCCTGCTCATAATGCTCCTAATCGAGGTGCAACCAACTGGCAGAAAGTTGAAACTGCACCTTCAAGCACCAGCCCCAAAAAGACAAGCCTTACACCAGTTTTCAATGGTTTTGAGCTCTTTACAAATATTGACCAACAGACAGATGATACAATTGCCATCTCCGCTGCGTTTTTGAAGTAAGTCTGTTTTCTTTTAATGAAAATATCTGTGTTGTTTAATAATTCATTTTTACACAACCTAAAAGTCTCTTAGGCTTACCAAGGCTACATTTATGTGATGAAAAATATAGTAATATCATCGGTGCCGACAGCCTCATGGGCAGAACGCCGACATATTGTGCCATTGCGCTTTGGGCGACCAAGTTCGAGTCCCGGCTCGCGGTCCTTTCCCTATCCTGTCCCCCTCTCTTTCTCCCACTTTGTTTCCTGCCCTATAAAAAAGGCAAAAATGCCAAAAATGAATCTTATATATATACTACCAGTCAAAAGATTTTAAATGTTTTTTTAAAGAAGTCTCTTCTGCTCACCAAACCTGTTTATTTGATTCAAAATACTGTAAAAGCAGTGATATTGTGAAATATTTTTACTATTTTAAATAACTGCTTTCTATTTGAATATATTTTAAAATGTAATTTATTCCTGTGATTTCAAAGCTGAATTTTCAGCATCATTACTCCAGTCTTTAGCGTCACACGATCCTTCAGAAATCATTCTAATATGCTGTTTTGCTGTTCAAGAAACAATTATTATTATTATTATTATTATCAGTTAAAAAAGTTGAGTACATTTTTCAGGATTCTTTGATGAATAGAAAGATCCAAAGATCAGCATTTACCTGAAATAAAAAGCTTTTGACACTATACCATGCAAAAGTCGATATATGTATTGCTTTAAAATGAACAGAAGTGATGATAAAAGACATTTGTAATGATTCAAAAGATTTCTATTTCAGATAAATGCTGTTCTTCTGAACTTTCTAGTCATCAAAGAAATCTGAAAAAAAAAAAAAATTCTCAGCTGTTTTCAATATAATAATAATATTAAATGTTTTTTGAGCAGCAAATCAGAATATTAGAATGATTTTTGAAGGATCGTGTGACTGGAGTAATGATGCTAAAAATCAGCAAAACTCAGAAGAATAAATTACATTTTAAAATATATTCAAATAAAAAACAGGTATTTTAAACAGTAAAAATATTTCAGACTTTTACTGTTTTTGCTGTACTTTGGATCAAATAAATGCAGACTTGGTGAGCAGAAGAGACTTCTTTAAAAAAAACATTAAAAGTCTTACTTTTCAAAAACTTTTGACTGGTAGTGTACATACAGTAATAATATGAAATATTATTACAATGAAATATAACGGTATTTCATATATAACGGTATGTGACGGTATTTTTTATTTGAATATATTTCAGATTTTTCAGTATTTAGTTACTTCAGTCTTCAGTGTCACATGATCCTTCAGCATTTCTTATTATTATCTTTGACACATAAATTGATCAAAAGCGATAATATTGCTCCAAATGACATAACTAGACATAATATTACAAGAGATTCCTCTTTCACATAAATGCTGTTTATTTGAACTTTCTGTTCATCAAAGAAATCAGAAAAAGGTAAATAAAAAGAATTAAAAATAACAAAAAATTTAAAAAAGCAGTTTTCAACACTGATCATATTAATAGCCATTATTAATTGAAAATCATGTGATGCTGAAGACTGGAGTAATAGCTGCTGAAAATTCAGCTTTGCCATCATAGGAATAAATCACATTTTAAAATATATTACAATTATTCAATTTTTTACAATATTTCAAAAATATTAATGTTTTACTGTATTTTGATCAAATAAATGCAGCCTTGGTAAGCAACTTGTTTCAAAAACATAAAAAAAATCTTAATTATTCCAAACTTTTTACCAATAATGTACAGTAGTCAACATCAAAGTTGTCCTAAAACCATACCCTAAAACCATACTTGTCTTAGAACAACTTTTGTTCTAAGACAAGTGGGTATTGTTACAGGCTTCCTGATTCAATTCCATTTAATCTCTCTCTGCTAATGCTGTATATTATAAAGGGGTGTTTCAGACTGATTATCTAATTATAATATGAAATCAGTAACTCATCTTTTTGGTAACCATTCATAAAACAAGTCATCCCACAAGAGTCATTAATTGCCGGAATCAGGGCTACACTGGATACATTGCATATTTTGGATTCACTAAATACGGCTGATTCATAGTAGCTGAACAGTCAGTTGTTCAAACAAAGATCATAACTTCTACCCAGCCCTAGATTCATTTGTCCTGTAATACTGTGGCTTTTCCAGTTAATTTAAATGACAGATGTTCATCATTTTGAAGGAGGATGCTTTAAAAATTTGCTTTTTGTTTTCCTCTTCTTTTTTACCTTTACTTTAGTCAGTGTAAGAGTGGAAATAACACAATAAATCCTGTGCGTGTGCCAGACAAAAAGTAAGATTGCACAGATTGCATCAACAGACCTGTTGGAAGAAAGAACCAACAAACATGAAGAGCTAGATATGCCTTGTTTACAAATGTCAGCTCACAGTCTTTAACTTAGATGTTCTAAAAAGGTCTTAAAGGCTTATATTTGCACTTTGCAAATGGATGAAGTGAAATTTTCCCAGCTGCACACACACTTGTTTACCTGTTTCTGAGTGGAAGCCATTCATTTGTGCACGGTAAAATTAACAAATCCATTATAGTTTACGCATAGTTTGGTGCAGAAGTCCTTGGTCACGTCAAAATGACAGCGGATGCGTCTGAGCACGTTATTGTAAGTAATAATTATGTGAAAATCTGTCTCTCATTGACCAGATTCCTGAAGGAGCAAGAGCTTAAAAAACAGGCCTCTGCATGGGACGACAACACACATAAAGGGAAAAGTAATGGAGATATAGTACGTGATAAAGAAAATGGAGAAATGTTTGAAAAGGGCATTGAGTTGTCTCGCATTGTAAATCACGACAATGCAGGAGAGAAGGAGAAAACCAAATCCGCCAAGAGTGCTGATGGTAACAAGTTATCCATAAGCTCCACTAAAAGGGGTTCACGAAACAGCCCGACATTTCTGTGCGAGGATGACGAGGATGATCCTGAAGATATGGAGGTCTCTGATAGGGTGAGGGATGTGGAAAACGATCCCTCCAAAAGCAAAAGCAAAGTCACGCTGTCCGCTCGTGAAATGTTCGAGACGCGTATCAGGAGGATGCAGGACATGGCATGGGATGATGAGCTGGAAGCTCTCCTGCTCTGCCATAAACAGGAGCGAGCAGCCAATATCCTAGCTGCTCTCTCGAAGAGAGACCAGCTCGGTGGCATGTTTAAGGATCCCTCACCTGAAAAGCTGTCTAATGTGAAACGAAAGGCGAAAACCACACTGAGTTCCTCTTCTAAACCCACACTGCTGCCCAGGAGGAGCTCTGAGAACCGTGAGCAAGAGATGTTTGTGGTTATGAACGAGGAATCCCCACCAAGAGCATCAATGAAAAGAGGAAGTGAATTCAGTGTGAGGATGGAATCTCTAAGTGATGATCTTGCAAGGTAAATGATTTTCGTTCCCCCCCAAGATCTAAGAAATGACCTTTTTGCATCTGCTTGCATCTTCACAAAATGTCGCATTGTTGTGCATACGACTGCTTCTGACTATTTTGTGTTTTCTAACCATTGTTGTATTTGACAGGACATCTGTTTTGACCAATGAAAGAAGGAATCTTCTGGAGTTTCTGCATCTTGATAAGAAGGATTGGGAGTTTCAGTCTGTCCTTCAGCATCTTCAGGCTCAGCAGTCACCCAAAAGCCCATCTGAGCTGTTTGCTCAACACATAGTTTCAATTGTCCATCACATTAAAGGTGACTGAAACACATACATCCATTGATGTATGGTTTGTTAGGATATGACAATATTTGGCCGAGATAAAACTATTTGAAAATCTGGAATCTTGAGGGTCCAAAAAAAAAAAAAAAAGAAAGAAAATCCAAAAATTAAGTTTTGGTTTATTTACAGTAGGAAATTTACAAAATATCTTCATGGAACATGATCTTTACTTAATATCCTAATATTATAGGGCGTAAAAGAAATAATAATAATAATTTTGACCCATACTATGTATTGTGTATACAGTGAGGTCAATAAGTATTTGATCACCCTGTGATTTTGCAAGTTCTCTTACTTAGAAATCATGGAGGGGTCTACAATTTTCAGCATAGGTGCATTTCCACTGTGAGAGACAGAATCTAAAAATAAAAATCCGGAAATCACATTGTATGATTTTTTAACAATTTATTTGTGAATTACTGTGTCAAATAAGTATTTGATCACTTGAGTCAAAAAATGTTAACATTTGGTACAGAAGCCTTTGTTAACAATTACAGAGGTCAAACGGTTCCTGTAGTTCTTCACCAGGTTTGCACACACTACAGGAGGGATTTTGGCCCGCTCCTCCATACAGATCTTCTCTAGATCTGTCAGGTTTCGGGGCTGTCACTGAGCAACACGGAGTTTCAGCTCCCTCCAAAAGATTTTCTATTGGATTTAGGTCTGGAGACTGGCTAGGCCACTCCAGAACCTTGATATGCTTCTTACAGAGCCACTCCTTGGTTTTCCTGGCTGTGTGCTTTGGGTCATTGTCATGTTGGAAGACCCAGCCACGACCCATCTTTAATGCTCTGACTGAGGGAAGGAGATTTTTGCCCAATATGTCACAATACATGGCCCCGTTCATCCTCTCCTTAATACAGAGCAGTCGTCCTGTCCCCTGTGCAGAAAAACACCCCCAGAGCATGATGCTTCCAGCCCCATGCTTCACTGTAGGTATGGTATTATTGGGATGATACTCATCATTCTTCTTCCTCCAAACATGGCGAATGGAGTTAAGACCAAAAAGTTCTACTTTGGTCTCATCTGACCACAGGACTTTCTCCCATGACTCCTCTGGATCATCCAGATGGTCCCTGGCAAACTTCAGATGGGCCTGGACATGGGCTGACTTAGACAGGGGAACCTTCTGTGCGATGCAAGATTTTAAACCATAACGTCTTAGTGTATTACTGATAGCAGCCTTGTAAACGATGGTCCCAGCTCTCTTCACTGCATTGACCAGCTCCTACTGTGTAGTTCTGGGCTGATTCTTCACCATTCTTAGCATCATTGATACCCCACGAGGAGAGATCTTCTGTGGGGCCCCAGTCTGAGGGACATTGACAGTCATCATTAGCCTCTTCCATTTTCTGACAATTGCTCCAACAGTTGTTCTTTTTTCACCAAGCTGCTTGGCAATTGCCCCGTAGCCCTTTCCAGCTTTGTGAAGGTCTACAATTTTGTCTCTTGTGTCTTTTGACAGCTCTTTGGTTTTGCCCATGTTGCTACTTAGACTTTAGCTGATTGTGGGGTGCACAGGTGTCTTTATGACAGCTAACAACCTCAAAAAGGTGCTACTAATTTAGAATCATGAGCAGAGTGTAGCTGGACTATTTAAAAGCGAAATAACAGGTCTTTGAGGGCCAGAAATCTGGCTAATAAGCAAGTGATCAAATACTTATTTGACACAGTAATTCACAAATAAATTGTTAAAAAATCATACAATGTGATTTCCGGATTTTTATTTTTAGATTCTGTCTCTCACAGTGGAAATGCACCTATGCTGAAAATTTTAGACCCCTCCATGATTTCTAAGTAAGAGAACTTGCAAAATCACAGGGTGATCAAATACTTATTGACCTCACTGTATACCCGTGCTACTTATGACTGGTTTTGTAGTCCAGGGTCACAGGTATTAATAATTTATAATGTAATTAAAAAATACAAACTATTATTTTTTGTCTGCCCACAGCTCAATATTTTCCTTCCTCTGGATTGACCCTAAATGACCGATTTGCCATGTACCAGAGAAGAGCTGCAGAGAAAGAATTCATGAAGCAGAGAAAGAGTCCAGAGATACACAGGTACAAAACTTCAGGCTCAACTTCCCAGGCTGGTTTCTCACGCACGTATTAGTAATTTATTTGTTTTGACAATTTCTAATCCTCTAAGAAAGGAGGATCAACATTTATCAAAATATTCCTCTCTCCACCTCTTTTTTTTTTTTTTTTCTCAGGAGAATTGATGTTTCTCCCAGTGCTTTTAAGAGGCACTCTCTTCTGTTTGATGAGATGAAAAGCTCCATGGAAAACAGCTTCAAGGTGACCGAACATTTTGAAATATGACGTATTTTGGAAAAGAATGCTGCCCGAGCGATCCGGCCAGAGCATTCTTAGGCTTCCTTCTCTCTCTAAACTCTTGTTTCTGATGAGAGAGGCATAAGAGTCCAAATGTGAGATGCAAAAAGAGTGCATTCAGGTTGTTGTGTTGTAAATGCTCCCTCAACGTTTGATGGTAACCTTTTACTATGGGTACAAGCCTTCCTAAGAGGCAAGAAATCAGAGGTCAGAAATGGAAGTGACCAGTTGTTCCCATGTCAAATCCATTCAAAGGACTCTAAACAAAAGTCATAGTAAGTATTCCTCTTCAAAGCCTGCAAAGAACAAGTGAGGAGTTTAGGCCAAGTAAAAACAACATACTTTCATGAGCACCAATGAACGTATTTCTGCTGTGGTCCAAATGTTACCTTTGCGGCCTGTTGGCGTTTCTGAGAAATACTGCTTAATTATCCTGTGTGTAAGAACCCAGAATGCCACTTAAAATGATGTTAGAAAAGGTCTTTTCCTCTCATCCACTTGCATGGTTGTTTTAATTCATCTGTTGCCATGTTTTTCGTTTTGGTCCCGCCCAATACAATGCTGCATGAAGCTCCTAGATCGCCGCTAACCCTCATCCGGCCAAAATATCTCTTTCTCCTCACCGCAGGTCGATGGTAAAAAATCGAAAGGTGATTCAATGGACCTTCGCCTGGATATCGAGCGCAGAAAGAAATACTTGAGTGGAGAGAGAGAGCACAGAGAGGACGAGTACGGAGGAAGAGTACTGAGGGAATCTCCAGATTCAAGCAAGGAAATACCCACTGAGAAAATCTCAAAGAGCCACAAAAAACCGAAGTAAGCTGCTGTATAGACATGTCAGAGTCATCATTAATACACAGGTTCTGCTCTGAGTTGTTCAGAATTAAGAGAGACTTAAACCATTAAAGCTGATGCCATTTTGGTGACTTGGGGCCAGATTTACAAAACAGGGCAAATTAGCGTTAGAGCCAATGGGAGGGGAAATTCTAAAATTATGCTTTTTGAGGAAAACATTTTAGGAATTTTCTCCATATAGTGGAGTTCTATGGTGCCCCTGAGTTTGAACTTCCAAAATGCTGTACTTTGAACTTCCAAAAAGGTAAAACGAGATGGGAGTTTTTCAACATACCCCAACTGTATTGACCCGGATTACACAGACTACACATGTGCATCGCAGAGATGAAACAAAACAAGCATTTGAGGTTAAAAAGTATATAAACTCTCAATTTGTTTTGAAAATGACAGATCGTTTGGCTAGATAAGACCCTCCTTCCTCGGCTGGGATTGTTTAGAGTCATTTAAAGCTGCATTTAAACTGCATTTTGGAAGTTCAAATTTGGGGGCACCATTGAAGTCCATTACATGGAGATAATTCCTGAATTGTTTTCCTCCAGAAACATAATTTCTTTACGACTGAAGAAAGAAAGACATGAATATCTTGGATGACAAAGGGGTGAGTAATTTATCTGTAAATTTTAGTCTGAGAGTGAACTAATCCTTTAAAAGGATTGCACAGATGCAGATTATTTTCAACGCCATTTTTTTAATGCCGCAAATACCTGTAATTTGACAAATTGCATTGCGTGATTAATTTTAGTACTCTCTTCCCATAAAATTTGCGTCTAAAGGGAAACTGCTACAAATGCATATTCAATAAGGTCAGGCACAAAAATAACTGTCCATGCCTTTTCAGCGCTAATTATTCACTGCATGTCTTTATTAAATCCTGACAGTACTATTTTAATGCCAAAAGACACTTACTAACAGCACTGGTGTAAGCTGATAGTAAATCTGGCCCTTGGAGACTTAAACTAATTAGCTAACAATTGTATTTTTGTCTGGGTTTATTGTGACCTCTCAAATGAAAAAAATCCTGCTTCTCTACATGTAGTTAAACAGCAGTTTTAATCAGCCAATAAAAAAACCCCTGCAATTTCAGATCAAATTTTACTTGCCTCAACATATGGTTGAGTCAAGTAAATGTAAAACAAGATGAAACCGTCAAGATGTCCCAAGGCCCTAAAAAACATTTATAAAAAAGGCCTGAAGATGTGTTCACACTCTCAGCAGTCTGCAGCAACAAGAAGTCAGATAATTTCAGTGAGAGCTGGTGATGCTGATGTGAGGCGACATGAGTGACAGAAATTGGCAGTGCGTTGGCAGTGCGGATATTAAACAGAGTTGAACTTTATCCAAAGGACCTGCAATACGATGCAATGACTACCAGTGGGAGTGAAGCTCACACGATTTTAGCCTGCTTGTGCGCAATAGGACAGCAACTTGATCACCTTCATCTATTAAATCACTGTCAGCGTGAACGCCCCTTTTTGTCTTTCTGATCACCTGGATATTTTGAAAATGTCAAATAAAGGTTGTGAAGTGTTTGAAAATGTCCTGATTTTCCTTCAGCTTCAGGTAAAGATTCATTTATAGTTGGTGGTGAAGCAAATGACCTGATAGTCATCTTGCACATGTTCAAACAACACGTTGTTACCTTTGATCCAGTCGATTTTTTTGTTTAACCATTTTAAATTGATCAACACTGTCTGAATTGAATGTTATTTCATTCCCAAGGAAAAGCAAGAAGAAACGGGAGCACTCTGAGTCATCTTCCTCATCTTCATCATCTTCCTCTGTTTACCAAGAAGAAGAGGCTGAGATCAAGGCAGAAGGCTTTTCGAAAATGCAACAGGGGCTTAGAGATTATGCAGAGTCTGCAGAAAGAGGACGGGCACGAGGAGGCTTTGTAAGTTTTGGTATTGAAGAATGAAGATGTTTGTTTATTGCTGTGGTACCTACAGTTGCCATTTGCTGTTTCTCAGCAGCTAAGAATACGCGGTAGAACCTGGAACCGAGGAAATTTCCATGGAAGCAGTAATGGTGATTCACAGATGAACATGACAGCAAAGAATGACGACTGGGATCAAGAATACACTCCCAAGAGCAAGAAATATTTCCTGGTAAGTTGTAATCTTTGCAGCATACATTCTGCATCACCCTTCTAATGGAGTTCTTGAAAAAAAAGCTAAATGCTAAAATTTACATAAATAAGTAAATAAATAACACTGTACATTTTTTCATTTACACTTAAGTATACACATTTACCTATCAATATCCATAAAATATCCACAAGTTATGCTCCATGTGTCCTCATCTCTTACATTTGTGGTCTACACATGTAATGTTATGAAATCTGTACAGTTAAACATAACACAGGTGATTATTCTTAAACTAAATAATCTTTTCAAAGATTTTGAGGATATTAATCAATTAGGTAGGGGACAGATTGTGTAATATGTATATTTTCATTATCTACAAAGTCTCCAGGGATATCAGTCCCATCTACAACTGTATATGTTATAAAATTGTAACAAGAAAATTCTGGATAAGTCTGTATTTTCTTTGAGAGCTCTTCTTCTGTCTTTTCAGCACAGTGAAAAAGATGGAGAAGCTGAGAAGAAGGTGACGGACACACAAGGGCGTGGTCGCGGTAATATTATTCGCACAAAGGGACGTTTCATCCTCCGGAGGGCCACAAATACCAACACCACCAATAATACGAGTCCTAAATGGGCCCATGATAAATTCCAGGCCACTGATGATGATGATGAGGGCGAACAGCAAGGAGAGGATGTAGACCAGGACCAGTGAGAACCAGGCAGTGAAGATGTTAAGATCCCTCATCATGCTTTAAACTAGGAAAAGACTTGCCAGCCTTTACACTTTCAAGAATGGATATAATATCCATCCATATGCATCTAAAACTTTTTGATAGAAAAGAAGATTTTTTTATTGTATTGCTTTGATTTCCTATTTTCGTGATGATGCTTTTGTCAGCTTGGTTGTGATTTGTGCTAACATTTTTTTTTTTTTTTGTACATGCAAATTTACAAGCCTTCATAGAAAAACATATTATAGAGTTTGAACAAACTTTTTTCTCAGAATTGTGAGGAAAAACTCGCAACTCTAAGAAAAAAGTCAGAATTGCATGATATAAACTCACAATTCAAAAAGTTTATATTGTAACTTTTTAGTCAGGATTGTGAGTTTATATCTCCTTCAAAAATCCTTCAAAATTGGATTTTATAACTCAAAATTTTGAGTTTGTATCTCAGTTCTCAGAAAAAAAGTCTGAATTGCGAGTTTGTATCTCGCAAGTCTGACTTTATAACTTGCAATTGTGAGTTTATGTCTCACAATTTTGAGAAAAAAGTCAGATTTGTGAGTTTGTATCACGCAATTTTGGGAAAAAAAAAGTCAGAACTGTGAGATAAAAAGTCACATTTACCTAAGAAGAAATTCTTATTTTTTTTATTTGTGTGTGAATTTTGATTGAATGTTGTTTAAAATACAGTACAATTCAATATAATACAATAGATATACAGTTTATTGGCCACTCTGCTTTCTAGATGTTCATATCAGGCATTAACAAAAAAAAAAAAAAACATTTCAGTCAACCACTAGTTCAAAGGTTAGGTGCCTTTGATGTGCCATAGTGCCTTAAGTGTAGAATACCATATAGAATTACAGCTGGTTATATTCTCATTGCTGTTAAAAAAAAATAGATGTACATATTAATGTTTTGTGTGTCTACCTATAGAAACGAAGATCATGACTTAATAACTTGTATGAATGACCCAGTCTCGCTATGGGACCAAACCAGGTAGATATTCATGTCCCGGTGAATGACATGTGGGAAAAAGAAGATTTACATTAATCAACTGCTAGTCAAAAATGTCAACTTTGAAACTGGACAAACAGAGAAACAGAGAAAGTTGGAAACACATGCACTTATAAATGTTTTGAATACTGTTAGCATTTATTGGGGTGCAAGTTTTTGACAATAAGTGTGTGCATACTGTTTTGTTATGGCTTTTCTAATGTGTGTCTTTGTCTTTAAATCGTATGCCTTGTTCTATTGCCTAAGCACCTTGTTTAGATCATTTTGGCACTTAGATACTAACAAAAAGGTCTTGTTTTGGGGAATTTGTTTTTGAAGAGTTAAAGTAAAAAGAATATCATGTGGGGAAGTGAATAATTTACATTCATACTCAAAATTGGATTTTAGCGTCTGGGTTTTTATTTGCACTGTGTTTGATATATACATTTTGACTTGCATTTATATACTCACATTCAGAAAGAATAAAAATGCAGCAATTTTACCTCAGACTGATTTTTGTGTCAAGCATAATAGGAAGTTGTAACACTGACACCGTATTTACTGGTAAATTATCATATAGTGAACTAAGCCTATCTTAAAATACTTTTTTTATTACGGTGTGAATTGACCGGACATGCTCTAAATTAAAGCATTACAGTCTCAGGACAATCATATTGCTGCTATCTAAGTTTCAATACAATCATATCTCTGCTATCTGTTCAATAAAAGTTAACCCTGGCACAGACTGAAAGAACTAATATCAACACAGTCATATGTAACACTCATATAAAATCATGTTATATTTAAACATCAGGTATTTCCTTGAATTCCTTTTCAATGAGTAAACATATTATCAGTCATTTTTGCAGTGACACGTGACACCAGAAGGCTCATACCAACATAAACCTGTCCCACCTGTTATGCACTCTCTATCTCTCCTTCTCAGGGTATAACGTGTCTTGACTAGCTCAGAATTGTTTTTTTTCCAACAATGCTAATGTTTGACTAGGAAGAAGGAGGTCCGATACAGCTTTCAGTGTCTTTGGATTGTGTAGTACTACTAAATCAAGCAGTGTAATTCACAGAGATCTCATGACACTTTGAGAACTGAACAGAATCTTCATTGTCAGACTTGGTGCTCTAAACACGGCTTTCAAGGAGCTATGGGTGAGTTTTTAAACTTTATTTCTGAACGTTGTTATGATTGGGCAAGCTGTGGTGTTTGTGGTACCTGGGTTATGTGTACTATTTGATAAGTGAGCAATAAATCACAATTAAGTTACAGATAAGACTGAGCTGTTTTTGTATCATATTTTTGATTTGAATATTATTACATTTATGCATAGCTGTATGTATGTTTATTCACTGATTTACTTAGTGTGACTTTACCTAGTATTTGGTAAAGACACTTGAGATTACATATTATGACACAATCATCATTATAGGCTTTTTGAGCTTACCTTATCATAAACTACCTGTAATTGAGGCTTAACATTTAGACCAATAAAACATTTCTTACTGGACGCTTCTTATTGGAAATCAGATGCAAAGTGCTCTTTGTACTGCAATGCATTCTTAAGTTCAAGTCGCATACCTGTAAGCCTGTTGAAACACATTGCTCATGGCTGTCCAGCTCCAGTATTGCACTTGAGAGTCACATAAATTCTACCACTTCAATCTATTTGGCATGTTTTTTCATGCCTTTCACATAAGTAGACGAATTTGTCTGTAGGGTAAGTATTTCATAAAAGATAAGGCTTTCTGATGATTGAGGAAGTGCAACAGAGTAACATCATAGCTGGCCCAAATGAAATCTGAAAACTTTTCTTCATTGACTTTTGAGGAGAAATCTGTGGAATGGATATAAATATGTTTAAACTGAGCCAAAATATAATGCATTTAATTAAAACACTCTAGTTTACTAACCAGCAATGGCTTCACCTCTCTTCTGTCCATTTTAGAGGTGCTTGTGCTTTTGGATTTTGAGGCGACGATGTCAGATGAGTTAACGGTGCATGTGGGGGATGTGGTGAAGAACGTTTCAAAGGGAAAAGAGGAAGGATGGCTGGAGGGAGAGCTGAGAGGAAAGAAAGGGATGTTCCCTAGCAACTTCGTCAAGGTCTGGACTTGTTAGACACTGCACTCTTTCCATAGCTTTCCTAGTAGCCTTAATGGTCATTTTCAAAATGACTATTCTTTCCTCACAGGAAGTGCCTGTTTACTTAATAGGGGACACCAACAGAGAGCCAAGGAGCATGAGGAAATGTAAGTTTCCATTATAATAAACAAGATAAACATAAAATCGTAAGTGAATTTTTTAAGTATACGAATCATTATTGTTCTCCTCAATACACTGAATCATTTTTTTAAGTCTTATTTGAATTTCCTGCCTTGAAGATTGACTATAGTAAGAACCAATGAGATTTGAGTACGCGCTGTGCAGATGCAATATGATTGGCTGGAACGTATGAAGAACACACCCCCTTCATAAACCGAGTCGGAGTCCCTCAGAGTGGCTCAAAACATGACGAGGCTGGAAGAATTAAAAATGGCTGATGAGGAGAATTAAAATGATATAGGGAAATGTTTAAATTATTGTTGAAATGTTCCTATAGTTTGATAAAAGTCATGTAAATATTGAAATTGACTCGTATTTTTAAACTAATCGGTTGAGTCAATGATTCATTCATCGTCGATGACTCGCTCATACACGCAAAACGACACTGGCGTAGGTGAGCGAATCTAAACGAATCTTTTTAATGAATCGGTTTACTTGAATGAACCAAAGTCCTCAACAATAACAAACACGTTCCCTTTCAAATAATTCAGGTTTTGTGGTAGATAAATATGTTTTGTTCAATGACAGATTCTTAAACTCGACATCTGATTATTGGTCCTCAGGCGTAAGCATCTGAAGCTGTCCAAAACATCCAGACTTGGTAGACTAAAATAAGTAGGCTAATGAAAGGTTTGTGCCTCCACATCCGGTCTCAAATTATACCCACCAAAATCCATAGGCTATGACTGCACTATATCCGCTATAAAATCATGCTTGTCATAAAGTGAAGTACTTGTAAAAGTGAAAACTGGAAGTGCCTTTGCAGGCTAGTTCAGTTTAGTTTGTTCTCACACACATCTCAGCGTGTTGACATGCTACATATGTTTTCCACTTACTTCATCGGTCCAGCGAAGAAACCAAAGGTACAGACGAGGAAATGTGAGGTAGCTTTTCCCTATACCCCCTCGCATGAGGACGAGCTGGAGCTGGTTGTCGGAGAGACCATCGAGATTCTCAGAGAGGTAATAAGTTCCACATTTCTATATACTTCATTGACAGTCTTAAGTGCTTTCGTTTAGCATGTCTTGTGCTTTTTGTGAGACGAAGTGGTAATCTTTCATCATCCTTGTGGACGTTAAAGGAATAGTTTATCCAAAATAAATACATAAATACTACAAATTACGTACATACATAATAGGTAAATAGTAACCACCAAATACCCTCAAGTCTTTTCAAATCTCTCTCTCATCATATGATTAAATGTGTCTGGGAAATGTTTATGTGTGTATAAATATTCTGCTATACTTTGTTTTGTCTGGTAGATTGAAGATGGGTGGTGGATGGGAAAGAAAAATAACCAAATAGGAGCCTTTCCATCAAATTTTGTCAAGGAAATTTTTGTTCCTTCAAAAGGTAAGGTTTAAGACTAAAACTGGAGCTGGTATTTATTTTGCATAACATGTGTAATCTTATCTGAGGACTTTCTTCACAATGGATACACAGTGCCCTGCTTCATAATTGTTGTCACGAAGATTGTTGTAACTTGTGGCATCCTATTTTGGTGGGGAAGTTTTGTGGTATTTTTGTAGTATTATGAAGTCTTTTGTAGACAAATTCACACAAGCGTCCTGAATAGTATTTCTTTTAGACATGTCTGACTGTTTGGGTTGGCTTTTGGTCAGTTGTCTGATGTTGCTTCCCTTATAGCACACACACATCTCAGAGACGTCTATCTGACGTCTGCATTTACATCTGCAAGACGTATTTTTTACTGTCCTATAGACGTCTGCAGTGCGTCTATAGGACGTTTCCTGTCAGATGTCAAATAGACGTCTAGTAGGTGTCTTTAAGAAGTTTATGATTTAGAATGTATGTAAAACTGATATCTGTCAGATGTTTGTACACAGCAGATGCTTTCCAGATCAAGTGATCTTTAACAGACGTCTTGCAGACATACGTGTGCTCTCTGGGTTATTCTTGTTTCTCAGCATTACAGTGGCTTCTTCACTTTTACTGGCAAAACTTTGGTCTTTAGGTTAATAAACACAAATAACAGAGTCCAAATTTTATCAGTAGCCTAGAACTTGCAAAATTGCAAATTCTCGTCCGAAATTTTCGCACGTCAGAAAATAAATACAATCTCACGTTGTGTCAATCACATTTACACACTGCATGTGCAAGGACCTTAAACTCAGAAAATTTAAACGATTGAGTAATCATGAACGTCTGTGTTGTTCCAAACATTATGGAGGGCATTGTATGTTTGTTACTGTCTTACTGTCTTAATGTTCTGCAGATGGCAAGACAACTGAAGCCAAAGCCAGGCCTAAACTTTCTGAAGCGGTCTTCAGTAAAGAGGTGAATTTTTAAATATACTTTTATATTGCAATAATTTTACATTTGATCTTTAAATTAATGTAGAAAAATGAAAACAGTATATTTTTAATATTTGTTTAATGGCATTTTTTAATGACTGAAAGTGAGTATCACTGATACCAATACTATTGATGTCTCTAGAAAATTATTTTTTTTTCTAAAATGTAACCATTAACTATAGCCGTTCAACAGTATAATTGAGAGCTATCAATTTTAGAATTTATTAGACTTTCTAAATAAACATAATTCTTGTCAAGAAAAAAAGAGACTGAAGCAGCAGTTGTGAGTGGGGTGGCTAGCCCTAGCTCTGCCCCTGCATTAACTGCGTTAAATATTATTAATGCTGTTAAAGTGGAAAAATTAATTGCCTGCGTTAACACTAATTTTGACAGCACTAATTATATTATATTATATTATAGTATAGTATAGTATAGTATATTATAATTAGTTTATTATAATATTATTTGCTTTTTACATGTTTTTTTATGCAGGCAAAAGTACAACAGAGACCAAGTTTACGGAGAAAAACATCAAGTGGTGAGAAGTCTAAAAACATTCCATACCATACAGATGACGTTAGTTAAGTAATTAAAAGCTGTTTTGCTGGTTCTTGAGGTTGTACTCTTCGACTTAAACTGAATAACACTATTCCCACAATTGAAAGTAACAGAGAACACCTAGAGTCTTAAGACAATGCCTGTCCAGTTTTCAGTGAATGAAAAGATCTATTCTTAAAGGACTTCCCTAAGAGCTTCAATACCAGAAGGGCAGTAACATGTGCTTTCAGATTCACCCACCAAACCTACTGGGCAAATTTGTTAAGGAAAAACCCAAATTGCTAATAAATTAATTATAATGTTAGTATATTTGAGGTGACTCAGTATATATTTAATGTGTTCACAGTGAAAGAATGTTGCCAGGTCATGTTCGACTACACAGCTGTTGCCGACGACGAGTTGAACCTGAAGAAGGGAGAAGTCATAGCAATCATAAACAAGGTGTGTCATAGGTGACCAACTGACTGCTTTCTATTTATACGATACACAGTACATTTTCTAAAGAAAAACAAAGTTACCTCAACAGATTTGTATGTAGAGGATAATGTACAGTCAGCTGTTTTTTAAAGTCATTACAGCAAAATAATAAATGATGATCAGGTCAGATCAGAATGCCAACACAAAACCATCTTGTATCATTCTAAAGAAATGTGTTTTGCAAAAATGACCGCATGACTTTATATTATCTTGCTTATTAAATACACCACACAACTATTTTAAATAGTATAAATATATTATAAAACTTTACTGTTTTTGCTGTACTTTGGAACAAAGAAATGCAGGCTTGGTGAGCAGCAGAGACAAAAAACATTAAAAACTTTTGACTGGTAGTGTACTTAAATGACTACTTAACAAATAAGTAAATAAATGCACATGAAATTCAAAATTTTGGGATCAGAAAAATTTTAATCTTATGAAAGAAATCTTTTATGCTCAAATGCTTTATGCTAATATTCTGAAAAATTATTACAATAAAAAAAGTCTATTTTAATATGTTTTAAATTGTTGAAAACAGTTGCGCTGCTTATTATTTTTGTGGAAACGGATTAATGTTTCATTTTTTATAAATCCTTGATGAATAGAAAGTTCAAAAGAACAACATTCGTTTAAAACTAAATGTTTGTAACATTTTAAATGTCAAAAAAAAAAAAAGAAAAAATGGTATGGTAGTTTATATTAAACAAAACAGGGTGCGGCATGATCTCATTTGTGTATTCTTAACCAATTACCTCCTCATTCGGTTGTTTACACCCCATATACAAGTTTGTATCTTTTCCTT
The DNA here is from genome assembly GCA_012976165.1 of Labeo catla. Classification (NCBI taxonomy): domain Eukaryota; kingdom Metazoa; phylum Chordata; class Actinopteri; order Cypriniformes; family Cyprinidae; genus Labeo; species Labeo catla. The sequence goes on from VONZ01000238.1 coordinate 99,869, forward strand.
GGCAGTGATTCAGCTGTGTTTTTTTTTTTTATTTTCTTTTTCTTTTCCCTGAAGAGCACTGAGGACGATGGCTGGTGGGAGGGGGAACTGAACGGACGCAGGGGCTTTTTTCCCGATAACTTCGTCATGGTGATCCCAGCGGATGCTCTCAATGTGAGTGTGGGACAGAGAAATGTTCTCATGATTGGCCCATTTGTGCACTGTTAGAGAATGGGAGTCTCCCTTTTGTCAACACAGCTCTTGGGCTGTTAGTAATGCGCTGGCTCAGAAAACCGACTGTAGGCCAAGGACATTCATTCTAGTTTGCAAATAGTTTAATTTGTTTTAAGATGGGACAGACTCGAGGTTATAAATCTGTTTTTAATACGTTGATCCTGTCTGTAATGACACAAGAAGGCTAACTTTGGTCTATACGTGACTGTATTTTCTTCCTGTTATTTCGGGATTATTAAAAGAGATTGACTCAGAGGTTTCCATTAGAAGAGAGGAACACTAGAAACGGTGACTTGATTCCTCCTACATGGAAAGAGTGTGAGCTTTATCCTGCTCAGAAGGACTAATCTATATTTTGTTGACAATTTCTCGTTTCTGATGCAGACTGGTAATGCAGGCCAGGCACCAGTGAGACGTGTCTCTCAGAAAAACGCAGGTAAGACATCAGCACCTGTCATAGCGGCAGGGCTGGTTCGACAAGTTTGTTTCTTCAGATTATACCGAACGTAACTGGAAATGTTACTGGAAATAGCATTAAAACTATTTGAGCGGGTGTGTGAGCTGGTTTGATGGAAAGCATGTAGTGGCGCATGTCAAGTCGAATCGAAAGTTTGTAGTTTGATTCCTGCATGGCATGACCCATGAGCCACAAAACTGCTTTTGTGCTAAATTACTATTATTTGTTTTATGAGAGTACTATATTTTATTTTAGTATCAGTTACTCAATATACATTAAAAGTTACACACTAGCACAGGTATACACTATACGATAGTATATGCTAAGCTTGAAAACAGCAATATAAAATTAGAATTTTGTATGCTGTTTTGTAACTTAATAACATCTCAGATGTCTTCATCAAAATATAGTGTATATATAGTTCATCAAAAGACAAAAATAAATACTTTAATACCAGTTAAAGGGATAGTTCACCCCAAAATGAAAATTTTGTCATTAATTACTCTTACTCATGTCATTTCAAAGCTGTAAGACCTTTGTTCGTCTTTGAACACAAATTAAGATATTTTTGCTGAAATCTGAGAGCTTTCTGACCCTGCACAGAAAGAAACGCAACTGACACGTTCAAGGCCAAGAAAAGTCGCAAGAACATTGTTAAAATAGTCCATGTGACATCTGTGGTTCAACTGACGTTCTCTGTCGAAATCTTTAGACATGTTTTTGAACACTGTTTTGCATACAGAGTGTGTCTTTTTCTGCTTGTAAACAAGGAGCAGCGCTCCTACATCAGCAGCACCACACACATGGGGGCAGCTGTGGCCTAATGGTTAGGGAGTCAGGCTTGTAACCGAAAGGGTTCGAGTCCCAGGTCCGGCAGGGATTGAAGGTGAATAACCAGGGCTCTCTCTACCCTCAATACCACGACTAAGGTGAGTCCCTTGAGCAAAGTACCGAACCCCTAGCTGCTCCCCGGGCACCGCAGCGATAGCAATATGGCTGCCCACTGCTCCAGGTGTGTGTTCATTGTGTATGTGTGTGCGTGTTTGTTTACTACTCACTACTGTGTGTGTGCACTTGGATGGGTTAAATGCAGAGCACAAATTCCGAGTATGGGTCACCATACTTGGCCACACGTCACGTCCTTTCCTTTCCTTCCTTTCCTTTCCTTTCATTCCTTGTGGTACTCTACTGAATGTGTGGCTGAGACTGGCATCAAAGAGAAGTTGATAGTTTTGGTTTCTTTGTGCACAAAAAGTATTCTTGTAGCTTCATAACATTACGGTTGAACCACTGATATCACATGGACTATTTTAATGTTGTCCTTACTGCTTTCTGGGCCTTGCGTTGCTGTCTAGAGGGTCAAAAAGCTCTCAGATTTCATTAAAATATCTTAATTTGTGTTCCGAAAATGAACAAAGGTCTTACTGGTAATGAGTAATTAATGACAGAAATTTCATTTTTTGTGGAAACTATCACTTTAAGGATCTTGAGTATTGGTTTTGTCTAACACAGTAGTCACACACTTCCCATTTGAAATCAGACATACTGCTAAGAATCTTTTTACCTAGAGGAAGTTTAAGTTCAGTTTTTTACTTTATATACAGTATACACTGCTGTTCAAAAGTTTGGGATCAGTAAGATTTTTAATGTTTTTTAAAGAAGCCTTTTCTGCTCATCAAGGCTGTTTATTTGATTAAAAAATACAGAAAAAAATAGTTCAGTTGTGAAATATTATTGCAATGTAAAATAGTGGTTTTCTATTTTAATATACTTTAAAATAGAATTTATTCCTGTGATGCAATGCTGAATTTCCAGCATCATTACTCCACTCTTCAGTGTCACATGATCCTAAAAAACGATTTTAAATTGCAATAATATTTCATAATATTACTTTTTTCTGTATTTTTGATCAAATAAATGGAAGTATGATGAGCATAAGAGACTTCTTTGAAAACATTAAAAATCTTACTGATCCCAAACTTTTGAACTTCTGAACTGCATATTTTTTATTTTGTATCAATATTATTATTTTCACTTTATGTTTAAACATTTTATGAAATGTTCTGTTAAAGTTCTGTTAACTTTTTACAGTGCCCAACAGCCCTTATTATTATTATTATTATTTTTTTTTTTAATCAGGTTGACTTTTCTGAGGAATTAACAAGCTGTATTTTAGTTTTATATTAGCTTATGTTTGGTAGTTCACCAAAATTCTCTGATGGAAACTACAAACTGTAATATGCTGTTTCTGCACCTGTTATTTAAAACAGTCATTTCCAGGACAGGAAGTAGGCTTTTTGCTCATCTCATGTTTTGTTTTGCACGCAAGCATGAGATTGCATTTCACCCTCAGGCTGATCATATTTGGTTTGCTGCAGAATTATCTGTGATGGTATTAAAGTGGTGTTAAAAGCTTGGAAACGCAAGAATCTCTGTTCATTACCGATGTTTTAAATCTGACTTCACACATAACACTCGTTACCACAAACCGCTTCAAGAAACACTGATGCAGCTGTGTGGAACTGTGACAGGAAGTCGCAGGCCATGAAGAGATGTCATGTGAGCAGATTCTAGAGAAAGGCAAGGCCAAAGTGGAGCAGCCCTCTGCTTTCTATATATAAATGCCTTCATATGAACATAGGGTTGTAATGTTGGAATACTGACAAAACTCAAAGGGTATGTATAGGCTCTGTTCTACAGTATTTTCAGTTCTAGATTCCAGATGCGTTTGTAGTTTATATCACTTGTCGCTTGTCTTATGAGCATTTAGAAAAGTCACAGAATAGGGTTTTTTCTGAAGATTCGGTTTCAAAAGAAAAGATCTTGTCAATGTAGTCCTGACGGGAGATGAAACGGTGTTCTGTATGAGAGAGGATGTTTACTCAAAATAATTACATGTGATACTTATGGCTTTGCTAAGATCTACGATTGCGTTTGATTTGGTCTTAGATTGTGACTTAAATGTCTTGTTTGACTCAACAAGTAATTCTAAATGAGCACAGAGATCTGGTCTTTTTTTGTTTTGTTGGACTCAGTTTTATGGCTGTTAATACTTAAACCTATTTGCATTTATTAAGGGAACCCATGAGATTTTTTTTTGTGTAGCCACAGGAAACAGCAGGCCAGCTCTTTTGCTCATTTGTCAGGGAAAGTTGCCTGTTCCCATGCCACTGAGACCTCTAGCACGTAACCCGTGTAGTTGTGAGAATGCTTCAAAGTGATGTTTATTTTGTGCTCTTATCTTTAATGTGCGTAAAGGCCAAATTATGAAAAAGAATGGCAGCAAAAATGGCTTCAAGGAGGATAAAGATAACAGTCCAAAAAATAAGCAAAATTGTGACCCTGGACCACAGAAACCAGACTTGAGTAGCACGGGTATATTTGTAGCCAAAAATACATTGGATGGGTCAAAATTATTGTTTTTTTTTATGTCAAGAATCATTAGGATATGAAGTAAAGATCATGCTCCATGAAGATATATTGTAAATTTCCTACAATACATACATATATATATATATATATATATATATATATATATATATGTATATCACTCAACTTTTGATTAGTAATATGCTTTGCTAAGAACTTAATTTGGACAACTTTAAAGGCGATTTTCTTCTTTTTTGCACCCTCAGATTCCAGATTTTCAAATAGTTGTATCTCAGCCAAATATTGTCCTATCCTAACAAACCATACATCAATGGAAAGCTTATTTATTAAAACAAATCTAATTTTTTTTTTTAAATTACACTTATAACTGGTTTTGTAGTCCAGGGTCATAATTGATAAGCATAGAGGATTTTTATAAGTTACATTTCGTTGCCTTAGAATCATAAGGTTCTATCTGACATTTTTGTCAAAATTGAGTTATTTACATATTCTTATCATATTCATATTAGACTTATTACATTATGTGATGTTTTTTTTGTACGCTGTGTACATTTTTGGCCTTTTTTTAGAAAACAAAAATGGTTCTATCTACAGAAGTCTATGGAACACAAAAACTTTGAAACTCAATACCTCGAAAGTGTTCAGAATGCAGTTAGAACCTTATAATTCTAAGGCGATGATGTGTTAAGAGTTCCTAGTAGCGTTACGGTAAATGCATGATTTTGATGAAATGTCATGATACTGACTGCAAAATCTTGTATCTTCTTATATCTTAGTGAACCAGATGCCAGTGATGGACCAGAACAGCTCTGACACAAAGACAGAGACTAAAAGTAATAATTCTGAACACACCTATAAATGACCTTGCTGTTTAATATCCTGTCTTGATGATTGAATTATAGAGTAAATGTACACCTAAAATTGCTAAAATGTTTATTTATATATATTACACATGTACAACACTTATTACTTTAGTAAATATTTGAGCTCATGTAAAAGCTCTGCTGTTTGTGGAAATGTACCATTTATGATAATATTTATCTTTTGTCTTTGCACTCTCTCCTCTTTGCGCAGATGACAAACCAGACACTAAAGACTTTCGAAGTGACCCACCTGGTAAAATTAAGTTGCCTGGTCTGCACAAACCACCTGTTCCACCACCACCAGTGAAGGAGAAACCCATAAAACTTGTACCAAAGTAAGTGATGCCTCAGCAAATCATGTTTGAGCATGCAACCTTCTGTGATGCTTTTCATGAGACTTCATCACAAGTAATGCCAAAAATAGAAGAAATCTGAAACGCAGGCCGTTTAAAATACCAAATAAACCAAATAAAATCATGAATTTCCCTTCACTTTCCCATCTGTCAGATTTATTATACTGAGGGACTGAATTTCCCTTCATTAGATAATCATTTAGCATTATGTGGTATTCTAAAGGGCCTGTGAATGCTCTGTCTTGTAAAGAGCAATGGAAATTTTATGAGTTGCTGAGGGACTAAACAAACCAAACTGCCTGTTTCCTGTTTTGCTGAGTAAACTGAGTCTTCAGAGAGCTTACAGAAGGAACTGTCATTCTGGCTGAGATGCATGTACGAACTAAGACAATACAGTCAGTTGACAGTTAATATAACATTTTCCACAACAAATCAAAGCAGTGCATTGTTTACAAAAATGCTCATGGCACTTTAAAACCCATTAGACAAATTTATAGCATAGTCACTACGTTGCACATGCCAATGTTTGTTTTGATTTCAGTGCAGAAAGCAATGCTATTAAATTGAAACTGCACTGAAAATCAGTGGTTCCTGTGTGCTTTGTGTATTTAAAGGAGAAGCTTACTTCCAGAATGAACATTTCCTGATAATTTACTAACCCCTATGTCATCTAAGATGTTAATGTCTTTCTTTCTTCAGTCAAAAATAAATTAAGGTTTTTGAGGTAAACTTTCCAGGGTTTTTCATCCATATAGTGGACTTCATTGGGGCCAACGGGTTGAAGGTCCAAATTGCAGTTTCAATGTAGCTTCATAGGGCTCTACGTGATCCCAAGGAATAAGGGTCTTATCTAGTGAAACGATCAGTCATTTTCAAAGAAAAATACAAGTTTATATACTTCTTAGGTGGAAGTACTGTCCCAGTGTTTACAAAGCGTATTTGCAAAGAAAGTCAAACACCATTTACAAAAAAGGTAAAACAGTGATGTTGGATGATTTTGAAGTTGGAGGAGTTTTTCACCCTACCCTACCTTTTTTTTTTTTTAACCCGGAATACACAGATGAAGAACCAACTTTTCCAGCGTGATTACACAGTGTGGATCACCAAACTAGTGCAAGATGGTTAATAAAGTATATACATTTTTATTTTTTAAGAAAATGACAGATCATTTTGCTAGATAAGACCCATTTTCCTCAACTGGGATTGTGTAGAGACCTTTGAAGCTGCATTGAAACTGCAATTTGGTCCTTCTACTCATTAGCTCCCATTGAAGTCCACTATATGGAGGAAAAATCCTGGAATGTTTTCCTCAAAAAACTTCTTTGCGACTGAAGAAAGAAAGACATGAACATCTTGGATAACATGGAAGTGAGTAAATGATCAGGAAATTTTCATTCTTTAAGTGAACAACTTCTATAAGTACTCAGAAGTTTCTGATATGTATTTTAATGTATTAAATGTGTGTAATATGCATAATGCTTATTTCCCCCTCTTAGGAATGACGAACCACAACCTGTCTCGCCTAAACAACAGCCCCCATCTTCACCAGTACAGAAAGAGGTTAAAGACAATAAGGAGGTTAAAGAGAAATCCCCTGACCAGTTTGACGGTGTAGATGTGTCCTCAGAGAAACTGAGCCATCCCACAGCCAACAGAGCCAAACCTCCACAGAGAAGACCACCAACAGCCCTCACCTCACAAGTGAGCCTAACACACTCATATTTGCTTCAGGAGTTGATTTGGGGATTGGTTGATTCGAAGTTGATTTTAGTTTGAGAGATGAATTGCAACAAAACACTCGCTTCATGTAATGAAGCAGGCATTAATGCTTAATCAGACTTGTGCTTTTCAAAGCTTAAGGTGTGCCGCTCAAGCCAAATCGTGTCAAGGGAGGTGCATGGAGAATGATTAAAAAAATAAATCAAAATGAGGACTGTCAATCAATTAAAATAGTGAATCATGATAATAATAATAATAATAATAATATAGTAATTATATTTGAATAATACATATAAATTACTAATACATTCAGTTTAATGTCTTGATAAATAATGCAAATGACGTCTGTTTTTCATAAAGGGTCCAGATGAAACTGACAACAGTGAAACTTCAGACGAGAAAGATGGAGTACCACAAAATATTCCAGAGGTTTGGATAACTCTTTATAATAACTTTCATTGATATAATATTATTGCATTATATTCTGCCTCACAGATCAGTCAAGCTCATGTACCTTGAAATATTAAAGTGTGATTCACATACAGTATTATCTTATATATTCATATTTGATTGTACATGAACTATTGATCTGTTAAGCATTATAAAATGTTTTAAGGACCTATTAATGAAAGTTGTTTTAAAGTGTTACCAAAGGTTGAAAAATTAACTATATAACATTATGAAATTGTATTTGTCTATAAAACATCTTTAAGTTTAAATGTCTGGTATACACTACTGTTCAAAATTTTGAGATCAGAAAGGCTCCATTTATTTTACATTGTTAAAAAGGCACTTTTTTAATCAATTTAATGTGCCCTTTTGCAATAAAAATATCAAAACTTTTGAGCAATAGTGTACATGTAAAGCATTCGTTAACACTTTTTCATCTTGTCCTGGGACTTATTCCTCTTCATCCTTCAGTTGCTCCCCTGCTGGTGTTTTTTTTCACAGGCTACAGAACCTCAGTCATCACCTTCCACCAAGACAGAGCAGGTAGCTAAGACCACTTCACCACCCAAGACACAGACTGAAAAGAAAGCTGCGGTTCAGGAGGAGAGCGCTTCACTGGCCTCTGTGCTGACAGAACTCAAAGATCTCCGCATGTCTCTGGATCTTCTCAAAGCGCAGCACGAGTGAGTATAAACGCATAACTACCATGGCTGAATGGTAATATCATACATTTCTCCTATTGCAATAACCCTCTTTCCTGACCAGGAGAGACATAAAGGAGCTTAAAGATGAACTGAAAGATGAGATGGAAAAACGAATGAAATTACAGGTGAGTTTTGATTTTCTGCTCAGGCCCTGCCCATGACTTCTTGACAGACTGTCCTGTATTAGCAAATTTCTGTCCTCAGCCAGTTGTACAGTGTCTGCCATTTCCTCTATGCTTAAGCAGCTGTAGTGACAATGTCTTGTAAGCAGTGCAGGTGTTCTGTAGGTGGATGTAAAAGTGTATATACAAGTCTTCAATTTCTCCCAACATCAGAGCCTCTGAGGATGCAGTGGATTAGTTTTGTTTTTGATGGGTTGTGTGCCATTACATAAAAAAGAAGAGAGGGGTGGGGTGAGCAGTAGCTCATTATCATTTAAAGAGACATGCACCAAAATGGGCTTCTGTGAACAGCTGTTTTTGACAAGGGAAAAAGTGTGTTGTTTTATATGACCATTGAGGAATTTTAACCAAAGTACTTTGCAGACATTTCATGAAGACCCTAAAGAATCATACCAACCTTTTTGTTGCAGAGAGTTTAAAAATAAACTGAAATAATCCAGTTAAATCCTGTATTGTGAATTACATTCAGTTGCCAATGCCACATAAAAACAATTAAGTACCATCTTCATCCTCAAGAGGGCAGTAGTGAGTTAAAAATGCAACCTGTTTGAACTGACACAACCTCCAAGTATCTGCATCACATAACAGTTGTCATAAAGGATATCTGTGGCATCCATAAACAACCTTCAAAATAGCCATATTTATATCTGTCAGTGGTAAACTTTAAAAAATTGACTTTTAACAATATAAATAACTGTTGGAGATTTTTTTTTTTTTTTTTAACCTCAGAATAATGGCACCCAGCTTGTTTTTCCATTGTAAAATTTCATGTGACCCTGGACCCAAAACATGTTTGGGATATTAAGTAAACATCATGTTCCATTAAGATATTTTTTTGTAAATTTCCTACCGTAAATATATCAAAACTTAATTTTTGATTAGTAATATGCATTGCTAAGAACTTCATTTGGACAACTTTAAAGACGATTTTCTCAGTATTTAGATTTTTTGCACCCTCAGATTCCAGATTTTCACATTGTTTGTGAAACCAAGTATTGTCCTATTCTAACAAACCATACATCAGTGGAAAGCTTATTTATTCCGCTTGGGAAAAAAATTGTGACCTTATGACTGTTTTTGTGGTCCAGGGTCACATATAGTCTCACCTTGATGCTAGTCTTCCCTTAATGCTAAGTACAATTTATTAAATAACATTTTAATGTTTATAGGATGAGGTGGAGGCTCTGAGGAAAAAACAGTGAACATTGAAGACCAGGAATATTTCACTACCCCCAGTGGTCCTTCTCTGGGACATGGACATATAAAGGCTACAGAATGGAAATTCAGCACATGTGACTGATTGATTGATTGATTGATTGATTGATTGATTAATTTTTGGTTGAGCGGACCAGAAGCCAGAGCTCAGTTCAGAGAGCAGAACTACAAAAAGACTTCTTGGTTTCTCATCCTCTGCTTATCAGCTCATTTGGTTGTGGGAGTCCTTTTTTTAGACATATGTGCATTTTGAAATGTGTAAATATCAAATATCTTATATTTTCATGGAAATTCAGGGATAATATAGGTTGTTTTAAGGTATTAATACACTTTCTGTTATTATTATTATTATATATTTCTGTTTTGTGGATATATTCTGTAACAAATAAGTCAATAAATAGTTTTATTGATGTTGTACAAATGTTTTTCTCCCAGCCTGATTTACCCAGAGATGTTAACGATAAACATAATTTGGCAATTTTTTTTTTTTTTTATGCATAAATGTTTTGTCTGTGTTAAGAAAAAAAAGGCTAATACTACGAATACTGGATTAAAGAGCTGCTGGGTTCATGAATATTAATCACGTTGTCTGCGTTCCACCCACAACCGGAGAAATCGCCTGTTTATAATGATTGTTCTTAAAAGCTGAATAAAGCCTAATGGACCTTTCTCACACTTCCGTGTTTCTCATAGCGGAAGTCGTCATAGTTGGGTAAAATCCGAGAATATTGAATGGGAGAATACCACACATAAATATATTTTTTGCATTCCCATTTGCTCAGATAGCAAAAGAAAAACTAAACGATAGTGTTTTCACGACTTTCAATTAAAAGGAAAAAAAATTAGGCTAGACTGATATCGGCAGTCAGATGAGAGAACAATGTCAAATTTACCGTCCCTCCCATAGAGGCGGCATTAGAAACACCCTCGCATAGCGTTAACTAGTTTTTTTTTTTTTTTGTAACTTGACGAAAAGGTGAAATACTACAAAGTATAGTGTTATAAATGTACATACATATTTTTAAAAATCAAAATATAAAAAACTTTAAAGGATTTATGACCGTTGAAACGCGTCATCACAGGCTTGTATAGTGATGGATGGGAAGTTCGGATCATTTTACCGACTCGGACCTTTGAGTCTCGTTCAGCAAAATGAACGAATCTTTTCGTTCATTTTAGCAAAATATAATAAACATATTACGTATTACTTCCCTAACTCATCTACTGCTTAAACAAATGTTGATCACACTACAAACAAGACAAAACTATAATGCTATAAGAAACAGAAAAGATTAATTCATTGTTTACCTGAGTCTTTAGTCTATGATTAGCTCACCTCACCTCTTATCTGACAAGTTTTCGGATTTGAGTCGTTCGTTCATCACGTGACAGCCCCATAAGCTTAACCAATGCAGTCTGAGCCGGAAAGAGAATCGATTAGTTCATCTCCCGAGTCTTCGGGTTTGAGTCGTTCGTTCATCAAGTGACAGTCCCATAAGATGAACAAACGACTCCAAAAACCCAAAGACTCGAAGAACCTAAGGATGTTGAGCATACGCGACTGAACAAATCACTCCCCGAGACGACTCGTTCGTCACGAGTCACATTAAAGATTCGTTCAAAATGAACGAATCTTTAAAGAACGACCCATCATGAACGCCTAATGAACTCCGGTAATTTGAGAGGAAAATGCAACAAAGAATGTCGTTTACATGTAGCCCGTCTATTCAACATGGTATGTAAGACTCTCTCTCTCTCTTTCTTTGCGTGTGTGTAAGAAACAGTGCTTTCAGCAAAGCGACGGCAAGTCGTCCGCCTTCAGGCTAGAGTTTAAAGGGGTCATCGGATGCTAAGTTCACTTTTACATGTTGTTTGAACATTAATGTGTGTTGGCAGTGTATGTACACATCTACCCTATAATGATAAAAATCCATGCAGTTGTTTTTTAATTAATCTGTAAAAATAATATCCTCTTTTTCAAATTGAGCCATTCTCGGATGCCTGTCCTTGTGGCCTCACACCAACAGAGGCCACTCCCACGATAGTTGATTGACATGAGCGTTTTACCTAAGATCAGTTGTACCGGTCCGCCCTCTTTGTTTCGATGCCGGAGCAGGGATTATACTTAGCTTCCAATTCACACACTGGTGAGTAAAATCTAAGAATTTATCTGCCATTGGACAAGACTAATTCCAAGACATTATTCAGTCGCCCAGAGTGAAGATTTAGTCGCAATGTAGAGGGCACTGCATGCTGCCTTTGTGAACATGAAGTATTAAAATATAAATTTTTTCTCATAACCCCAGTGACCTGATTGAAAAGAAATCTTATGAAATAACCCATTCTATTTGCTCCAGGTCATTTGTGACATTATAACAGTAAAGGCTGTTTAAAAGCTCCATTGTGAATGGCATGAATAGGCGTTGCTTTATCACTCAACAGAATCTGAAAGTCCATTTTCCCTTTATGAAGATGTGATGCGAGTCTGGTGTGGATTTAGTTTCCTTTTAGACAGAGAACAGCATCTGCAAACCATGTGGAATACATTAGCTCTTCATGGTCTGACTAATCATTGGGAATGGACTATATTTAACGACATACACACGAATTCCAAATAACAGAAAGATGTTTGTAAGGTTTGTAGGCTGAATTACAGTGATGGCGGTACCATCAATCAAAACAGACTCAAATTATTGACTTTTTTTTCTAGCTTATCTATGATGTTGTGTGGGTTCTATACATATTACGTGTTTTATGAGCAGTTCTCGTGTTTACATACTTCACAAGTTTTAGTTAAATAATGACAAAAGTTGTTTTATTAGATAAGTAGCATTCTTTTCTGTGTAAACATTTTTTATTGGTATGCTTTGGTCTAATTGTTTGAGTTTTAGTTATTCCAAAGAATGTAAAGCTCAGTATTTAAATCAAACATCTTGTAATGATCTCTTCATTCCACATGCCATGGCCAGAATTAATTTTTAAACTAGAAATAAAAGGATACAATAGCATCAATTTGGTGAGCAAATATAGAATGTGAAAGACAAGATGCCCATAATTGCCCCCCACAAAAAAAATTACATTTATGCCATAAAAATGATTATCATCAGAAATGACTGATGGCAAAGCCAAAACAACCATGAAATTTATTGTAAAATACACATGAAGATCTCATTACTTATATTTGTTACTGATATATTCTGATAGTTTTGAAGGTTTTACGTATGGAAGCTTGTTTTTTTATTTTTTTCTCAGAATTGTGAGACATAAACTCGCAATTCTGAGAACATATCAGTCTTTTTTCCCCTCAAAACTGGACTTTATAACTCGCAATTGCGAGTTTATATCTCAATTCTGGGGAAAAAAGTCAGAATTGTGAGATATAATCTCGCAGTTGTGAGTTATAAAGACAGAATTGCGAGAAAAACAAGCTGATCTCATGGCAATTCGTACATATTTTATAAGGTGGCTAATTCGTATGAATTCTTATGAAGCTGCTCATAAGAATTTGTACGTTGTGTGAAAAATTGTATGTATTTTACGAGGTAGCAAATTCATAGGAATTCGTACAAATGACAACCCCTAACCCTGCCCCTAAACATACCCTCACAGAAAACATACTCATACTCAAATATAACAAAATCGTACGAGTGAGGCCATACAAATTCGAACGAATTAGCCACCTCGTAAAATACATATGAATTGGTTGTGAGATAGTGTTGGACAAACTTGAAATTCTGAGATTTAAACTTGGAATTCTAAGAAATAAAGTCAGAATTGTGATATATAAATTCACAATTCTGACTTTTTTTCAGAATTGCGAGTTTATAACATGCAATTGCGAGTTATTAAGATAGAAACTCACAATTCTGAGAACATACCAGTCTTTTTCCCCCTCATACCTGGACTTTGTAACTCACAATTGCGAGTTTATATTATGCAATTAAAAAAAAAAAAACAGTCAATTGTGAGATAAAAAGTCGCAAAAATGTGTTTTTTTTTTATTCAGTGGTGGAAATGGCTTCGATATATATTAGATAATTGATTGGCAAATCAACCCTTGATTGTTTTAAACTGCATTTGTTGATTGGTATAACCATGTTACTTAACACTGAGAGCATGACCCATGTTGAGCAGGATGTTCTTTGGCTTTATTTAGGAATGCACACTATATATCAGTACCATATCAGTTATGAGTTGATACTAGACATTTTTAAAACCAGTATTGGGTGATGTTGGATTTTTCATTGTGCATGCTCATTTAAAAAAATCCTCTTTATTTTTACATTTTACCACCATCCAACTCAATTATTACAATTAATCTTAAAAAAACATTGTAAATCTCTTAGTAATATCTAGTTTTCATATCATACATTATATGATTTCACATTGTAGCATTAAAAACAATTGAATTTACCTTTTTAATTATTATTTACTTAGACGAATTACTATAAATGATTTTTAAAAAAATTTCTCATATGCATCAAATTTTAATTTCTGTTCATCATCTTGATATATTGCCACATGGCTTTATAATCTGAGTTACTGCATGATTTGACATGAGGGGCTTTATAAACAAATACAAAAATAGCAAGTAAAAAAATCTACACAAATAAATGGCATGGTGCAAAAGTGCATTTGCTTTCAGTGAGCTTCTAATAATCACCTACAATTTACAAACACGTTTCAAGCATCAACTCAGACATCAACGTCTAAAATTGTGCTTTAAAATGACTTTTCAATAAGCACCATGACTTGGGAACTGATAGCAACTTGCCCGGTCCAAATGTCACATACAGAACAGCTGTACCCGTGGTCTGTAGGATTACAATAACGTCAGTCCGTCGTATATAAAAAAAAATTGAAACACTGTCCACTACCAGTCTTTCAAAGTACTGCACTCGACCAGTCAAATGGCTTGAGTTTATATCCGGGAGTGTTAGTAGTAGTGCACTCTTCCAATAGTGCCCGTCCCCGTTCCCAGGATGTCCGGCTGTCCGTTTCTCCAGATTTCCCTGATGATCCTCTCCCTTTCCTCCAATCGCTGTGCCCGCTCCAGCTCCTCGGCCGAGGTGAACACGTTCCTGCTCAGAGTCCCGTCCGGCGTGATGAGGTGGTTGCTCATGGGGATCTCTGTGGTGCTGTGGCGGATGGAGGACTCCAGGCCTCCTGCATCTTCCTCCTCCTCTTCATCGCTTTCCTCGTCTTCCTCCTCCTCTTCACTATAGTCTTTCAGCTGTTTTTTCTCCGGCGTGGAGGGCGCCGTAGTGGTCCGCGGCTTGCAGGAAATCCGGATGACCAGGAGGCAAAGAGTGAGCACCAGGCCAAAACAGACGCCAATGACGAAGTAAAGGCCGAAACTCTCTGGATTGGCTGGATAGATGAGAAAAGAAATCTGTTTAAGTTACTGGAACACATGAGTTTGCTGTTCTTTTATCCTGAGTTGCATGTTAAACACTGACCTTTAATGTGAGCATAAGCAGCAATAGAGTTGCTCAAGAAATCCATCTCTTTCCGTTTCACATTCATCCTGGCTTTGTCCTTCTTTTTTTAAACCTACAGAATAAAAAAAATTGAAAATACTGTTGATGAATGTGAGTGGTGTATGTTTTCAGCACATGCTAAAATGCAACCGCTAATTGGTTTTTAGGGCATTGCTAATGTGTTCTAGGTGGTTTTTGACTGTCGAAACTAAAAGCACTTCAAAAATCGTATTTTTTTTTAATCAGTAATTTTTATTTTTTATTGTTTTAATTAATTTATTTATTTATTTTGCTGTATGAAATAAAAAAGATTAACAAGATAAAGAAATTGTAGTGCATTTTATAGATTCATTTTTTTTATAGAATCTTAAAAAAAATAAACATTTAACATTTTTATTAAAAACAAAAACATTTTGTTTTTAAAAGCAAATGTTTTAGAGGTGAAATGAGCTGTAAATATATAAATTATAAAATTACAGTAAGATTTCACATAAAGAATAAACTCCAAATTCAAAATTGTAAAATAAATAAAAGGTAATTTTTTTGTTCTAATTTTTAGAGGTGATATTAGCTGTAAATGTTTATATTATAAAAAAAAAAGAAAAAAGATATTAACAAGATTAAAATTATAAAATTACAGTAAGTTTTCAATTAAAGAATTAACTCACAATTCAAAATGTTACAATTAAATAAATGAAAAAATTAAATCAACAGTTTTTGTTCTAAATTTTGGTGAAATTAGCCGTAAGTACTTATATTATAGAAAAAAAATAAATTAACAAGATTCAGAATTCTTTTCAAAAACAGCTTCTAAAGGCAACATTTTTAGAAGTGGAATAAGCTGTAAATATATAGATTATAAAATTACTTTATAATCTTTTTACTTTTTAAAATAAAAAATAAACTCAAAACTAAAAATTAAAAAATAAATAAATAAATATATCAGCAGATTTTTAGTTCTAAAATTTTAGAGGTGAGATTAGCTGCAAATATTTATATTATGAAAAAAAGGAAAAAAGAAATTCACAAGATTAAAAATGCTGTGGAAACAGTTTTTTTTTTTAAAGGCAACATTTTTGGAAGTGAAATTAGCTGTAAATATATAGTTTATAAAATTTCAGTACGATTTCACATAATGAATAAACTCAAAATTCTAAATTGTAAAATAGGTAAAAAAAAATGGTTCTAAGTTTTAGAGGTGATATTAGCTATAAATGTTTATATTATAAAAAACATATAAAGATATTGATAAAAAGATATAAAGATTAGTTTTGTGGTGCATTTTATAGATTCATATTTTTAATCTTTTTTTTTTAAGGCAAAATGTTTAGAAGTGATATTTGCTGTAAATATATAGATCATAAAATTACAGTAAGACTTCACATAAAGAATGAAAATATTATACAATTATAAAAAAGGTACAAAATAATTTTACATTTCTTACTTTTTAGTAGATGAAAATAGCTGTAAATATTTATATTATGAAAAAAGGGGGGGGGGCAAGACATTAACAAGATTAAACATTTTGTGGTGCATTTTATAGACTGATATTTTATTAATTTTTTTTCAAAAACAGTTTT
This sequence comes from Labeo catla, assembly GCA_012976165.1. NCBI lineage: Eukaryota > Metazoa > Chordata > Actinopteri > Cypriniformes > Cyprinidae > Labeo > Labeo catla. The sequence continues at coordinate 116,475 of VONZ01000238.1, forward strand.
GTTTTTAAAAGCTAAATTTTTAGACTTAAAATTAACTATTTAAATAATTATATTTATAAAATGAAGTAAGTTTTCCAATAAAGAATAAATTCAGAATTTAATAAAAAAATTCTAATGTCTAAAATAAAAAAAATCTAATTTAGTGTATAGATAGATTATTTAGTTTAGAGAGAGAGAGAGATTTAAGCCAAGCAAAAACTAGGTTAAAGGTCATGCTTCTCTGTTCTAAAAGTGAAAGTAACTAGTCAAACTGAGCATTTTATCCAGTCACAGAGCTACTACAATCCTTTGGTACTATGAAGCACAGTATAGACACACTATATATAACTATCCAGTAAAAACATCCTGAATTCTACAGCCCATCCCTGCGAGCTCCTATTGTGAGGTTGAAAGGTCAGTATTTCCAAGAGCCAGTGGGGCCCATTTCCTTTACAAATCTCCACCTAATAGTGTGCAGCCAGTAGTCAGATTCTTTTGTACATGAATAAAGGACATGATACTCTTTTCTAATGACGTCCATCTGAATAAATCTCCAGCCTTTTCCTTTTCTTGTTTTGTTTGTGTCCGTAGTGTATTTCCTCTCTGACTCTTTTCCCTTTTAACCGTGAACTCCCAGGGAAGATTCATATTTCCAAGGACCCACACCCTCGCATACAGTATGAGGGCAGGAGTTTCAAGAGATTATATTTATAAACCCAAACAAACATATCCTCCCTATGACAGCATGACAGTTCTGTGCCTGTTTCTCATCTTAGTCCACAATGCATTGCAGGCGCCACAGAAAACGTGGAGAACTGGGGTCATGTGCGCTTGCCGGATCTGACCGCACTTCCTGTGTCCCCCCCCAAACACTCCTCTTTTTTTATCCCATCCAGTACAGTCACACAGAACTTCCTGCTGACTTTGGCTTTTCTTGCTCACTATTGTTCTCTGTCTGTGACATCACTGCCGTACACATACTGTTTAAGCATGCAATCTCAGTGATTTAAATGTGCTTAAATGGCTAAGTAATTACACATTATCAAAGCATTTACAATGGTCCTAAAAAAATTACTTTTAAAGGCACAGTTCAGCCAAACAAGAACATTCTGTCATCATTTGCTTACCTTGTAGTTCAAAATCTGTATGCCTTACTCTCTTAAATAGAACACAAAAGGAGATGTTTTCCAGACAATGAAAATGATGATATATTATTTTACAAAACTTTTTTTCAAAAAGAGTTTTGTTTTTTAAAGGCAAACCGTTTAGAGGTGAAATTAGCTGTTAATATATAGATTATACAATTACAGCATGTTTTCAAATAAAGAATAAACTCAAAATTCAACATTTTAAAATAAAAAAATGAAATCAGCAGATTTTTGTTTTATTTTTTAGAGGTAAACTTAGCTGTAAATATTTATATTATAAAAAGAAAAAAGAGAATAACAAGATTTAAAATTTTGTGGTGAATTTTTTAGATTTATATTTTTTATAACTTTTTGTTTTGTTTTGTTTTGTTTTTTTAAAGGCAAAATTTTTAGAGGTGAATTTATAATTTTAAAAAATATGTTGAAATAGAACAAAACAAAGTTTTCAAATAAAGAATAAACTCAAAATACAACATTTTAAAATATTCAATTGTTGTAATAGAACAAAACAAAATAAAAGAAAACAAAAAACTGTAGAATTAATAAACAGTTATTCTCTAGATTTTAATAATTGTAATGAAAAATATAAGAAATATTAACAAGATAAAAAATGTTGTGGTGCAGTTTGTAGATTCATATTTTTTAAACAATTAAATTAAAAATGAAATCTTATTTTCGTTTACATTTTTTACAGGTGAAATGAGCTGTAAAAATGTTGTGCATTTTATAGATTCGTTTTTTTAAATATATATTTTCTAAAATCTTTTAGAAGTGAAATTAGCTTTAGATATTTATATTACAAAAATGAAAGAAAAAAAAATTTGCATTTTATAGATTCATATTTTGATTTTTTTTTAAATTGAAAAAATTACTGTAAATCTTTATAGAAAAGAAATATAGAAGAATATAGAAATATAGAAGAAACTCAAAATTCATCATTTTAAAATATTCAGTTGTTGAAAAAGAACAAAACAAAATAAAACAAAAAACTGTAGAATTAATAAACAGCTATTCTCTACATTTTAATAAGTGTAACAAGAAAAATTAAAAAGATTAAGCAGTTTCAAAATGTTGTGGTGCATTTTATAGATTCATATTTTTTATAAATATTATTTGTTCCAAAAACAGTTTTGTTTTTTGAAAGGCAAAATATTTAGAGGTGAGATTAGTTGTAAATATATAGATTATAAAATTACAGTTCATTTTCAAAAAAAGAATAAAATTAAAAAATTAAAAAATAAAAAATAAAAATAAAATCATCAGATTGTTTTGTTCTAATATTTGGAGGTGATACTAGCTGTAAATACATAACTTATAAAATTACAGTACATTTTCAAATAAAGAATAAACTCAAAATTCATAGTTTTAAAATATTCAATTATTGAAATAGAACAAAGCAAACCTAACAACAATACTGCAGAATTAATAGTTACTCTCTAGATTTTAATAAACATACCTTTCCCAGTTGTTGCAATAGTCCCAAAACAAAACAAAAAGCAACTATAAAACAAATAGAAATAAGTACGCTGAAATTTACCATATAAAGCAATCAGTTCCTCCTCATGATGCACTGCTTTTTTTTTTTTAGATGGATCAAGCTTCTCACACTGGTTACAGCCCCGTGTCCTCAGAATATCTTGGGTCTTCGACTATACAATGACAAAAGCAAACACACACACACACACACACACACACAGTGAGAGAGATGCACACCCTTGTCAGACCACATCACATCTAAAATCACTTAGGCGTCTGCAGTGCAAACAAATGTAAGGCGCCAGATTGCGCTGTGCACACAGGAAGTCAGCTTGAGATCTAACAGCCTAAAAGCGATTCACATTTCATCTATGAAAATGCAATAAATCATATCCCAGATAGGAATCCACTATATGATGAATGAATCGCTCTCAAACGTAGCAGAAGCGAACCGAACAAGAAAAATAAATCACGGCGTGAACCGTCTGAACAGAAGCATCATGAATAAATATCTCTATATTAACTTGTGTTCATTTTTGTGAGCTTTCTTCATAGAAAGTAGCCTAAATTATTCAGTTGGTGCCAGTTATGCTTCCAGACATTTGGACTGAGCTCTGAAATATTTCATAGGCAGATGGTGTGAAAAATTTGCAGAAGCAGGAAGTTTCTGTCGAGTTGGTTTTGTAAAGCCCCTTTTGCTTTGCAGTGCCGGTTTGGATTTAGCTGACTCTTGGAAGCTCGTAACGTGCATAAAAAACCACAGCCAGTGATCATTACGAATTTTGACCCACATGGCAAACCCAGGAATGACCCAGACGAGAGACAGGAAGAACATATTTCACTTAGAAGCTGGATCAAGTGCATGTTCCTGTCTGAATTACTGCAGTGGCTGATCCAGAAAGTCAAAAATGTAGATATATTAACTTATGTAACATATAATCTCCAGAAAACTGTTCACCCTATTAGCTGTGTTTAACTCTTCACTCACAGTATACTTGTGTCTAAGTGGAGTCTAATGGCAGCTGGAGACATGTTTAAAGCCTATCTAAACACCTATTAACCTGCCGTGTTGTTTTGTTTGTGTTTTGTTTTCCCTTGAGGAGGAAATTATTTGCAGGCCTCCTGCCCTCGTGCGATCCTGTCACTCCAACATCAGCGGTTTTCCTTCTCTGACCTCATGTTCTGCTCCAAAACAGATGTTGCATTTAAACTTGACAAAGCAAAGGGAAAAATACCAATGTATGCTACGTTCTGACGTCTGGGGACATTAATAAGGCTCGGAGAACATGATTTATTGGTTTGAGCTAACTGTAGGCACATGGTCGATGTGAAAATGTACAGTCTGAAGCTCTTTCTACCTGATCTGACAGGTCAGGTTCTTTGAGTCTTACTGGCTTTGGAAAAATCTTGTTCATTTCTATATGACCTTATACCATGGTCTGTCGGAATACTCAATTCTGATTGGCTGGCAGGTATGCTTTAAAGGTCCACTGAAGTGCTTTGAAACACGCAGTGTTATTTTGTGTGTTGAAGTAATTTCAACTGAAACGGGAGGACCGGGCGGGACGTATCAAGCAGTCCCGTCCCCTTTTTTTTTTTTTAAATAGCCAATAGCTTTTTGTTTATGTCACAGCTTGAGCCAGAGCCGTTGATGTCAGGAAAGCCAGATTCACGCATATGATTCACTTCGTGCTATCGTGTCTCTGGACTGGAGCAGGCTGTGTGCGTGTTGCAGCGGTTTGTGTGACACAGTATGAAACCAGACTTCATTCGCCCCAATGGAAAGCATATTTACACTGTCTGAATTGTTCCCTATTCCCTATATAGTGCACTACATCCCATTCCCCATACAGAAAATACAAATTCTGTGAACAAGTCACTGTTCTCAGCTGCAGCGTCTATTTATAATGTAGGGGGCGGGACTCTTCGGATTCTATAGCATTTGATTGGACAGAAAGTTTGATGAGAAGCTTAAGTGCAGGGTGATGTCATCAAAATCTCTAATCCATACTGGCAAAAGTTAGAGACTGTAAGTTTTGAATGCTTATATCTTATAAATGCAGATTTTATCATTGGAGCACACTAGCTTATAAGTAACCTTTAGGCTAACATATTCATACAAAAAGCCAAAAAACTTCCATTTTGAAAACAACCGTCATTTTTACTTTTCCTGTCAAATATTGCATCGCTTACATAAAGTACACAACTGTTCAAAAGTTTATGGTTGATATGAAGTTACTAATGCTCACCAAGTCTGCATTTATTTGCTAAAACATACAGAGAAAACATCAATAATATGAAATATTGATACAATTTTAATATAGATTACCAGTCAAACGTTTTTGAACAGTAAGATTTTTAATGTAAGATTTTTAATTCTCTTCTGCTCACCCAAGCCTGCATTTATTTGGTCCAAAATACAGCAAAAGCAGTAATATTGTGAAGTATTTTTATTATTTAAAATAACTGCTTTCTATTTGAATACATTTTAAAACGTAATTTATTCCTGTGATGCAAAGCTACATTTTCAGCATCATTACTCCAGTCTTCTGTTTCATATGATCCTTCAGAAATCATATGCTGATTTGCTGTTCAAGAAACATTTTTATTATTATTATTATAATTATTATTATTATCAATATTTAAAACAGAGTACTTTTTTCAGCATCCAAAGATCAGCATTTACCTGAAATAAAAAGCTTTTGTAACATTATACACTATACCATTCAAAAGCTTGGAGTCAGTATTTTTTTTTTTCTTACTTTTATTTAGCTAGGAAGCTTTAAATTGATCGAAAGTGATGGTAAAGGCAATTATAATGTTATAAAAGATTTCTATTTCAGATAAATGCTGTTCTTCTGAACCTTCAATTCATCAAAGAAACCTGAAAAAAATTCTACTCAGCGGTTTTTAACATAATAATAATAATAATAATAATAATAATAAACATTTTTTGAGCTGCAAATCAGAATATTACAATGATTTCTGAAGGATCATGTGATTGGAGTAATGATGCTAAAAATTCAGGAATAAATTACATTTTAAAATATATTCAGATAGAAAGCAGTTATTTTAAATAGTAAAAATATTTCTAAATGTTACTGTTTTTGCTGTACTTTGAATCAAATAAATGCAGGCTTGGTGTGCAGAAGATACTTTAAAAAAAAAACAAAAAAACATTAAAAATCATACTATTCATATACTTTTGACTGGTAGTGTATTATAAAATTTGTAATGGATAAAGTGTAATGGCAAAGCTGAAATTGCAGCAGCTATTAGTTTGTAACTTGCTCTGCTGTTTGGAAAAGCACACAGATCCTCCATATATAATTGCTTTGGAATTCCACATAAAGCAAACATGCATTAATATGACTCGGAAACCAACTTTCTCCACTCCACTTAATAGTTGATTTAATAAACGAATGCCAAACCATACACTGCCTATATCACAAAGCCTGGGAAAAGTCCAGAAATAGTCATTCTAAATTAAACGTTGTTTGTCTAAAGGCACGGGAGAGACAGAGGAAGTCCAGAAACTGTCATATCTACTGATAATTGTTGTCTTTTCCACAATAAGAAGACCACAATAGCATTTCCTTCCCCTGGATCCAACTCTATCCGACAGGAAAAACTGAGACCTAATGCAAGCACCCCCTGATTTGTTTCTCTGTTTTTCACATTAAGTTGTCTTTCCAAATAAACAGTGTAAGTGGATGATTTGCGGGGGACTAAGTGACAGGCCAAAGACCTCTGGAGCGATTCATCTGTTGAACAGAAGCTTCAGTCTTAACCACCGAGGGACACATCAGTCAACAACAACCTGACCGAACGACTCCCTCGTTGTAAAGCATTCAAAAATATCATCACAAAGCATGAACGGAATTTACTCCATGACTAAAAGCTATAATTGAATTCACCAGTATCAAAAGAAAAACATAACCCGAGCAGCCAGTGCAGCGTTCATATGACACACCACCGGCCAAAACAAGCAAATGGGTATTTTTTATACTTAGAAATGTTCTTTCAGCCACTGGAATTTCCTGGCACAGTGGTCGAACCACTTGCGGTCTTCTTGGCAAACGGCTCGGTGACTGATAGAGAACTTTAAATCTAAATATAATTGGGTTTCTTTGTCTCACTAAACTATTCCCAAACTGTGGACAGGCTGGAGGAGGTAATCTCAATATACAAAATACTCTTAATGACTATTTTATTCTGTCAGCATCAGTAGAAAACAACTTTATCATGATTGGAGGAGTGTCTGTTCTCCTAAAATGTCCTTTTAAGATAAAAAGTTCACTTCAAGAATGAAGAAAGAAAACATTTTTTTCTCCTATCCCATAAACAGCTATGTTGAAAAAAAGGAGTGAGGGGGGTCAAACGTGTCCCTGGAAGCACATTTGAAACTTTGAAACACTGCTTTTATCATTATTTTCACATTTGGCGGAACGCTACAACCCTAACATCCTCATAATCTTGAGTTTTTCCATAAACAACCGTCCAAAAGCATTGGAGAAGTGCTGATTGTGCAATCTCTCAGCGAGCATGAAACCCCTCGGGTCTCATTTTCTCTCATCGCGCAGATTTACCTGAACACCAATCGAGTCCAGAATTGTCTCAACAAATCAGCTCAATGTAACTTCCAAACCTCAGAGGTGAGGGTAACTGTCCAACTAGTGAACTTGGACACATTTCTACCGCCTGTGTTGCCTGGAAAACTGCTCAGGAGGGTTGCATGGTAAAAGCATTTGCTACGAGCTCCTTTACAGGCCTGGACCTCACCATGACATTTCCAAAACAGTGTAGAGCGTCTTTCTTTCTTGTTTCTCTTGACAAAGAATCTAGCAGATTAAACCGTCTAACTAATTTGGACTATATTTCCTGCCAGTAGCTCTTGCTGAGGGGGATATTTAATTTGGAGCCAAGTCAGACATGTGGTTGCCATCAGATTCTTGACCCCTGCACCAAACGTGGAGTCGACCCTAAAGACGCATGCCAGTCGAGAAAGACGATACTAAAAGAACACCACACAAGCTCCTTTCTCAATTTCCCTCCAATGCATAAATCTCTGCACAAATCTTACTCTTTAAAAGTCTTTTTTCCCCCATTAAGGAATTTTATTTTTCTAATACATGCTAAAATGATGCACACTTACTTAAGATGAAGATTCATAACAATATCAACACAAAAATATTAAACAGCAAAACTGTTTTCAACATCCATTATAATAAGAAATGATTCTTGAGCATCAAAACAGGATATTAGAATGATTTCTGAATGATCAAGTGACACTGAAGACTGGAGTAATGATGCTGAAAATTCAGCTTTGCCATCACAGGAATAAATTACATCTTAAAGGGGTCATCGGATGCCCATTTTCCATTTCAGTCTATAATATACTTTGGTTAAAAATTCTTAATGGTTGTGCAAAAAACACCCTTTTACCTTGTCAAAATGAGCTCTGCAAAAATCATCCCATTCTGAGGGATTGTTCCTTTAAATGCTAATGAGCTCTGCTCGCCCCACCCCTCTCTTCTCTGTGGAGTGTTGAGCTGTGCTCGGAGAGATTGTTTACTTTAGCTGCATTTAGATGCTTTGCATCCGATGACCCCTTTTAACCATTTTACATTAAAATGTAAAATGGTTATTTTAAACTTTCAAAATATTTCACGGTATACCTAAAAACTATATAGTATAATATTGTTTTTACAGCTTTGAGCAAAGAACACTTGTTTCAAACATATTTAAAAATAATTACTGACCCAAAAAACAGTTTAAGTCAAAAGTTTACATACAGAATCTGTGAAATGTTAATTATTTTACCAAAATAAGAGGGATCATACAAAATGCTTGTTATTTTTTATTTAGTACTGACTTGAGTAAGATATTTCACATAAAAGATGTTTACATATAGTCCACAAGAAAAGATAATAGTTGAATTTATAAAAAATGACCCTGTTCAAAAGTTTACATACGCTTGATTTGTAATACTGTTGTTACTTGAATGATACACAGCTTTTTTTTTTCTTTTTGTGACAATTTTCCAAATTCTGACAGAACGTTTGACTTCAGCTGTACATAGTATTATATACTTTTTCATGGGATCTTAGAAGTTGAGGTCACATGACCAGCCATTAGTATTTAAGTGTTTTAAATATATGATGATTTTTAAACATATGGACTTAAAAGTGAAGTAATAATGAAGGTTAAGTAGGCTAATGATGTCAGCTTAATGCTAATATTTACACAAGATGCAATTTTATGTCATGGCAGTGGCATTACAGCACTGACAAACTGTATACACACTCCTAAGTACTTCCCTATAATCATCAAAGTCCTGTCTATACATTCCAGCGTGATCTCATGATAATTCGTATGTATTTTACATCAAATGTGGTTTTACAAGACACATTTATTTACATTTTTACAGACACTAAAACATACAATAATGGCGTTTTTACAGCATCTAAACGTACAATACTGATGTATTTTCAGCATTTTAACACAACTATAAATAAAAAAATATCTTTGTAATGCTATATTGTTACTAGAATGGTAATTTCCCTGGTTGGTTTAGGTTTGGGGGTAGGTTTAGGGGTATAAAAATCTAAATCGCTTATCACTAAAATTATTTTTAAAAATGCATTAATACTTAATGATGTAAAAGATTTGTAAATATTTTTGTTTTTTAGCTGAAAATATGTAGCCATTTTTACATTTTATATGTTAAATGTCCAAATTGTACATTGCAGCATCAATAAAAACGTAACAAAAACATTACCTACTAATACCTACATATAAACATTGAGACCAGGCTGTACATTCAGTGCACAGTGTCAAAGTACATAAATTGGGATGCACTGAAATCTTCATTAATGCTGCTAAAAGTTAAAAGCGTTTTTCAGATTATTCTCATCTTGGCTGTTTGGTAACATTCAATGACCCTAATATAACAGAGGGTGTATTTGCCAGCCTGGGGTGTCAGTGGGGATTGTGTGCCTGAAGGCTGTGCTCTTGGGTGTTAATGTGGACCAGATGTGTCTCAATGGAGCCAAAGAGCCTCAATAGTTTTCTATGCAAATTCAGAGTAGAAGAACAGTTCTTTTAATAATGCGTGTTTCATGTACCCTGATCTTTGGCTCCAATCCACCTCTAGGGTCAACAGGGCTACAACACTTTATATGCAAATGGATTATAATGCAACACAGTCTCTACCCATTACTGAAACCCTAAAATAAAAGCAATTAAGACTTGTTTTAGTTTTAAAACCCTAAGGAGACCTATTATGAAAATGAGAGCGAGGGTTATATGGATTTAATTAATCGCGTACATCTGCAGTCTTGTTCCTGCTTGTTTGGGTTCGGTGTGAGAAGTTAAGAGAGTCTGTGGGTGATGGGACGACTAACCCTGAGGTGATCCCAGCTCTAAAGCTCCACAAATAGCACAATGATCTCATCTGCAGATCGATCTGGGCCTGGAGGCCTTTGCAGATTTCATGAAACATGCTGGATCCATTACGCAGACCCTCTGATTACTGTACAACACAAAACATGCGGTCTATGTTTCCCATGGGCGGGTGGGCATTGTTAACTCCATACTGGCCGTAGAGTTTTATTAAAGCATTAACATAGCACAAGTACTCAGGATGTGAAAGCAAACAGATCAAAGAAAGCAGGGATTGGCTAAGGAATTTAGGAGTAACCAATCACTTTAGCTTTGATATAAATAGCTTTCATATTTGTTTTCTTACTAAAATTCAATTATAAACTTATATACTATTTATTCATTCATTTATTTTTGGGAAAAAGTCTTATGCCAAAAGAGTGAAAGAGTAATATTGTAAAATATTATTACAACTTAAAATAACTGCTTTCTGTGATAATAGTGAGACAAGTGAGACAAGTGTTTGACATTAAAAAGTATATCAATTGTATTATTTTTATGAAAATAACAGATTGTTGATAGATAAGACCCTTCTTTCTACATTATATGTGAATCTTCGTTTTGGAAGTGGACTTCTCCTTTAATAACTTGCATTTGCGAGAAAAAAGTCCAAATTTCAAAGTTTTGATATAGAGTCGCAATGGAAAAAAAAAAAAAAAAAGAGTCAGAATTGTGAGTTTACACTGCAAAAAAATGCTTTCTTACTTAGATTTTTTGTCTTGTTTCCAGCCAAATTATCTAAAAATTCTTAAATCAAGAAGGATTTTCTAGACAAGTGAAAATTATTGTCTTGTTTTCAGAAAAAAGACATAAAATTTAAGTGAGTTTTTGCTTAGAACAAGCAAAATAATCTACTAATGTGGTAAGCAAAATAATATTATTTCAAGCAGAAAACAAGATTATTTTGCTTACCCCATTGGCAGATTATTTTGCTTGTTTCAAGCAAAAACTCACTTAATTTTGACTTGTTTTTTTCTGAAAACAAGACAATAATTTTTGCGTGTCTAGAAAATCCTTCTTGATTTAAGAATTTTTAGATATTTTGGCTGGAAACAAGACAAAAAATCTAAGTAAGAAAAGCATTTTTTGCAGTGTATATCTCGCAGTTTTTACTTTATTTCTCAGAATTGCACGTTTATATTTCAGAATTGGGAGTTTATTTTTCACATTTCTGACTTTAGAACTCACAATTACAAGTTTATATCTCACAATTCTAAGGAAAAAAGTAAGAACTGTGAGTTTGTATCACTTAATTCTGAGAAAAAAAGTCAGAATTTTGAGATGTAAATCACAGCTGTGAGAAGTCAGAACTGTGAGATAAAAAGTTTTTTTATTCAGTGGCAGAAACGGGCTTCCATAGTCAAAGAGAACAGAATACAAAAAACGAATGATGTTTAACTTAAACACACCCATGTTCTAACTCATTCCAAGGGATTTACTAATTCCCTTTAGCTGTATTATTGCTTTATAAAATGAGACTGACACTCTCAATGCATTTGTAAGTCAAGCCAATCACATTAACTGAGTAAACACATACCACTCAGATGAGATTTCTTGCTATACTATCCGGGGTTTGCTGTATTGAGGATTTAGGGATTTATTCTCGCAATCAAAATCCACAAGCTCATAAAAACAGAGATGGGGAGAGAAAGAATGTTGGGGAGGCATTTAAAAGCACAGACTGACATAGTCATTAAACTTTTCAAATCTTCAGAGCAAAAGGAGTGTCGATGTAAATATTTCTCTGAATCAATCAAACTCAGATAAGGCATAGCGGAGTCAAAGCCCTACCCTGTCTTTAGAGCAGTCGTTTGAGAGCTGATACCTTTGAGAGCCAATGAGAGTGTGCAGAATTGAAATTATATATGAAAATGTAGCCATTTTCAGAACCTCTGAGACAAATTCAGACATAAAACTTCACATCAGTATCATTTGATCTCATTGACGCTTGTGACCAAATGTCACTGACATCAAATCGCAACACAATCTAATGGTGCCATATTTCATTTAAAGGGATAGTTCACCCAAAAATGAAAAATCTGTCATTAATTACTCACTCTCATGTCGTTTAAAACTCGCAAGACCTTCGTTCATCTTCAGAACACAAGATATTTCTTATGAAATCTGAGAGCTTTCTGACCCTGCATAGACAGCAACGCAACAACCACGTTCAAGGCCCAGAAAGGTAGGAAGGACATTGCTAAAATAGTCCATGTGACATCTGTGGTTTTAAGAAGCTACAAGAATAATTTCTGTGCGAAAAGTTCACAAGACTACCATGACACATGCATGCATGTCCATCTCTCTTAGTTCATCGCCTGTACATTCTGGTTCAAATAAACTTAGCTGGGCAAAAATTTGCAAGTCATCCTCTCTATCGAAATCTCTGTTTCATTACAAAAATGTGCATACAGCAGGATTTACAAATGCACTTAGATTAAAGACTGACCTCTGACCTTTCCTAAATCTAAATCGGCAGACTATGTTAACTACCAGCACTGAAGAAGATAAGGGCCCTCACTGATCAACAGTAGACAGCGTCTGCGGAAGAAAGCAGATGCTCAGAGCAGGGGTGAACGGATTTGAACACAAGTCAGCCATCTCTAAACAAAAAGCAGCTGCGAGTTTTGCACATCTTTCCATCGGGGATATAAATCAAAACTAACACTGCATGCCAAAACAAACAAAGACTTTAACAATCAGCTGCACAAGGTGTGAGACTTTGAATCGATTCTCATGTCAGAGGTAAATTTAACTGGTTTATTTTTAATAACTATAAAGATGTGGCATGCAAACACAGGGGCTTTTAACTACTCACTTGGCTCTTGCACAGGAAACCCCTTTTAGTTGACGAAACACATCAACCATGCATGAAGCCCTCACCTCTGCCGCCCGGTCAAGTTACATTATTATAGACCTTTTCGCAGATAAGTGCACAATGAGCCTAGGTGTTTATTTTTATAAGTATAAAACGTTAGCTAATTTAAGCTGTTGCTTTGGCCCTAATGCAACTCTGTTATATTAGGGATGCTTCGTCCAGAACTTAAATCAAACTCTCATGCAAGAAAACATCCAAAGACACACACACAAATGCACACACATTTCATGCAGTGCAAAATCATCTAAAATAACTTCCATCTGCACAGATGATATCTCTGATTGGTGGATTCATAAATCATAACCTTGATTCATGAGTCAAAAAATTTAGAGATGTGACATGTGCCAGAGCTCTATATTTACAACACTCAGCATCACATTCATTACAAAATAAATAAACAAATAAACAAAATTTAGAAGCATATAAACAAACAAAACCAACAAAAAAAAAGATTCATTTTCCATAAAAGCTTTAGAATATAATAGAGAACAATTATTTTATTCTTAATTTTTTTTTCCTAACTTTAAGAATTCTGACAAAGTGAGATTTATGCTTAAAACCAGAACAATAACAATACAAAAATAAACTTAATTCAAGACATGCTTTCTGAAAAAAAAAGGCTTCCCGAGACTATTTTGCCTCTGAAGAAAACATGTTTTAAGGATGTTTAGATATTTACTGCAAAACAGAAAGTACAGAACATCACAGACCAATTTATAAAGTGCAACAGGTTTACTAAAGTTATATTAACATAATATTACTAAATATAGCATTAAAAGTCAGAAACGTACCTCATGAAAATCTCAAAGCTGTTTTCCTACAGCATCACACACTTCATTAGACTTTTTGGGAAGTTTAGTCCAGAACTGACTTCATCAATACATTATATAGCCTAAACTGAGAAGAGTCTTCACAGTCCTGTCCAATGACTGCTAAGCAGTGTATGCGACTCGGCTTGAGTTTGTATTACAAGCAGCCGCGTGTTCACTCCTTTCAGCCGTTCGCTACAAGCAGCAGGAAAAGCTGTCACAGAGTCCTCACACGGAGAAGGGAGAAAGACATGGAAAGAGAGTGAGAGAGGGAGAGGGAGGAAAAGGGAAAAAAGTGGTACAGCCTTAAATGGGCAGGGTTTGGGAAAGAAAAAAGGGAGGGAGAAGGGGTCTTTCCCTTGTTGTTAAGGCAACAGCCATGAAAAGCCAACTCCAGACCAATTAACTAACATTTTCCACACTGAATAAAACATGGCAGAACAGAAGAATGAAAGAGAATCATTGACTGAACAGAAAGCATTTGCCTCAGTTTGGGGAAGTTACTCTGAAACTGTAGCTTGCCAAGCTACATGCTAATCATAATTGAAAGCAGTTCACAGTACAGAGCTACACTGAATCCACTGTTTTGAAAAAGTGGTTAGCAACACTTCAAGCAGCTAACTACACTGAAATAGCCTAGCTTCATTTTTATTTTTTTAGTTAAGATACTTCCCAACACTTACTTTATGCTAAGCCTGTCATTTAATATAACACATAACACACAAAAATCTTAACTTGGCGTCTTACTTTGTTATAATAAAACGCTTGTTTTTATATAGTACACAAAACTAGCCATTTGAAGTAAGTAAAAGCCATTAGTAGGTTTAGGAGAAACAACCACGTCCCTCAAACTGACAAATAACTACTAAAAAGATACTAAAAAAATTGGTAACACTTTACTTAAAAGGACAGTTCACCCAAAATGAAAATTCTGTCATTAATTACTCACCCTCGTGTCGTTCCAAAACCATAAGACCTTAATTCGTAGTCGGAACGCAAATTAAGGTATTTTTGATGACATCCGAGATCTCTCTGACCCTGCATAGTAATGCAGAGGAGAAGAATTGTTGAATAAAGTTGTTTTAGTTTTTTTGCGCAACAAAAAGTATTCTCATAGCTTCATAAAATTGAACCACTGATGTCACATGGACTATTTTGTCTATGTTTTTCATACCTTTCTGGACCTTGCTGTCTCTGTTTAAGGCCCAGAGAGGTAGTAAAACATTGATAAAAGTCTATGCAGGGTCAGAAAGCTCTCAGATTTCACCCTTTAAAGCCTTTATGTATAATGCATTATAAAGGGTTATTAAAGGGTATGATGCATTATAATTATTCATAATGTGCATTGTAATACAATATATCTTGTCATAATTAAAACTGAATTCAAAATGCAAAGTGTAATGAATTAATGTGTTATAATATATTAATTGTGGTTACAATTATTCATGAGATTGTATAATGCATTATAATGTGCATTACAAGGAATAATTAATACATTAAAACTACTTTTATAATGCATTATACATAAAGTGTTACCAAAAATTCCCACAAAGATAGCATGTTTATAATATATGCACCACTGTTTAAAATTCTGGGGTCAGTAAGGTTTTTCCTTTAAAGAAATGAATGACTTTATTCAGCAAAAAAACATTTAATTGATCAAAAGTGACAGCAAAGACATGTGCAGTGTTACAAAAGATTTCAATTTCAAATAAATCCTTTTTTAATTACAGTTTTAAAAATCTGCATACGTGACCCTGGACCACAAAACCAGTCACAAGGGTCAATTTTGTAAAATTGAGATTTATACATCATATGAAGCTGAATAAATAAACGTTCAGCTTATCTTGCCGTATCTTGGCCAAGATACAACTATTTGAAAATCTAAGGATGCAAAAAAATCTAAATATTGGGAACATCGCCTTTAAAGTTGTCCAAATGAAGTTCTTAGCAATGCATATTACTAATCAAAAAATAAATGTTGCTATATTTACGGTAGGAAATTTACAAAATATAATAAATACTTTTTACTTAATATCCTAATGATTTTTGGCATAAAAGAAAAATTGATCATTTTGACCCATACAATGTATTGTTGGCTATTGCCACAAATATACCCTGTGCTACTTATGACTGGTTTTGTGTTTCAGAGTCACATATTAGAATGATTTCTGAAAGATCAAGTGAAACTGACTAAAGTAATGGCTGCCAAATATTCAGCTTTACCATCACAGGAATAAATTACATTTTAGAGTATATTAAAACAGTAAACAGTATTTTTAATTTGTAAAAATATTTCACATTTTTGTTTAAAATGTAGGGACATCTTTCAGAAAGAAAAACATTAATGACCACATTTTCAGGAGTATTTGGATTCGGTCTTGACTAGTCTCAGAAACGAGACCGAGTTCAGTTTTGTTGGACTCGTTTACTACAACACTATCTAAGCACCACTCCCATTTTCTTCAGAAAACATACAGATCTAGTTGTCAGTGTTATCTGCCAGACACATTTACTTCATAAGTGTTGATGTAATAGAGACATAAATGTCCAATTCAATCATTTTCACCTCTCCCCCCACTTTTAGAGAAGATCCAGTGATCTTTACCAGAGTTCTCTGTCCCCTATGACATTCCAGCCTGTATCTCCACACAACTGGCAGATATCCTCCTGTCCCACAGGCTGATTTACACTCCAGTACAGCGGCTGTTCAAAGCCAGTAGGGAACATGGGGGAGCAAAATTGGAGACAGACCAGTGGGAGGCAAAGGCTGTCTAGGTTGGACCTATCCTACATAAACCCAGCACCACAAAGGAGTGAATTACAAGAACATCCAAAGCTTAGCTAACAAGTGGGGCGATGTGCACTTATCAACGGCATATTTGTCAAAAGCAGTCCATTGGGTCTGAAGATGCACAAATGTGCGCATGTGAGAAAGCTGCTGTAATGGGTGGTGGAGACAGGAGGATATCACAGGCAAGATTGTGCATGTCTGCTGAGACCATAACCGAGGTGAAATGAGGTGATAAAGCTCACCAGGTGTGTTAGCTGATGAATGTGCATGAAAAGAAAGTCATACTTCAGTTAACCCAGCTTGAGATGTATAATGGAGACCTATACAAATGATAAAGACTGTTTATAGCAACTTTTATGTATATGTCATTAAGAATTCATTGTGTGTGCAGATTTGTGATACATATCTATATCTATGTACATCTATATCTTTATGCATCTATAAATATAGCATACACTAGCACTTAAAAGTATGTGGGAAGATTTTTTGAGTTTTTTAAAGTTTCTTATGCTCACCAACACTGTAAAAAATAAAAAACACAATTTGTTGAATCAGCTTGAAATAATTTGTTACCCTGTTGCCTTAAAATTTTAAGTTCAGTCAACTAAAATAAGTTTAGTCAACTTGAAATGTTAAGTTGTACTAAGTAACAACTTAGATATTTGTGTTTGCTAAACTTAACAGATGGGTAAGTAACCCAGCTGCCTTAAAATTTTAAGTTGATTCAACTCAAATATCTAAGTTGTCACTTCGTATAATTTATCATTTCAAGTTACAAGGCAAGGCAGCCAGGTTACAAATTATTTTAAGTTGACTCAACAAATTGTTTTTTACAGTGTAAGCCTGCATTTATTTGATCACAGTACTATAGCAAATTTTTATTACAATTTAAAATAACTCTTTTCTATTTTAATATATTTTAGAATGTATTTCAGGAGCTATCGAGTTTTCAGTGTCACATGATTCTTCAGAAATCATTGTAATATGCTAATTTTGTGCTCAAAATGATTTATTAATGTTTAAAACACGTGTTGCTTAATATTTTTTTGGAAACATATTTTCAGGATTCTGTGATGAATAGAAAGTTTAAAAGAACAGCACTGATTTGAAGTAGATTTTTTTTATAATAACATTATAAAATCAATTTAATGTGTCCTTGCTGTATAAAAGTTTTAATACTTACTGACCCCAAACTTTTGAAGCTTTCAGTAAATCCGCAACATTTATATGACTTCTATTCAGAGTAAAATAACTTAAAAAAGGCAAATTCAACCGATTTAACCCACTATAATTGACTAAATATTGTTAGCCATGAAGGTGTCCCATACACCAGTGAACTCTGCCTCTATACTGTCTCCTTTTACAGTAGGTCTTTAATTTTGAGCAGTTTCCTGTAGAGAAGTTACTAGTTTTCCAGCCAACCGCTAATCTGATAATTGACTGAGATAATTACAGCTGCGAAGAATAAGTATGCTATTTCAGATGCTGCAACAGAAGCAAGTGTGTATGATAGAAAATTGGCCAGTTTTATTGCATAAAAAATACCATGTGCTGAGATGAGTGCCAAGGATTCAAGGAGGGAGTTTAACACAGCTCTGTTGAATCAAGAAAAAGATGAAAATCACTAAATCTTAGGTTTTAATCTCCTGTATTCATTTGTTTAAAATACAATAAAAATGCAATGCACTCATACGATGACTTGAACAAATCTTTTATGAGTATATAATTTTAATTTAATGTATTAAAATAATTAGAATTTCCAGGTAATTAAAAAAAAAAAACATTCTATCTTACTACCTTTCTGGGCCTTAAACGTGGCAGTTGCATTGCTGTCTACACAGGGTCAGAAAACTCTCGGATTTCATCAAAAATATCTTAATTTGTGTTCTAAAGATGAACAAAGGTCTTATGGGTTTGAAACAACATGAGGGTGAGTAATTAATGACAGAATTTTCACTATCCTTTTAAGATGTGTACACTCAACTGTTTTCAAGGTGTTAAAAATACTTTTTGCTCAGATTTTCAGCTAAACAAAATCATGACTAACATGATTACTAAAATCTTTATAAGTAAGAACTGGGATAGGGGAAAACTGTTTTGATGCACAAATATGTGCCGGAGAATTCCAGGAACTTCTTACCTGCTAATTACCCTCTTTAATGCCTAAGGACTGATCACATTTCACATTTCCCTGCAGGTAAAGCCTCCACCCTCTTATATAAGGATGAAACAAACAAATACATACATACGTTTTTCCCACCGCAGTCCCAGTGAGAAACTGCCACACCCATTAATAAGCAGATGTTGTTCATAGCAAAAGAAAATAACCTCATTACCCTCGACAACTATGAGGCGAAAGATTCAATGCTGCCATAGCAGCTGAAACTATGGAGACTGTTTAACACTCCACACTGACCTTTTCTGTTTTCTGATGTTTTTGATAAGTGCAAAGAGCATGGAGGGTTCTGGCACACCCGTTGGCTCAGTCTTGACAGGGAACACAAGCAGAATGAGGTCTGTTTGGCATTAGATGGGAGGGTTAAGACAGGAAATGGCTCGGGGGAGACTGACGTGGTCCCTCCATGGTCGGCACCGGTCCCGGAACCCCAAGCCTGGACCAGTACAAGGCCTCAGTGTTTCTTCCTCGTGCTACAGGAGGGGGATGAAGGGTGTATGAGGTTTAAACCAGAGCGAGCAGGACTAAAAGGCTGGGAGGGGTGATGGCTGGCTGGATTACATAAACAGTTCAACACCCCAGCAGCCAAGCATCGTTGAGTCCTCCTCCCCCCCCCATTCAAACACACGGGCCAAGACCTACAGCTTCTGAAAGATCTCACATACTTTCACAACCCTCCTTTGTTTCCTTCCTTTCTGATGGTGGAGATATTATGAAAGTATGGAGGCGTTCTGAAATTATTTATTTTATTTGATGCTAGAGAATGAGAGTTTAAAACATAAAGAGGAGTGTATTATGGTAAAGCTGCATGATTTTAGATAAATTGAGAATCACACTTTTTGGTTTCAAATAAAGATCACGATTCTGCCACAATTCTGAACTAAGCAAAATAGCATGAAATGTAATTGCTGCAGTCTATTCAAAAAGGTTTTATTAATTTGAATGACTTATTTATTTATTTTTTTAAATGTTTGAATGATTCAATAACTCACTCATAAACACTTTTCTTGTTTCATTACTGAATGAATCAGCATTTTTTAACAAATCTCTTGAATTAACAATTCAATGACTCAATCATAAATACTTGTTTCATTACTGAATGAATCAGCGTTTTTTTGAATGAATCTCTTGAATGAACCATTCAATGACTCACTCATAAATACTTTACTTGTTTTATTACTGAATAAATCAGCATTTCTGATTCAATGA
The DNA here is from genome assembly GCA_012976165.1 of Labeo catla. Lineage (NCBI taxonomy): Eukaryota > Metazoa > Chordata > Actinopteri > Cypriniformes > Cyprinidae > Labeo > Labeo catla. Next base: position 136,387 of record VONZ01000238.1, read on the forward strand.
CTCATTCATAAATACTTCACTTATGTCACTACCGAATGAATCAGCCTTTTTGAACAAATCTCTTGAATGAACGATTCATTGACTAACTCATAAATACTTCATTTGTTTCATTACTGAATGAATCAGCATTTTTGAACAAATCTCTTGAATGAACGATTCAATGACTCACTCATAAATACTTTACTTGTTTTATTACTGAATAAATCAGCATTTTTGATTCAATGACTCATTCATAAATAATTCACTTGTTTCATTACTGAATGAATCAGCATTTTTTAACAAATCTCTTGAATGAACGATTCAATGACTCACTCATAAATACTTCACTTGTTTAATTACTGAATGAATCAGCGTTTTTGAACGAATCTCTTAAATAAACGACTCACTCATAAATACTTCACTTGTTTCATTACTGAATGAATCAGCGTTTTTGAACAAATCTCTTGAATGAACGATTCAATGACTCACTCATAAATACTTAACTTGTTTCATTACTGAATGAATCAGCATTTTTTCATCAAATCTTTTGAGTGAACTATTCAATGACTCGCTCACAAATACTTCACTTGTTTCATTACTGAATGAATGAGCGTTTCTGAACCAATCTCTTAACGATTAATTGTGCTGCTCTACATTATGGGGAAATTGATTTCTGAACATTGCTTTAAGTACAATGAGAGTGGTTCTTTAGTATGGAAAACTCTCCACCATGATGCCAGGGTAACAAAAATACAGATGAAAAATAAAGAGAAGAAACTGCTGAATAAAGTCGTTATTTTTGTTTTGTTTTCTTTATTTTTTTTCTTTTGTTTTCAGTTGCATTGCTGTCTATGCAGGGTCAAAATGCTCTCAGATTTCATCAAAAATAACTTAATTTGTGTTCCAAAGATGAACGAAAGTCTTATAGGTTTGGAACGACATGAGGGTAAATAATTAATGACAAACTTTTCATTTTTGGCAAGCAACACAACTGTTAAAATTGTGCGTTTGTTCACATAAGCAATATTATTAGTGATATTAACCTCAAGTTACGATTTAAGCTGTTTAACATTTTCAAATGTTGACTGCCAAAGACAGAACTGATAAAATAATCAGTAACACCAACTCACAAGCAATCTTTACCGCAAACCACACACACGAACAACATCATTTGTAATCTAGATAAGGCAAATGTTCCCTTAAGAGTGCTTAAATGCAAATTAAACTGCCCCAAGATGTTTTTATATGGCAAAATTTTGGCAGCGAGATAAAACACACTACAAACGCAATGGCAATGTTTGTGCAGGGAGGCTGTGTGTGTAGTTCTCCAGTCAGCCTTGAGGCTCCAGCTGTAGGAATGCTGGGCCTGCCATTATCAGCACTTAATGGAGCTCTGGTGTCACAAGGCTAAACCAGTAATTATGCCAACAGTGAGGGAAAGGCAGTTGAGGGTGTACTGACAGACTGCAATCTTTAGAAATGAATCATTAAAACTCACATTTTACCTCTGATGTCTCACACTAAGGTTCAAAAATACCTGTTTTGTATGAATTAGGCTGTTGAAACATTTCTTTATCATTTCTGTTCTCTCTGTGAGATGTGAAAGGGTATATGGGAGACTTCAACTATGCTTCTGTATTGTGTAACTTCTGTCGGTAATAAATGTTGACACAAAATATTAACTTGCTAGTCTCAAGAGACAAAGGGACTAATACTAAAGTTAGCCTCCGGCAGCCAGCCATGTGACTCCATCCTCATCTAGACCAGCTTTCTCTGAAGATCTTATGAGAAGCTGGAGGCTGGTGACATGAGGGACTGCTAACAAAGGTGTCTTTCTGTCTTACAACTTCTCGTGACATTTCAGACACATCTGTGCTTTATTTCAAAAGATCTGTGGTAAAAGAGATGCCATCTTAAAATATAAAGATGTGTGATTTATCTTGCATCATGAGAAAAAAAAATTAAGCCACTGTCATTTGTGACCCTGGACCACAAGTCAGTCTTAAGTAGCATGGGTATATTTGTAGCAATAGCCAAAAAAAACATTGTATGGGTCAAAATGATTCATTTTTCTTTTATGCCAGAAATTATTAGGATATTAGGTAAAGATCATGTTCCATGAAGATATTTTGTAAATTTACTACCGTAAATATATAAAAATGTAATTTTTGATTAGTAATATGCATTGCTAAGAACTTATCTAGAATCTGGACAACTTTAACTTTCTCAATATTTTGATTTTTTGCACCCTCAGGTTCCAGATTTCAAGGTTGTATCTCGGCTAAATATTGTCCTATCCTAACAAACTATACATCAATGGAAAGCTTATTTATTCAGCTTTCATGATGTATAAAACAATAATTGACCCTTATGACCGGTTTTGTGGTCCAGGGTCATATTTGTTTCAGCACATCATGATTTGCATGATTTTTTTTGGAGAAACAGCACATGCAAATGAATGGCACTACCAGCCATTAATAAATTACTTTTTAGGAATGCAAAAGCATATGTTCCTCTTGAATCTCCCACAGCATTTTCATTAGTGACCTGGTCTAACCTTGCATTAAAAAGCTATGCCTGAAGGCAAAATAAATAGTTTCAGCCATGCAAACAACATATAATAAGTGGGTAAAATCCAGTAAAAGTCCTCAATCTGAAACATGTGGAGAAACACGAAGACAAATGAACATAGCGTGTCTAAATATCTTCACCAGAAGGCCATATTTGCAACAAGATTAATGAAACAGCACTACCAAAGATGTTTCTCTATAGCGCTCACTAGCAGGCCTCAGGGCAGATTTCATTGTTGAGCAGAACCGGAGACAGATCTTCATTCTCTGAGAGTTGACCTGTCTGTGATACTGCACTTTTAAAGAGGTACAGGACCCAAAATGAACCTTTCCCAAAAAAAATGCCACAGCTGGGAGTCACTAAGTCTCTGCTTAGAGGGAAACACTGTTTGTGGATGCCTTGTGGTGTTCTGGGCTGTAATTTGGTTAAAGAGTAAACAAGTTAGTCTGCCAGCAAGAAACCAGTTCAAGTCCGTTTGTAATCACTGGTTATTTCTGGTTCTTGCAGAAAAGACCCAAGTGCTACCTAAAGGAAGTGATTTTCAGCTGCGTTAACATAGTCGCCCCACAGGAACAATTGCTACAGTGAGTTCCAGCCTAATGTTCCTGTTTATCAGCTTTTGGCTTTATCAGGGCAACCATTCTGCAGAAACTCATTACAATTTGTCGTATTGTTGCGGTTTATAGCAGCGTAATAGGCTGTATTATGAGGCACATTCTCATGAAAAATTGCTATTTGTGCCTGAAAATCTCAGGGGGGAAAAACCTGTTACATTAAAAAAAAAAAAGGTCAGTGTAATGGCCTTCACTTGCAAATCAAAGCAATGAAAAACTTCCTGTTAGATCCAAAAAGACAACGTTGCTTCATCAAATATGATGTCAGTAAAATCCAATCTTAAAGTTCCCATGAAACCAAAATGGAAGTTTAGTATGAATATGTTAGCCTTAAAGCCTCGCTCAATCAGAGATATTCTTGTCTAACTTACATCCCTGCTCTGGCATCGAAACAATGGAGGTCGGACTGTTACAGCTGATCTTGTCAATCGTGTCAATCAACTATCGTGGGAGCAGCCTCTGTCGGTGTGACTCCACAACAACAGGCATCTGAGAATGGCTCAATTTTAAAAAGGGGATATTTTTTTTTACAGATTAATAAAAAAACCACTGCATGGATTTTTATCATTATAGGGTAGATGTGTACATACACTGCCAACATACATTAATGTTCAAACAACATGTGAAAGTGAACTTTGCATTTGATGACCCCTTTAAGGTTATCTATAAGCTAGTGTGCTCCAAAACAATGACAAAATTTGCATTTAGAAGATATAAGCATTCAAAACTTACAGTCTTTCGACTTCCACCAATATGGATCAATGATTTTAATGACATTAGCCTGCACTTCAGTTTCTCATCAAACTTTCTGTCCAATCAAATGCTTTCTAGAATCCGAAGCATCCCCCCCCCCACATTATAAATAGACGCTGCAGCTGAAATCAGTCACTTGTTCATAGAATTTGTATTTTCTGTATGGTGAATGGCACGTAGTGCACTATATAGGGGATAGGGAACGAATCAGACAGTACTTTCTGTTGGGGCGAAAGAAGCTCTGCTTTGGTCCAGAAAGATGGTAACATGGAGCAAATAATATGTGCAGTCTGCACAGAACACCAAAACGTATCTGACCCATTTGAATTCTATATAGAATGTTATATTTTATAGCAATATGGATGAGATTGTGGCTACCAGACCAGTCAACTTTACTGAGCTTAATGGCTCTGGGCCAAACTGTGATATAAATGAAATGCTACTGGCAAAAAAGGGCGGGACTTGTTTGATATCACCCTGCAATTCCTGGTCCTGTCTTCCTGTTTTAGTTGAAATTATGTCAACACATAGAATAACGCTGCATATTTCAAAGCACTTCAGTGGACCTTTAAATGTAAATTTTTAACTGGTGTAACATAACAAACGGTTTGAATGGACAAATGGACCTTCTGCACTTTCCATAAAAGTCATTAAAGTAAAAGTTCAGTATTTTTCCTGATGATTATAGTAGTCCATGCAGACTCAAAGAAAACCGTTTCCTGAGTAAATATTGACAGAATTGTTATTTTTGGGTGAATTATACCTTTAACAAGGTTTCATTCTGGATAAAACCCCCAGATCTTGACGGTTACCCTCATGGGACATATAGCCTGGCTAGCAGATGTCAAATTCTCAACTCAGATCACCCGCAAAAACCTCCATGCTCTGCTGCTCTGTTGCTTCGCTTCCTGGTTCCCCTGTCCTCCCAAAGGATGCCTGTCCTCAAAGACATCCACACTGTAAAAACACACAATCCTTTCCTTTGTGCTATAGCGTGCTGTATATACAAGAAGATAGACTTACTGTCTGACTCCTGTCATCCAAAAAGTGTTCTTACAGATGAAGAACGTAATTATATACCTGGGAGCTTCAATTCTCTTTTATTAATTCTCATTTCTCATGACATGAGAGGACATATTCTTGGAGCACGAAAAGCATAACATCAAATTAAAGAAGCATACACAGTTGAGTACAAGTTAAGCTCAACTGACGGCAAATTCTTGTATAATGTTGATTACCACAAGAAATAGTTAGCATTTGTATAAAAATATATAACGAAAGTAAATGGGGCTTGAACTTTCACAAGTTTTAAAAGAATTAGTGTAAAAAGTGCTTTTATGAAATTATAAGTTTCACGTTTATGCATTTAAAACCTCCAGAAATTGTCCCCTTTCACTTACATTGTAAGTGCCGTACTGTAGCCTTGAGAAAGAAAAAAAAAAAAAAAAAAAAAAGTTTAAATTATTTTTTGTTATAATCAACGTGGCCTCTGCAACAAGGCATAAACTATACAGCCTGTGCAATCAGGAAGTCACTTATTTCGCAGCAAGTTACAAAGATTCATTGCTTAAATAAGCAAACGCAGGAAATTACAGCTTCAACAAGAAAGAACAAAAGGTGTTTTAAGCTAAATCCTGTGCATGTGGCATGTTTAGTCTCGAGCAGCACTATAAAAGAGAAGCAGCGCTGCAGATTTATGGGTCATCGAGGGCAAGCAGGGGGCAGGCAGTGTGTGAACGATGCTCTTTTGGGATATTACAGGGGTGTGCTGATGGGGCAAGTCGAGAGGAGCCAGGCTGGCAGCTTTACTGCAGGTTAGCATTAGGTTAGTGCTGCTCGCACTGCCTGAGGGCCCAACAAGCACAACCTCTGACACAACACAGACTGATGGGATATTCCACTGTCGTTTACATCTCAAATTTTTTTTCTCAAAATTTTGAGTCTCAGAACTGTGAGGCATAAACTCTGTGAGATATGAACTCAGAACTGTGAGATCTCAAATTCTGAAAAGAAAACATGCATTTGCAAGAAACATGCAACTTCTTATTCTGTAGCCGAAACGACTTCTATATATTGCATTGAAAAAAATTTTTATATTGACCTCACACTTTAAATCCAATTTTTTATATTTTATACTCATCCTTATTTCAAGATAAACTGGAAGCTATGATCTATACAGAAACATGTGCATTAGAACATATCTACACAATAACTTCCTGCTACACACAGCAGGAACATGTGTCATGGTGCAGTCAGACCCAATACCATGTCCCCCACTTCCTTTACAAGTGACTCACCATTCATTAAAACAAACAATCTGAGCCTGACCACAGTACTCTGGGGTTGCTGTAACCATACAGCAAACCTACAAGCATTAGCCACTGCCAGTTAATTAGTTTATCTCATGGTTAAGATCTCCCGGGAATCTTTCTATAATTAAAACTGAAGATACTGTTTCTCATAAAGGCCTGTTTCTTTCCTTATCTAATCTGAATCAAAAGAAAACCATAAAATTAGCTGCAATGGAAAAGTTGGGTTTTTTTCTGCCTAGTAGTTTCAAATCTCACTGTGGATGATTCCTTAAATGATGCATAAAATTCTAAAGAAATGCATAAATGCATTATTCATTTAAATGAATATTTTTTCATCAAAATACAATAAACCAATTTTCATCATTAAATAAAAAAATTAAAAAGTAGGTAATTACGACTTTTTCTCACAATTCTGACTTTTTTCTGAGAACTGCTTGACTTTTTTCACAGAATTGTGAGATTTAAACTCGCAATTGCGAGTTAAAAAGTCAGAATTGCAAGATATAAAGTGGCAATTCTGACCTTTTTTCTCTTTTTTCTAGTATTGTTTATATTGTTTATATATAATTGAAAGTTTATATCACACAGTTCTAAGAAAAACAATCTGAACTGCGAGTTAAATCAGAAATGTGAGATATAAATGCACAATTGCAAGAAAAAAAATCTGAATTGTGAGTTTATACCGTAATTCTGACTTTATTTTTCGCAATTGCAAGTTTATATCATGTAAGTCTATATCATGAATTTAGACATTTTCATCACAATTCTGACTTTATAACTCCCAAATGCAAGTTCATATCACAAAATTCTAAAAAAAAAAAAAAATCTCAAAATCTCAAAAAAATGAGTTAAGTCAGATTTTTCCCCCCCTGAATTTCTGACCTTATAACTAACAATTACAAGTTTATATCATGCAATTCTTATGGGGGAAAAAAGTCAGATCTGCGAGTTTATCGCTCTAAATTCTGGCTTTATAACTCGCAATTACGAGTTTATATCACAAAATTCCAACTTTTTAATTAAGTTCTAAACGTAGGTTCGGGAGGAGCCTAATCATTCAGTCCTGTCAATCATCATTACAAGCCTATATAAGCAGCTCTCATTGCACCGTCCCAGCCTCCGTTCTTCCGGCATACTAACCTCCATTTCTCACTGCCGCAGCAGTGATTTCCTCCACCGGTCTAAGAGCAGGTATATTAAAACTCTTTCTTGCCTCCACAGCAATAATCTCTCCCACTTCCCTTGCAGCTGATGTCATGCTAAATTCCACTTCTCACTGCCGCAGCAGTGATTCTGCACAGCACCCTTGCAGCGCCCTGACTAATCTTCATATATTAATTTTCTTCCAGTTTTGCAAGAACAGAGATTTCTCCTCTAATGAAAATGTTTCTTTACGTCACTGCCGCAGCAGTGCTTTTCCACCCCTCTCCTACAGGAGCGATCTCGTTTGTTAGCCCTTCAACTGCCTTATACTGCCCCAATCCGGCAACAGGGAAACGTATTCTGCACATTCTTGGGGGGGAAAGATAGAATCAATAAAGGTTTTCTCTACTTGTATCACAGTAACTACTCTCAGTTGATTGCCCGGCTTGCTGTCCCTTGTAAGCACTTTTTGGGGGGTTCGAACTCTGCACTCAAGCCGAGCCTCGGGTTCGAGCCTCCATTAAGGACAACAAGCCAAGTTTGTTTACCATTGCCCATTGTGACTGGATGGGCAGGCGAACTCGTGAAATGAAGTTCTAAACGTAGGTTCGGGGGGAGCCTAATCATTCAGTCCTGTCAATCATCATTACAAGCCTATATAAGCAGCTCTCATTGCACCGTCCCAGCCTCCGTTCTTCCGGCATCCCTCCACCTCCCCTTCTCCTCCAGTGTTTCTGTTATTCTCCCTCTAGGTAATATCGCATTGTGGGGGTTCGAACTCTGCGCTCAAGCCGAGCCTCGGGTTCGAGCCTCCATTAAGGACAACAAGCCAAGTTTGTTTACCATTGCCCATTGTGACTGGATGGGCAGGCGAACTCGTGAATTGCAATTCTGACTTTATAACTTGAAAATGCAAGTTTATATCAAGCAATTCTGAGAAAAAAATCTAAACTGCGAACTATAAAGTCAGGATTGTGAGATATAAACTCGCAATTGCAAGAAAAGTCTGAATTGCGAGTTTATATCCAGCAATTCTGACTTTTCCCCCACAATACTGACCTTTGTTTATATCTCAAAATTCTGACCTTTTTTTTTTTTTGCAATTTTGACTTTATAGCTCACAATTCTAAGAAAAAAGTCAGAATTGCGAGTCTGTATCATGCAACTCTGTGAAAAAAAAAAAAAAGTCAAAACTGTGAGATGTGAACTCACAATTACAGAAAAAAAGTCAGAATTACTCAATAAAAACCCGCAATTACCATTTTTTATTTTTTTATTCAGTGGCAGAAACAGCCTTCCAACTTTTTTTTATTTTTCAAGCTATACACTCCATCCTTCTGTTTTACAATTTAATCATTAGAAAAATTTCCAAATGGAAAAATTCAAATCCCACCTTATATTCATTTCCCCCTACATTCTGTCTTACTCTAAAATGCTACACATCCTAAAATACAATGGCTGACAAACACTGTGTCAGCTTTACAGTCACTTTTACAGTGATTAATATTTTTGTGCTACTACTCTATAATTTAAAATGAGGTTCCTGAATGATACATGCAAATCATGGTGGTTAAAACGCATATGTAGTCTGTGATTACCTCAACACACCTAGACAGTTTTGTGTTTCTCTTGAAAGGGTGCCATTTGCCTCCACATCTGTCTATGAAGTAAACATCAGTCAAACCCAGTATCTCCTTTCACACTGCATTCTCACAGGTGAGGACACCTTAAACATCACTGTAATATTAAATGACTAATCATTATTCCCCCCTCCATCCAAAACAGCTACTCAGCAAGAACAAACATGCACAGCTTGCTTTTTCAGAGCTTCTGTTCTAGGCTTAAATGCTTGTTTAAAACTGAGAAATTTATACTATTTCAATAGTTTAAAGGGATAGTTCGTTACAAAGTGAAGATTCTCTTTCATTTAGCCACCCTAACATCATTACAAACTTGTATGACTGACTTACTTTTGTAGAATACAAAAGATATTTTGAAGTACTGTTTTTGTTCATATGATCAAAGTCAACAGAACCTTAGAGCTTCAGAAAAGTCATAAAGGTACCGCAAAATGAATCCAAAAGACTGGTAAGTCTTCTGAAGTGGCACAGTCACTTTCTACGATGAACAAATTGAAATTTCAGCCTTCAGATTTCAACTAACATCAAATCTTACTTGTTCCTACATTAGACACACAAATAGGTCTGTCTGCATAGTTGAAGTAGTTTTTGTTGCTCAATACTATAATTAGAGAGTAATTAAAGGCTTACATTCTGATCCGTTTATTATTTATTAATGTTTTAGGAGACGAGTCAAACCTTAAAGGGACAGTTCACATATAAATGAAAAATCTGTCATCTATTACTCACCCTCATGTCGTTCCAAACCCGTAAGACCTTCGCTCATCTTAAGATGTTTCTTAAATTAAGATATTTTTGATCCGAGAGCTTTCTGAACCTGCATAGACAGCAATGTAAGGCCACATTCAAGGCCCAGAAAGGTAGTAAAGACATTGTTAAAATAGTCCATTTGGAAGTAGTTCAACTGCAATGTTATGTAGCTATGAGAATACTTTTTGTGCGCAAAGAAAACAAAAATAACAAATTCATTTAGCAATTTCTTCTGTTCTGTGTCAGTCTTTGAAGCGCATTCATGACAGTGTCTACGGCACATCCAATATTTGGTCAAATAAATGCAGCCTTGATGAGTATAAGACACTTTTTTCAAAAATATTTCAAAAATCTTACCGCCTCAAAACTTTTAAAGACTGTGTACATATTCTGAAGGGCCCTTTCATCACAAACAAAAGTGATATTCACACAAGCCTGCCAAACAGGCTTAAAAGACATGTTGTACATGCTCATAGTGGAGCTGCAATGTTTTAAGTAAAGTAACACTCCGTGACAGCGGAATGCAGAAATACGGTCAGTAGAATTCAGCTGCCGTGTTAACTTATCTTCTTGGCTTGTAATCTGCATTTACTGTGTCAGGCTGTTTACATTAATATCTTACAAGAAAAAAACCTTCAACATACCATTTATCAACTATGGGCCCCTCCTAGGTTTTTGAGTCACCATATGCTGTGTTTGCTTTTTATGGTCATGAACTAGAGATGCTAATAGGACATTTCAACTCCATACTACTTTTATGATTCCAAACCTGAAATTCTTGAAAAGGTTGTGACAGACGTCTTCATTCACAGCTCGTTCCAGTCACACATCTGTGGTTTAGAGGTTAGATGGATCACACAGGTCTGTAATGGATAGCAGCTTTTTCTCTCTTTACACACTGTGGAATGAAGCAGATGGGTCAGCTCACATGCTGCACAGAGAAGCCTCATTCAATCACCATGAGAAAGTTTTCCACGAAGCTAGCTCTATTACACATTTAAAACCCATCAGAAGGCTCAAATGGAATCTATGGATTTTTAATCGCATTTTGTGGACAAAATCTGTGGAAATTCTGCAGAAATATAAATGTGTTGAAAACTGAGTAATCTGTTTTATTTGGAAGCTGAATGCATAATCGTATTAGCCAAAATATTAACTTAAACACATGGGTGGGAAGATGTGTGGAATTTATATCCCTTAATAGAGAAATAACCAGAGGAATAGAACGTTTGCACTTACGTCACAATTTGGAGAGTTTCCCCGGATGCGCTGGCATATTGGAGATACTCGGATGTAAACAACAGTGCTTATCGCGATCGCAAATATTCATAAAAAACCCATTATACTCACTTCTGCTGTAAGTGAAGCCGGATCACGAATGATTTGCACAAACATAGACGGATATATGTAGATCGGGAGGCGCATTCCCTTCACAAACAAACGTAATCCACTGCATCTCCAGCAGTTGAGATGTCAGGGGTAAATGATGACCACTATGTTCATTATTACATCCAGCAACACAACACGTCAATCTGAGATATTCTTGTCTAACTTACATCCCTGCACGAGCATCGAAACAATGGAGGTCAGACTGTTACAGCTGACAGGTCTGAGGTAAGATGCTCATCAGGGGCGGATCTACCGGGGTGGCACAGGGTGGCAACTGCCACCCTAAGAAAAAGCTGTGCCACCCCACCTGCCACCCCAGAATTATCACAGAATAAAATATAAATGTAAGCAGTGTTTCATGTGCTACTTTTCAGCCGCAGCGCTGACAGCGTAACGCAAAATAATGGCAAAAACGCGTCTTTCAATAAAATGTGTAGGATAGTTGCACGCGCACGCAGCGCGCCCAGTGGATTCGACTTCATTAACAAATGAATCTCATGAACCGGTTCTTTTGGAGTCAAAAACACAAAGCGCGGCCCAGTTCACTAACGAAATGTTTTACATTTGTTCGTGAATTAGCCTTTTTCACACTTCCGTGTTTCTGGCTTCCGGATTGGCGCTTGCAGGGTAAACGTTTTTCCGGTGACAGCAGCGGCCGTACTGAACAAGAGTAAGTTCGGGAATTAAAGTCTATTTTTACAAAATAGATACTATGATACTATGATATATACCGGTGTTTTACTCTAAAAATAGCAAACATTTATTCAAAAACTTTGTGTCAGCGTCTGGTCATCACAAATACTGTTTATTTAATTATGAATGTTAGCACTTATAATACAGTACAGTTTTAAGTTTTGCCGTACTGTCTATTTGGTGCTGGCTGTGCATTATGACTCTTCGCATCATTTTTTTTCGCGATTAATATTGTTATTATTATTATTATGAAAGTAATATTGTATTTTCTACTTGCTCTCCTTTGCATTAATAACTTTAGGGTGTAAATGTACGTTGCATAATGTGCCCAGGGATATACATCATAAAATAATATAATACTAAATAAGACATGACTCCGATTAATGGCTTTATTCCTTTTGGATCTGGATTACGTTGTTGTATTGAGTTTATGCATCATCCGGACTCAGAATTGTTTCATTTATTCTTGGGGAAATGTGCATTTGGATATAAACGCTGTCATAATTTACCATGATGTAGTGATTCGAGGGAAATGACTGAGTAAATTGAGAAAATACGCTTAAATATACCGGAGATGGAGAACAGAAACTATAGCTGGCGCTATGTTGCGCATATATTATATTGACGAGTACCGGTCTGAGTGCCCATATAAATTACAAACAAGTAAAATGTTGTTTCTTTGTTGATTATATAACAACTTGGAAAGCAGACAAAAAAGAAAAGGTAAAAGGCATTATTTGAGACAAGAGCATATTAATATAATGGGCACAGACCTGTAGCGGAACTGACTTTACCCTGCGCTGACGTCACTTCCGATTTTTGTGAAAAAGGCTAATCAGATAATTACTGCTTCTCGGCTAACTCTGAAGTCCTCTGAGAGATCTAATCCCGTCCGGATATGTCTGAGATCGCGTAATTGTTTGGTGATCCGATTCTCTGATCGCTCCTTCCACGTTCCTCATGGATATAGGCCTTTTTGCCGTATCCGACGAAACAATAATAGCATGAAATCAATAAGAAGATTCCGATCACAGAAACTAATAGCAGAGTTAGGTAAGCATCTGGTCGTATTGCAGTTTTCTCGATTGTTAACACATGTAACTGATGTTATAGTTGGTTTATATTCCCAAACCATTCATTCAGTACTCAAAACAAAGACACATTTCTCAAAAAGTTTAACAATAAGTAAGTTAAACGTTAAGTAGCAAAACTGATGACACACCAATCAGAATCTCTGCATCCAACAACGGAGAGAGGAGAGAAATGAACGAATCATTTACATGGGTATTATACTTACACATACAGTATAATTATAATACAGTACCAGTATATTAGATGCTGGAAATTTCACTATTCTATATGTACAGTAAACTGTAGTACATACTGTACACCTTCAGAAGTGCGACTGTTTTATTTGTAACCATTTTTTATGTGTAGCCTACTGCATTTTTGCAGAACTGAGAAATGACTACCTAGAGATAGAGTCTTGTGTCAGGAGACCAAATAGTACTATATACTCTAATGAAATTTAGCCAAATGTGCAGAGGATGCTGAATTTATTTTTAATTTATTTATTTTTTTTATTTTTTTTTACTGTACTGTACTGTGGTGCATACCGATTTCATATACAGTTTTTTGTTATTTGAACTTTTCTAGTGCTTGTCATCTGCTGCAAGATTACTTCACAGTAGTAAAATGAAAATATTTTTTCCCAAAAGTTAATTGCTGAATTAGCAATCTGTAATTTAATTTATGTTGTATACTGTAATAGACATTGAGTTGCAAATTAATTCCTATAAAAATATAAATAGTTTGGTCAGTTAGATATTCTAGATGTTTGGTGAAGTGTTGCTAGTTTAGTTGCTAGGATATTCTGGGTGGTTGCTAGGCTCTTGCTATGCATTTGCTGGGGTGTTGCTAGATTTTATGGTTGATAGCGTGTTGTGGGTGATTACAGACATTCCCACCTCTGTTAAGAACAGAAAATCAAACATTGTTTCCAAAACTGATCCAGTTTTAGTGCTTAGATATTATAATATTTCTTTCTAATGTTAGGAAATTAACATTAAAACATCAACATTAACATCTTAAACTTGCACTGAAACGTGATTTATACCATCTAAGTAGTAATTTAATAGAATCACGTCTTCTTTAGTGATACAAGCTCAGAAACATTTACTGTATAACCCGTTGAAGCTTTTTTTATATATTGTTTATTGACTTGGTGCCATGATGGACATTGAAATGTTATTTATTTTTCATTTTAAACAGTATAGATGATTACTTAATGGTAATGCAATATTTGTGAACACAACTGTGTATGTCAGACTATAAATCCCCAAAAACTACGCATGGGGGCTTTCTTTGGTGTTGCCACCCCTCATAGACCCCATGCCACCCCTTTGCCACCCTAAAAATTATTTTCTAGATCCGCCCCTGATGCTCATGTCAATCAGCTATCATGGGAGCGGCCTCTGTCGGTGTGGCGTCACACCGACAGGCATCTGAGAATGGCTCGATTTTAAAAAGAGGATATTATTCTTACAGATTAATTAAAAACCGCTGCATGGATTTTTATCATTATAGGGTAGATGTGTACATACACTGCCAACACACATTAATGTTCAAAAGTGAAGTTTACATCCGATGACACCTTTAAGATATTAGCCTAATTTTTCACCTACCTGACCGGAAATTATAAGAACAAACATGAATGTCCTTGCCCTGGAAATCCTGGTTTAGTTTGGCCAACCACAAACGCCTTTTGTTCCTCAGACAGTTTTTGCACTCTTCTCCTTGATTTGTTATAAATTTTTGGCAGTCTATAGTACTCCAAATGTTTTCCTGGTTTGACCAATTAGTACAGCCCAAAACATGACAATAATTAATCATTTTCAGCAGCAATAATCAGCAAAATATGCAAGTTTCATTCGGTTCTGTGGCACTGTTTACATTTAGTGCTGCCAATATGACCAACTGATGATGCGTCATGAAAACACTCTATAACAACGTGCAGTAAACAGTAAAACTGTTTGCGCTACAAACCAATGTGTTCATAATTAAGAAAATACATTAAAATAACATGGTAAGTCACACCAATTTGCAATGTCAAGCAGCAAAACAAGCTGTTTTGTACAGTCAAAAATAGCTGGACGTGGATGAGACCGGAAGCCAGACCCATAAAATTTACAAATGGCCACATCTGCTGTACAGCAGAAATAAGGTGGATATGTAGCATGTTTGTTTGGATCGAGATTAAAACGCAGTTGCTCTGCAACTGTTTCATGCATTCTGATTCATATAGGCACAGTCAAAAATAATGTGATAAACCATGAAACTGCCAGAATCCTAAAAAAAACATGATACAGATTTTTGGTCAAACTGTCCAGCACTGTATGCACCCTTGAAAAGCAAAGTGTAGTACTGGTGCTGATAGATATTACAGGGTTTATATTCATCCAGACCTCCAGATGGGTGTGTGGCCCATTTATGAGTTCAAGTGTAAACACAGCTGATGCTAAAGAGAAAAAAGAAAACTTCCTTCCACCTGTCTGGGCTCTACTGACTTGTAAACAACTACATCTGAGGGGAAACCACATGTAGCATACATAGCAACATACACAAACCTTGCAACATGTATGAAATCAGTTCAAAAGATGCAATGGTTCAGATGGAACAAACAATCAAATACATCCACTTCAGATGCATTGATGACACTGTTTTATCCATCAGTGCTGCTCTATGTCCCACACAATACATTTTATAGTCAATTGAAAATAAGAATTGAAAGTTTACTTTCTTAATGGATGTTCCTGGTCTTATTGTGAACAATTTATGGGTCCTACTGGTCTAATACACTCTGAATCTACTGGTTTTAGGATTTCAAAATGCTCCTCTTTCTGCTAAAATACCCATATGTTGAAGTATTATGGAGCTGGTGGCCATGCAGAGAAGTAGATGAAGGCATGTGGGGCAGCTAATATATAACAGAAGCACCACTTTCATCCTTTACAGTTCATTTTATGGCAAAGGTTTTCAGCACCCAAGCCCAGGCTGAGCAATACAAGTCTAGGGCCTGCGCCAAGTGACAAAAACATTCCAACAAAGGAGAAGGTAAAATAATTGTGACTCTGGCTGATGCTAAGAGTTCACGGCCTGCCTTTTAGAAAGGTCATGTGTTTCCATTCCTTCTCCCAGAAGGCTCATTGGTTCTCTCCTTTGCAAATTTCTTCACCGTGCAATGACAAATTGTTTGCATATTTGGTTCAGCTTAATATAAATCACATATTCATACTTGTGATAGCTGAACTTTCAACCGTATTGCATTCTCTGGCTTTTTAATTCAGACAAAATATTGCGAAAGTGCTATGCGGTTCTGCGGAGTCCAAAAAAATCCACCCTATTTTGGTAGCTGAATGGAATTAACACAGGAAAAGATACTATCGGTTAATTTTATGGACTTCTGAAACAGTTCCTCTATCCTTGTTATTTCAGACTTCTTAATCTGAACCGTCTGCAAAGCTTCCATAAAACCCTACAGATATACAGCTGCTATCACATATTTCAAATAAATGCATTATGACAGGAAATGGAGGGGGGAATCTCTTACAAATGAATGCAGCTTCTGGCCTTTGGAAATAAAACACCATTCACAGAGGATATTAACACACACTTTCATTCAGAATTTCAATAGCCTTAATGTTTCAACAGGAATATTATGTTTGCATGTGATAAATACCCCAACTGTGTGAAACAAACATACCATTTTCTTCAAAGCAGGTTATCTCAAAAATCGCCATCTTCTGTGCGAGAGCACATGCCACAGTCAGGAATCTTGCAAAACAAAAACAGAAGTCTAAATTAAAGGAGACATATTATACCCCTTTTTACAATATGTAATATTATACTCAGGTGTCCCCAGAATGTGTCTGAAGTTTCCGCTCAAAATACTCCACAAATCATTTATTATATCTTTTTGAAAATGCCCATTTTGAGTGGAAGCAGAAACATCTGTTCGGTTTTGATTAACATGTCTATCGCACAGAAATCATTAGTTTTAAAGCATATTAGTTAAAAATTTTAATATAGTATTATCTAAGCGCACACATCCGAAGCACGCGTAAAGAAAGCAGCTGTAACATGGCATGTGAGTACTAAACTAAGTTCTCTTTCATTTCTTATTGCGCTTAAACTGTCAAATTGTGAAATCTAACACCCCTGTTTTTTCACATGCCTGCAGAAAAAGGCTTACCAAAACAAAGTTACTGGGTTGTCCTTTTTCACATTTTCTGGGTTGGTAGATATACTGGGGACCCGATTATAGCACTTAACCCTTGTGCGACCTTTTGGATATTTTTGTCCATTTCAGTTTTTCTTTTATGATTTTGCCTGTTTTATTGCCAGCTGCATAAATTTTAATAAGACTATTACAAATTCAGTATATATTACAAAATGTTGAAAATTGTTCATTTGTTCAGCACAGTAAGACTGTGAAATGGGTATGTGCATTAAAACAGTATAAGAAGTTATATTTTATGTGAAATTATCAACTTGACATGGTTAACAGCCTGTTTTTTCACTGAACTACATTTGTTGAATTTATATTTATACTATACTTAGCCATAAATAGAGAATAATAATAATTTTAATTTCAGTTGATAGTACATATCCATATTACTTACATTCCTCATTTATACTTGCCTAGGAGCTTATCTCACTCCCCTAATTTTGTTTCTTTCAATTTTATAATGTGTGCACACACACACACACACACACACACACACACCCACACTGGGACCAACTGAAAACCTTTAAAAAATAAAAAGGTCCCGGGGTCCAAAACATCATCACACAGAAAGGCTCCCAATGACTCATGACAAAGCATGAGGATGATACTAGAGAAAACGTGATTATGACTGCACACTTTGAAGCTCTCTGAGCGCTCGAGGGACACTTGTGAAATCCTATTGTGTTGTGATAACCGCTATTTCGTCATAAGAACTGGATTTCATTCTATCGATTTCACAGGATTTCAAAACGATTGCCTAATTCCCCAAAGACAGTGATTTCATTGAACTTCATGTGTTTTTGAGATGGGACAAGGATTATAGTTTAATGTAAGAAAGCCTTTAAAGAAGTGAGTGAATTAGAGAGCAGAATGTGGTATCGACATCCACCCGTCACTTCTGTACTGTACTGTTAACTTCTCACCAGAGTTATTTTTTACAGCCCATAATATTACACTGTAAAATCCAATCCAAGCCCTTTCAGCAGATGGTGGTTTATGGTGTTTCATATATCTCACCCAGAAAAGACTTCTGGCTTCTCCCACGCACTCTCACATTTCACAAATATGCTGCTATTGAGTACATATACAACCTTTGGGGAAAACACTTGGCCTGCACTCACCAACAGAAGCGGAGATGAGTGCTTTTCCTTCCTTTCACTGTTCCAACTTTCCCCTATATACTTTATGCACATATATTTCAGATTTTTTTCCACATGCTTCGACAAGCATCACTACTATTGCACATGGTTGTGCTAGAAATATTATTTTCTATTATTGCGATTATTTTCATAATCAACCATGTATACAATTTTTGTTTGGTGAACAATCAAACATGCAAAAAATAAAACATTTATTTACATTAAAGAAAAATCACCCAGCAACTACCCAGAACACCTTAGCAACCACCCAGAGAGACCACTAGCAATACCCTTGCAATCACACAAAACAACATTAAACAACATTCTAAGAACCTTTCTTAGCAACTACATAGAAAAACCCTGGCAACCACTTAAGAATACCTTAACACGTTAAGCACCTTAGCAACCTCATAACTCTATGGTAACTACCCAGTACGCTTTTCAAGTTTTAAAACACCTTAGCAACCATATAGCAATACCCTAGCAACCACCTAGACCACCTTAGCAACATGCTAAGCACCTTAGGAACCACATAACTCCTCGTCAACTACCCAGATCACATTTAAACTTTTTAAAACACCTTAGCAACTAAATAAAAACACCCTAGCAACCACCAAAAACACCTCAGCAACATGTCAGGGACCTTGGCAACCACATAACTCCTTGGTAACTACCCATTACATTTCCAACTTTTTAAAACCTTAGCAACCACACAGCAATACCCTAGCAACCACCAAGAACACCTTAGCAACATGTTAAGCACCTTAGCAACCACTTACCTCCTCAGCAACTACCCAGATCACATTTCACCTTTTAAAACATCTTAGCAACAGCATAGCAATACCCTAGCAACCACCAAGAACACCTCAGCAACATGTTAAGCACCTTAGCAACCACATAACCTCGCAACTACCCAGATCACGTTTCAACTTTTAAAACACCTTAGCAACCACATAGCAATACCCTAGCAACCACCAAGAACACCTCAGCAACATGTTAAACACATTAGCAACCACATAATTCCTCGGCAACTACCCAGATCACGTTTCAACTTTTAAAACACCTTAGCAACCACATAGCAATACCCTAGTAACCACCAAGAACACCTCAGCAACATGTTAAGCTCCTTAACAACCAAATAACTCTTTGGCAACTACCCAGATTACATTTCAACTTTTAAAACCCCTTAGCAACCAAACAGCAAATACCCTAGCAACCACCAAGAACACCCTAGCAACATTTTAAGCACCTTAACTACCATATAACTCTTTAGCAACTACCCATATCACATTTTAACTTTTAAAACACTTTAACAACCACGTAACATTAACCTGGCAACCACCAAGAACACATTAGCAACATTTTAAGCACCTAATAACCACATAACTCTTAGGCAACTACCCAGAACACATTCAACTTCTAGCAATACCCTAACAATCACAAAGAACACCTTAGCAACATGTTTTTTGCAATATTTGTATTAAACAGATTGTAAAATGACAATATATGCATGCCTTAAAAGATAAATAACACAACCTATAATTTTCTTCAATTTTTTTTTTACCTTAGCATCATGTTAACCACCTTAGCAACCACATAACTCTATGGCAACTACCCAGAACACTTTTCAAATTTTGAAACACCTTAGCAACTAAATAGAACTTTTTATTATTCAGCAGGGACTTTGTCCAGGCTCAGCAGACATCAGTTCTGTGTGCCAGACCACCGGAATGGAGTCTAAATTTATTTCTTATGTGGTTGGCAAAAGGCAGGTCCCACTGGCATCTCTACTCATAAACTGTGACAAAAGAAGCCATCGGTACTCCACCCTGGTTTCATGGCGGTCAGGCTGGGAGAGGGACAATTGCACCCTGCAAGGCAGTTTGTCACTCTATGTGGTTTGGCCAAACCTAGACAGCTCCCATCACTATTTAACATTTCCCACATTATCCCATGATGAGCATGTAGCAGCATCCATCACTGAGAGGCCGGAGAGGAAAAGCTTAGTAAAAATAGCTGTTTACCACAAAGTTGCCATTCCTCTCTAGGCTGGTGCGAGTACATTACCAAACACTCTTTCTCTTTGGCTCTCCTGGACGAAAAGCATTCCAGGAAAATGGGAGTCACACTTCATAAAGTAACATTCAAACAGCAACAACTTAGTTCAAACGAGAACAATATTCACCACATTGTACTTCAGAACAGGAAGTTTTACTCATAAAGACTGGAAGGGTTGTTTGATAAGTCAGAGCAGTGCCAATACTGGAAGCAGCGATGAGTAACTCTTTCAGAGAACACACACACACACACACACACGGCTTTCTTTGTTCATCTGATATGCCAACATCAGAACACTTATCCAGTCCTATGAAGATGGGCTTTTCTAAGATTATGAGGTTCTCTGAAGTTTAGCTCTCTGATTATAGCACGTCGAGGGAGACTTTTTCAGCCACCCACACCAAAGCTAGCTTTAGACACAGAGGAAAGTTAAATAATGCCCCCCTCATCTCTCGGGAGAGACTGGGGAGAACAGGAAGCAAGTATGTGGAAAAGCAAAGGACTGGAAAGTCCTAGGCTTACCAGGACGTTAATGGCCACACAGCAAGACTTGCATTTCAAATGCATCAATAAACATCTGAGCTTGTTTATGTTTTAGCTGTTTCTGCATTCCTGCATTAACTGCTGCTCATCAGTTTGTCCCAAAACAAAAAGATTTCCTTGGAAACCTGCAGAAGAGATCAAAGATCAGAAAGACATCAATTTATGACTCACTTAATACACTATTATATTAATTGGGTTAAGGGTTAAGCTACAAGTATGTACAAGCTTCGTAACATTACAGTTGAACCACTCATGTCACATGGACTATTTTAACAATGTCCTATCTTTCTGGGCCTTGAATGAGGTAGTTACATTGCTATGCAGATATTTCTATCAGAAAGCTAAGATATCTTAATTTGTGTTACGAAGATGAACCAAGGTCTTACGGGTTTTGGAAGGTGAGTAATTAATGATGAGAATTTTAATTTTTGGGTGAACTATCCATTTAAGGGGTTCTGGGTGATTGCCCATAAGACTTTCACAATACCATAAGGAACTTTCAGAACACCCAAGCAACCACCTACAACACCAGAGCAACATGCTAATACCTTTTCAAAACAGCTTAACTACATTAAACATTCTCTTTTCTAGCAAAATTTGCTGCACATCAATTTGTCCCAAAACAAAACAACATCCTTGGTAACCTGTGGAACAGATGAATGAAAAATCATGTTTCTTTCAACAGTTTCCTAAGTGTAATGGTTTTACCAAATGTGTTTTCTTCTACCAAACTTCAGTCATTCATCACTTTAAATTAACAGCTGCCTTTGCATAGGAGCCAAAGGCATTGACAACAACAGGACATCGGTTGCCAGGATATAAAATGAAAGGGGTGTGGTGGAACATTGTTTTCAACACATCTCATGGCAAAACATTATTGCACACCAGCGTTTGCCTGCCTTCAGTTCGAATGGAATGTCAATGCTGTGTTTTGCCAAAGCTTGTTTCGACTCCCAGCGGTGAGATTGATCCAGCATGGAGTTCAAGATGCCTTTCCTGCCCGTTTTTTCCCCACTTCTCTTGGAAGCTGAACTTGTGCTTCCTCTGAGCCTCTCTCCATAGAGATATGCCTGTATGAGGGAGGACAGCTGTTACAGTCGTAATCACTCTCTCTAAATGCACATACATACACATACACACACTTTAGCCGTTTTGTAACCTCTGAGGGATTTTAATGAGTTGCTTTTTTCCTGTTAGACAGGAAAAATGACAAGGTTACTACTGTACCAGATTAATCTTCAATCTGGACATTAGGGCTAACATCCAACCCCAGATATGTATCTTCAGGATTACTCATCCTGCACAGTTTGCATAAAAAAATACTCTAGTACAGCTTCGGTTAAGTGTTTCTGAGATTGCCCAGAATTTTTTTAGAAAGAGTGCTTAAACAAAAACAAAAGTGAATGCTCAGGGTACTGAACACACTGGCCATCCACACTGACACACGTAAATATGCAGTTATATAGGCATCCCTGTCCATCTCTCAGCTCTGGCACCCCTCAGTGTTGACAGAGGAGACCAGGACTCCCATTGAAGAGGTCACCCCTCTCCCCAAAACCAGATGTTCACAGTAAGCAGGCAAGTGCAGAAAGACAGCCTCACTCTCAGCCTGTTTTCAATTTCTCAAATACACAGAGACACGTGAAATAAGCAGATGTGACAAGAAAAAACGAAGGGAATGGAGAATAGTGTGTACAATTTCTACAGAAATATTGCACTTCACACGGATAGAGCGCAAAAAAACCCTTCAGATGTTAGTTGTCTAAATCCTGTGTGTAGGGCCTTATGAAAACGTGGATGGAATTATGGAATCCAGTCATAAAATGGATTATTTAATGTATAATGCGGAACGCCACAGAATTTGCTCAATTTGGGATGAATAAATTAAAAGTAGATCAGTACACTTAAATTAAAAAGCAATATGGATTAGTGTCTGTGAATATTACGTTGCAAAAATATACGAACCTGCATGTTCTGTGCATCTCTTTGTGAATGAATGGTGTCGACACGAGGTTTGTTTACTACACACAAACTAAAGGTGTTTTCAGCCTCTGCCGCCTCAGTATATGAGTACATAAACACATAATCTGTAGGAACTGCTCTGAGAGTCACTTAATGAGTATTTTACCATTTCTTTTGAGAAAATCTATCGTCATATTACGTAAAAACAGAAACTTAAACGTCTTCACAGCAACCCGTCAAAATAAAAGTTTAACTTGAAGTAACTGACAAAAAATATATTAATTAACATAGAGATAGTACTACTGCTAAAATAAAATTAATGTTTAAACATTATTTTTTAAGAAATAAGCCAGAAAAAATATTTACCAGAAATTATTTACCAGAAAAATGTAAATACACAACAGTGTGATTCTGAATTTGGTTAAAAAATAAAATAATAATAATAAATAAATAAAAATGAAATTGAGAAAAATAAAACAATTTCACAGGACCTTAAAAATGTAATTTTTGTTAAACGTTTAATAATTTGCTGTTAAATTGTGTACGTTTCATAATTTCAGTTAATCAGACATATTTTTTGATTCATTTTTAACAAAGTCTAGGGGAAAAAAATAAAACGGAAAAAAATGAATACAGAAAAAATTAAAAAGGGAAAAATGAAATTTAAAAATAAATAAATAAATAGATAGGAATTTGGGATAGGAAATTTTTGATAGGAAATTCAAAAAGGTACATATCAAACAAAAACAAAATACTACCACAGGTAATAATAAAAATAATATCAATACTTTATATTTTAATTTGTTACTAATAAAAAAAAGTTTTGTAATGAATTGAATATAAATTCGGTTAAATTCAATTTTCAAATTATATCAATATGTCAATAAATAAATAAATAAATAACAGTTGTGCCACCAATAAAATAAATAACATTTTGGAAAAGAAATGAAGTCTGGTTTGGAAAAAATTAACAACAGATGAACAACTCAGCTTGGTCCCTGTTTGTGATTTGAAGTTCATGTTAAAATTTACAATATAATACAAGCATAGGCGGAGTTTGACTTTTATGCGTGGGAGGGCACCCACTGGCAGACGAGCCAGCAGCAGATTTGTATTATTTATTTTTTATTTTTTTATAGGCCTATCTTCTATATTCATATATTTATGTAACACCGGTTACGGCACTTGCCCACCGCGGCAACCACCAACGTTTTTATTTTTTTTATTATTTTTTTTTTTTATAGTAATAAAATATGATTTAGTTCAGTTGGAGAACAAACACTACAAATAAAACTGAACGCGGCTGCTCAATGCAGAGTGCCGAACTACAGTCGCATCGCATCGCATCGCAGATCAGATTTTATTTTACAGCCTGCATAGTGACAAGCTGACCGACAAGAAGAGTGAGGTCAGGCGAGACAGACAAGACGATGGTGAAAGTTTTTATTTTGAAAGCCTGTTGACATTTGCCGTTTATCTATGGTGGTTTTCCAACTTTTTTGAACATTTGTTTCTTATTTATTTGGTTGTACAGTGATTGCTGATTTTTACTTTGTGTGATTTTCTTTCTTATTCGTTTTGCTAATAAAATTTATAGGCTAAATTAGTTTAACGTTGTATTTTGTTGTTGCTTGAATGGGATTCAAGCAATTGACGCCGAATTGCCGCTAATTTAAAAGTGAAAGTAAAATGTGCACTGCGCATTTACAAGCTATTTAAAAACGAAGGAAAGCGAGTGAAACGAGGGAAATTTAAGATATGGGCCATTGAAGTTCGGAGCCAGTTTCCTACTTTCCTCATAACTGAGAAACTTGTTTTTGATATAGCCAAACAGTTAACTTGCAAAAGCGGGAAAATAACGAAAAGAGAGTCCTCTCTATCAAGACAAGTTGAGAATCATGAGTCGCGACTCGCAAGGATATGTGGCTTAAATTGAATTTAACCAAAACGTACTTATTCTACCCACTAAAATAATAAGATAATATAAATAAAATGAAAAAATACGAATTATTTGATTTTTCATAGCTCAGACAAAATCATGATTGGCTCTCGTCTGGGGGGGCAGTGCACCCCCCCCCCAGCCCCCCCTAAACTCCGCCTATGAATACAAGGAGTCACACTGGAGATTCTGTGAGATGTGACGTTTTAATACAAGAACCATCTTTAACCATTTGATTGTTTTGCATCAGGTGATTTAGAGCTAATTAAACACTTTACAAAACAAATGAGATGAGTTAGTTTCATTATTGTTAAAACCCTTGATATTTCGTGTATGAGGTTAGTTAAAGCAACTGAAAGTTAAAGCAAATATAAAGCAACTTTTATATTTTTTTAACGTTAAAATATCAGTTTCAAAATCATTCTGATGGTCCACTGACTTCTGACAAGGCGAACGGCTTCAAATGCTCTCTAAACGTCTATAAAATTTGATGGACAGGTACAAAATTCCACTAAAAAGGGCAGATTGCTTTACGGCAATAACAAACGCACATGTACAATGTTCGTGCATAATTCCGACAGTGATATCCACCTTTTTTCTTCCCGTAAAAGTGGGTGCAGCCTTTTGTACATTTCATGGGTCTGGCGTCCGGTCTCATTCACATCCAGATATTTTTAGCTGTACAAAAAACAGCTTGTTTTGCTGCTTGATATTGCAAATTGGTGTGTCTTACTATTGCAATGTATTATCTTAAATATGAGCAGACTGGTTTGTAGTGCAATCAGTTTTACTGTTTACTGTATGTTGTTATTCTTCTCATCATTTCCCTATAGCGGATAATGAACTGGAAGTCTCACACATAGGCTGCATTAAAGAAAAAGTGGATATTTACGACTGTGAATTCCACTCAGTTAACTGCAGGGGGCTCCAAAGTTGCAAAAATACACAAAACCACATATAATTGCTGTAATTTTTTTATTACAGAAACAAACTTAACGTAAGGAACTTGTGTGCCATTAGGCTCTGGCAGATACACTCACATAAGCAAACAGGCTCAGTCCTTGCAGGGTGGCAGATAAATCAGTGTCAAGTCTTTTGGGAAAGCAGTGAGCGCGGTCGTATCTCATACACTCAAGGTCAAGGATACAAAGGCCTCTGAGACAGAGACACAGCGGGTTACTCCGCACGTCCTCCACTACGGCAGAAGGCTTTAATTGACAGAGTCTGGATCTCATCCAGCGGATAATGGAATCAATGGGGCTCCCGGGTCGGATGGAGGATACTGCCCTAGAATGGGGTACTGAGGGGAAAAAAAGAGACAAGAATGGAATGGACAACAAAGATGATCCTCTCTGGAGGATCACAAGTTCAGTTACAGCTTGGCGACCTTCCTGATTCGACAGAGCAAGAAAACAATTACTTGAGGAGAATGTTCTCGTTTACACTTAAAATTGGGGATTAGGGACTGCGAGAGAGCACTGTGTATCATCACGTGCGATTAATTGGGTACAAAAATGGTTGATAGAAATCAGTAAGACCTTCAGATGTCAGACTTCACCCGAGAGACAACACACATGTTCAGCTGTCACTGAGACAGACTCGTAGTATTCAGGGAGTTACACAACACAAAACTCCACTGCTGCTCATAGGGGGAAACAAATGTATCCTGTCATGAATCCCCTGCATCCTGTCAAAGCCAAAGCTACGTGTTCAAGTGGAATGAAAGAGCATGTGATAGACCAAACACAGAGTTCACCCAAAAATAAATGACATCATGTACTCACCCTCACATTGTTACAATCCTCTAAGACATCTGGAAGATTTCTCATGCTGTGCTGTACAGTGAAAGCTGACAGTCAGGCATCAACAATATATATGTATATATATTTACTATAAATTATATATATATACATATATATATCACAAGAGTAGAAGTGCGACGTGACCGTATATCGGCCTGGCTGTGATTCATCGGCCGAGTGACATAGGTAATCACAGTGTGCCGAAATACAGCAATATCACATGGCTAGGAGTGTGATACTGCATATTTACAACATTAAAAGTATAAAAATTCCCAATGGTTGTATAAAACAACACCCGTTTTACCTTGCCAAAATCAGCTCTGCAAAAATTATCCTGTTCTGGTCGAGGCTGCTTTAAATGTTAATGGGCTCTGCTCGCCCCGCCCCTCTCTTCTCTCTGTGGAGTGACGAGCCTGTTTACTTTACCCACATTTACCCACGTTTAGCTGCTAAACTTGCTAACTAGCATGTTTTTAGGAAAGGCAATCGCAAAGATTCATTAAGTAAAAACCTTATACTCACCTCTGCTGTAAGTGAAGCTAGATCACGAATGATTTGTGTAAACATAGATGGATATATGCAGATCGGAAGGTGCATTCCATTCACAAACAAATGTAATCTACTGCATCTTCAGCGGTTCAGATGTCGGGAGTAAATGACGACCACTATGTTCATTATTACATCCAGCAACACAACACCTCTTGTCTAACTTACATCCCTGCTACCGGCATCGAAACAATGGAGGTCGGACTGTTACAGCTGATGTAGGGCGGGTCTGAGGTAAGACGCTCGTGTCAATCAACTATCGTGGGAGCGGCCTCTGTCGGTGTGATGCCACACTGACAAGCATCTGAGAATGGCTCGATTTGAAAAAGGGGATATTATTTTTACAGATTAATTAAAAACCACTGCATGGATTTTTATCATTATAGGATAGATGTGTACATACACTGCCAACACACATTAATGTTCAAACAACATGTAAAAAAAACTTTGCATCCGATGACCCCTTTAAGGATGATTTCCGATGACTGCTGACTGGTAAAAACAGTCTCTTGTCGCCATCTAATGGTGGAACAATGTAACTAAAATCACCATCACGAACACAGACACCATTTCTCAATACTAAATGCTACTGTTAAATACTATTAAACTACTTTTGTTTATATAAAATAGAATTTATTGAATAATAATATTTAATAATCAACAACCATCATAAAAGTTGCTAAGCAATTTAATCAAAAGTACAAAGGCAGCACTCTGATATACAGAATTTAAGTTACAAACATAACATGAGATTTTGCTCTCAGCCAAAACTACTTGCTCTGGAACAAATAATAGATTAATGAGACTAAAGACTGCCCATTATATTTAACCAAAATGCATTACATCTCATGTTTAACCACTATGGAGACATCAGAGCTAGTGGAAAATTCCAGAAGGTAATTGCTGAGGTAAGGTTAATGAGCGCTGAATGGCTGCTATTGCCCTGGAGCTCACATCTCCGAAAACGCTGAAGCAAATTTTCAAATCGACGTTATCTTTATTAACAAACCACATATCTGAAGTCTAAACAAGTATATTCTCACCTAAAAAACTCTTAAAACTACATTTGTGACACAAAAACAGTATTATTTTTAAATATATAGTTATTTAGGCGTCCGCCATGACACTATTACAAGGTGTTGTTGAAAGTAAAAATAACTTTCTTGTTCACACTAGGGCTGGGAATCGATTCCAAAAAAAAATCCGAGGCGTTGGGAATCAAGAGTCGATTCCAGTGGTTGGAATTGATTCCGTCAGGGGGAATCGACTCCCCATTCAGAGCCGGTTTCAGTTCAAAGCAAGCATATGGGCGCTTCAAATGAACGGCTGCATCATACAAAGGCTGCATATCTCGGCTGCTGTCATCAAACGTCGCTGAACGTCGATTCACAAAAATAAACTGATGAAAAGAGTCGGTACTGAGCACGTCTGAGTTTGAGGATGCAGCCTTCCGTTAAGCACTTTCTAATTTGTCTCTTCTCGCTAATAGTGATTAGAAGTCTGATTCGTTAACACAAAAAGGTTCTTTCGGATAGATCGTTTTAATGAACCAGTTCAAAAATTATTCAGAAGTTATTTTACGGTGGGTTATATTGTCCACGTCAGCGCCGCACAACTGAATAGATCATGACGTGATCGAGCGTCTTGATCTTATTTCCATCTTAAATAAAATGCTATTTTTAACCTTTTTATTAGCCTGTGATATTTCTGA
The DNA here is from genome assembly GCA_012976165.1 of Labeo catla. Taxonomy (NCBI): domain Eukaryota; kingdom Metazoa; phylum Chordata; class Actinopteri; order Cypriniformes; family Cyprinidae; genus Labeo; species Labeo catla. The sequence continues at coordinate 165,218 of VONZ01000238.1, forward strand.
AAGAAAGCACAGATACGTGGCCGAGACGAGAGCGCGTTTGACTGACAGATAAACACGAGCTCTTATATCAATGTTGTTGTTAATGTTCTGGTTATTTTGTTTCAGTGTACAGTTTGTTAATTTTGTGTAACGCATACGACTGAAGTAAACATCATTCAGCTGAACTGTACATGTCTTGTTTTATTCATGCAATAAACGCATGTACATTGCTGTGGACTATGACTAATTTCATGGGCAATGCAGATAAAAAATAATTTAAACACAGAAATGTATCATAATTTTTAAAAACAAAGCTATGAAAAAGTTACTTTCTAAGATTTTATATGCTACAGTGATGGCAAAATTAGGTTCCTCCGATCTAAAAAAAAAAAAACAAGAATGGAAAACAACAGTGAGGAATCGATTCTTGGAATCGAATCCCATCGATTCCAGAACCAGGAATCGGAATCGGACTCGATTCCAAAATTTTCGGAATCGAACAGCCCTAGCTTACAACCCTGCTGCAGTCTCTTTCAATATAAAAGTCTTTACTGCTGACTCGCTCATAAAAACTCTTTGCCATCTAAAGGTGAAATAATGTAACTGAAATATAATATAAAAATAAGAAAATAAGAAAGAAAAGATCAGGAAGAAAGTTAGAAAAACTAACATAAATATTTTAATATACGATCATAATAAAATAAAGCATTTAAATGTAACCAAACGTGAACCACTGCCAACTAAGCTTAATATGATTAGAAACTTCAATGCCTGCAGTACACAACCCACAACAAAGCTTTGACTACAAATGTCTCCAATTTAACCCTAGTGTCTTGAGTTAGCCAGCACTGTCTTTAATGTGGGCATTGCTGTGAGGCGTAGCGGTTCACACATTTAATGGTGATTCTGAGTCGTAAAACTAGTGCTGAACCCCAGGGGAGCACTAACATAATTTATCAAACACTTCAAATTTGCTCCATTAACCCTAGGCAGACTGAGCCATTACAAGAGTCTTATAAAAGAGCAGGCCCTGCACATACTGCATTCTGAGGATGTTTTAACAGGAAATCATCAATAAAGGATGTTCAAAATGTGCTCTGGAAATCTCGTATGTAAACTCCCATGTGTTGTTTTGAGTACACCAGGGACAGGCACAGCGAAATGAAAACAAATAGCTGAGGAATTTGCTTTGCGAGCAGAGTTTTGTTCGACAGCTCATATGGATGCCTTGTGTGCATCATGTTTGTTTGCTGTTCAAAATGATAGAGGACCCATGGGTTGAAGGAGTAGTTCCAGTCAAAATATGCTTTCAACAGATTAAGTGGCTTGAAAACTATTAAGCTAAAGTTGGTTTTACAACACTAGGGAGTTTATTTTAATGCGTTGGACTTACAATGTTAGCTTCAAAGCAGTCCTACGTGTCCAGGTCTTGATTAATAAGGTTTGATTCACGTTGAAGCTTATTCTGGCAAAGGAAATTGGCACACATCTTAATTCAGGAGAGAAAGGTGAATAATGACCAGCAACCTCAGAGATCCAACATCTACACAGAGATTCAAATGATTCATGAGCACAAATACACAAAGTCCTGGAGTAAAAGTATTCTGTAAAGGGGGAATTGTTGATACTCGATAAATAACTGATGAAATAGAGCATTCAAGTCAATAAACAGTCTTTTTAAACTAAACAAAACCGTTTATAGCTTAAGTGTTAGTCAAAATGACATTGCAATGAAACACTTTGTAATTGCTCTCAATATCATATCGAAACAAATCCACTGAATTCAGACCGAGATGAGAGATCAAATTTGTCTGGGCATCTGTGTAAAAAGTCTTGGATGTTATTCAACAGGCTTACCACAAGAGGGCAGAACTGCACCTAAAATGCAAGGATTTTGCTCTCAAAAAACTTAACCTAAAACAAAGGGCAACTGAGAATTAAATAAAATAAATGTTAAAAAAGATTATTTGACTGAAACAAAGTCTAATGTTAATATCAAGGAGACGCAGTGCTTAAAAAAAGTGCTTTCAAATAATAAATACAAAATTAAACTTCAATCACACAGAGACACAAGATTTTCCATATCAAAGTTTATTGCTGACATGCATGTAGAGATTTGATGAAGTACAAAAATATGTCTTTTATACAAATTTGTTTTTCATTTCTGTACAATTACCCAGTTTTTTTTCTTTGACACCATTCTAACCAAGCAGCTTACGACATCAAACGTTCAGGCTTTTGACCAGTTTCATCATCATATTTTGTTTTACACCAGATTTAGATTTTCCAGTTTTAGTAAAAGATGAAAAAAAAGTAACAATTCCAAAGAGAAATCTCCCAATTTATGAAACATCTGCACAAAGTGGCCTAAAAAGAAAAGAAAATCCAAATCAAACTCAATGTTCAGTATCTTCCCTTGCAATATCTTCGTTTTGGAGTATTCATCATTTGCAAAACACCCACATCCACTCCAATTTCTGCTGCATCTTGTGGCACGTCTTTGCTAATTAGAATCATGCACTAATTGCTTGTATACAGAGCTGAAAAAACGTACACTTTTCATGCTGCAGACAGAATTTGGACGTTACGAAACTGTCTATGCAAGGAAGGGGGGAGGGGGGGCATATTAAACAGAAATATTTACTAATTTCTTTCATCTAGGTTTTGGGTACAGACTACGTAACCACATCAACAGCAGCCATATTGCAACTATACAAATTTTCTGTTATAATGGCTTTTGTGAGAACTCTACGTGGACCTAGGATAGAGCCTTGAGGCACTCCTTTTTGAAAATAAGGAAAGGACTCCGATTTGCTCACAAAAAGTCCTTTTCCTTCAAGTCAAGGATATTATCCACTACAATACTGCTTTACAACCAAATATATTCACATTGAGGTGGGAAAAACTAATGCTTTTAATGGTGGCTTGTGTGGAAACATAGGTGCGATTCTGTCGAAATAATAATACCCCACATCGGGGTTCGTTATTGACGCCCATTACGATGTCTTTCACACTGGCCAGAGTGCGGTATCATCCTTATCTCGTAAAATAAACTCTACATGTCATGCTAATGTGCACGATAATTTAGTTGAGCTATGCAAAGTCAGTCTCCTAATTAGTGTAGCTTAATATACCGACAGGATTGTTGCAATAATTATTCAAGAAATTTAAAATAAAAAAAAAAAGAGGGAAAGAGTCAATAAAACAAAACCTTCACTGAAGATAGAAGGAAAAAAACGTGAGAGATCACAGCAATGCTTTTGAGTGATACATGATCTCTACATTTACCATGGCAAAAAAAAAAAAAAAATTAAAAACGGCAAATAAATTAAAAGGAAAACAAAGGTACGGATATACTACCAGGCTGCACATCTTCAAAAGAGGAAATTAAAGTGGAGATTAAAAGGACGAGCCAAGCTAGACGAGCTCAGAGATCTACAGTACTGAATGACCTTTTCATCTAATGACATGAGTGGAGCCAGACATAAAGGCATTGCAAACTAAGCCACAGGTCCACAGGTCGATGCAAGCCAACCGCCTAGTATACTAAGATATATTCTAGCATCAAAAGTACATATTCACTCACGGTTGAGTTCTGTTGATAATCTAAGGCAAGATATCCCACAGTTATGCTTTATACACATGGGGTAGCTTAAAACAGGACTGAAAGTCATTGAGAATCTGCTTCCTTGCATGAGAAACAGATCGAGAGGAGTGAATTTCATGGCATTTCCTTCCTGGTGATCATGAAGCATTTAATAACCATTCAAGGAAATGAGCGGTAGGTAAGAGAATATGAAGAAAAACAAAAAGAAACAATCCCCTATTGCAATGGGTTTCCTTGTATCACTGTGGCCAAAAACGTTCCCTAGCGGCCAATCCTCGATCCCTGAGCTGCAGCTGAAATCTGTGTGGGGAACAAAAGCACCGGAGATACAGGACACGGCAGAAGATGCACTTTGATGGCTTGGCATGCTATCAGAGGGTGAGCACTCTAGACGGAGGGACACAAAAGGAAAGGAGGGCTTAAGGGCTGTGCTTACGGGGCTTATCTTGGCTTAGATTTCCGCATGACTGCCGGCTCAGCCGCCCTGCTTCCTGACAGTTTCATCCCATCACCAGCTGTCCCGTACCTCGTCTTTTTCCAAAGAGAAGTCCCTGTGTGACACCCACAAAAGTACCACCTAGCTCAGCTCTTGAGAGTCCGCTGGTCGAATGCAGAGGAAATGGTGGTCTTGGTCTTTCTGCTGCCTTCCGATTGAGAATAACGTACCGTATCGGCCGGTTTCGGATGCCAAGTTATGCTTTTGGTTGAGTGCATCCAGACACAGATGCTAGCTGCCAACAGAAACCCATTCAAAGAGAGGAAGGAAAAACATGCGATGCTATGATTTCAGTAATATGAGGTTTTTAGCTTTCTAACTTGTGATACTTAACATCTTCAATGGAAAAAACAGAATAATCTTACTTAAAATGCTACCGTTTTAGTAGGAGAGGAAGGAGGAAAAGCTTATTTAGATTGTGAGGAAAAACCAATCACTGGTTTTGACACAGAATAGTTACACAACCACAATGCTAATGCTCTGTGCTTGTCTCCCCTCAACATAATGAGTCCTGCTTTCGTAAGAACGGAGAGCGTTGGTAAAAACTGACTAAGGAGGAAATGGAGAGATAGAAAAATGGTAAGAGGTAGATTTGCAGTCATAGATACAGATGGGAGTGGAACAGAACAAAAGGGTTGATCATGTGATCCGAGGCGTTCCTGTAGAAAGTGCTGGGGGAGAGGCGGATAGAAAAACGGGTGGTTGTGTGAGATCTGCTACATGATTCTGTTGGGGTATTGCTGAAAGTGTGTGTGTATGTGTGAGGGCAAGGATTGGCATGGTGGAGGTGGTGTTGGTGGTCAGAGTCTCATTAGACCTGTGTGTGCCGCCCATAGGCAAGAGTTTGTGTCCTGGGCCGACAAATGAGCAACAGAGCGCAGAGCTGTTCCTTGGCCCGTGTTTGTGTCTGCCAGACTCATGCTGCGTGCTCACACACACACTCTCACACGCAAAAGTACATAAAAGTGTGCACCCGAGTTCCGTGGCTCGCTCCACTCCCGGTGACCCCCGCCTGTGGGCGGAATGACGGCGCTACTTCCGGAGGAAGCGCTGGGCCAGTATTGCGGCATCCAGAGGACTGATGGGTTGAGCGTCGTGGCCGAGGCGCCTCACCGGAGGCACGTTACCGAAATGCCTCTTGCTGAGGAAGTTCTTGGTCTCGTGAATAGTGTTCTTCTCTTCCGCCAACAAGAGCTGTTGCCTCATGTAGTTCTCAAATTCGTACTGAGACGACTCCTCTGTCACTTTCGCCTGGGGGGACAATGAGAGACTGTTTCAGTGCCAGAAAGAACCTCATCATGCAGTTTAAAGAGGAAGTTTCTATTATCAGCCATGATTCAATGCCACTAAAGGCATTTTTTTTTTTACCCCACTGTCCAACGCAATATTCAAATGCCCCCTATAAACCACATTATTAACATAGCTTTATATACAGTTGATGTCAAAAGTTTACATACACCTTGCACAATCTGCAAAATGTTCATTGTTAATTGTTTTAGTACTGACCTGATTAAGATATTTCACATAAAGATGTTTACATATAGCCCACAAGAGAAAATAGTTGAATTTATAAAAATGACCCCATTCAAAAGTTTACATACGCTTGATTCTTAATGCTGTGTTACTTGAATAATCCACAGCTGTTTTTTTTTGTTTCGTTTAGTGATAGTTGTTCATCAGTCCCTTGTTTGTCCTGAACAGTTAAACTGCCTGCTGTTCTTCAGAAAAATCCTTCAGGTTCACATTCTTTGGTTTTTTAGCATTTTTGTGTATTTGAACCCTTTTCAACAATGATTATCATTTTGAGATCCATCTTCTCATACTAAGGACAACTGAGAGACTCATATGCAACTATTACATAAGGTTGAAACGCTCACTCATTCTTCAGAAGGAAACACGATGCATTAAGAGCCGGGGGTGTAAACTTTTGAACATAATGAAGATGTGTATATTTTTCTGATTTTGCCTAAATATCATTTTTTTTTTTTTTCCATTTAGTACTGCCCTTCAGAAGCTACGGAAGCTACTTGTTTCCCAAAGGACAAAATAAGTGAAATTTACCCTGATCTTCTGGAAAAAATCTGGAAAACCAAATAATTTGTGGGACCTGAAGGGACTCGTGAACAACTATTACTAAAAACAGCTGTGGATCATTCAGGTAACAACACAGTATTAAGAATCAAGCATATGAAAACTTTTGAATGGGGTAATTTTTATAAATTCAACTATTATTTTCTCTTGTGGACTATATGTAAATGTCTTTTATGTTGAATATCTTATTCAGGTCAGTACTAAATAAAAATATAACATGCATTTTGTACGATCCCTCTTATTTTGCAGATTCTGCAAGGTGTATGTAAACTTTTGACCTCAACTGTATACACGCACCAACTAAAACCACTGGTTTAAAGAATGATTTACACATTGTTTTTCATAAAAAAGGTCCTTCACCTTTAAACTTTTGTATTATTGTAAAATCTTCAAGCAATACTGACCTCTTGAAGATGTTCAGGGTGGTTAAGCTGATCATCTATGTCTGGCACCACTTGTAGAGGGCCACTCAGCGAAGACACAGACTGCCTGTTTAAAAAACAAAAAAACAAAAACAAAATCAGTCAATGACAAATCGGAATTTTCAGATCCACAGCCAAGGGATGTTTAAATGCATGACTGAAAGAAAACTGCACTGCATTGCAAAAATGTGGCGAGACAGCATCGCTGACCTAAAATGACATCACCCTATCATATGAATTCCTAAGAAGTTATGTGAACATTGACAAGAAGTCTCGGCTAAAAATGGAACTATAAAGTCAATCTCGGTTCAGAAAAGAGACGGGACGCACCAGGATGCGATGATGGCGCTCAGAGACTCGAGCACCTCGGTGGCTGTAAGCCTCTGCTGGGGGTCAAGCACCAGAAGCTTCCTGATCAAACACACTGTACTTTCTGATACCCGCCCATCCCTGCACAAACGAAACAGATACAAACACATAAGCATTTCCATCTGCAAAACATTTTAGAGGCTTATATAAAGAAAGAGCTCACCAAAAAAGTAATAATTCCAAACCCATATAACTAACTTTCATCCATGGAACACAAAACATTTACTAATAATGAACCAGTGATTTTTAGGTGCACAAAAGCACCACAAAAGTGGTCCTTACATCTTTTCATACAGTTTTATGCGAGGAACATAACATTTTACATCACAATTCAAAGAAAATCTTGATATACAATGACACTTTCATGTTTGGGTGAACTATCCTTTTAAACAAGAGCCACCACAGTATTTGCCATTTAAAAATGTTCAACATTTGATTTGAGAAATAATGGCGAGACTCACTCAGGGATGGAGTACTCTGCTGCTTTGATCTTGCGGAAGAGCTCTTGAGGTATACTGTCGTAGAACGGGAACTGGCCGTAGAGCATGGTGAACAACACCACACCGAGCGCCCACATATCACTGGGTTTACCACGGTATGGTCGACCTACATGGAAACACAAAGTGCAATTTTAACAAGAAGCTCTAAAGCCATTTGCTTATTCAATCAGACTGGAAATTTCTCTTAGTTGAGTAACAATCCCTACACAAGTACACTACCAATCAAAAGTTTTTGAACTGTAAGATATTTTTTAAAGAAGTCACTTCTGCTCACCAAGCCTGCATTTTTTTTTTATCCAAAGTACAGCAGAACATTACATTTTGAAATATTTTTACTATTTAAAATAACTGCTTTCTATTTAATTATATTTTAAAATGTTATTTATTCCTGTGATTTCAAAGCTGATTTTTAGCATCATTACTCCAGTCACATGATCCTTCAGAAATCATTCTAATATTCTGATATGCTGCTCAAAAAACATTGTTGAAAAAAGCTGAGCAGAATGTTTTCAGGTTTCTTTGATGAATAGAAAGTTCAGAAGAACAGCGTTTATCTGAAACAGAAATCTTCTGTAACATTACAGATGTCTTCATCATCATGTTCGATCAATTTAAAGCATCCTTGCTAAATAAAATTATTAATTTCTTTAATTTCTATAATTTACTATCATTCAATAAATTACATTTTAAAATATATTTAAATAGAAAGCAGTTATTTTAAATACCAAAAACATATTACTGCTTTTGTTGTATTTTGGATCAAATAAATGCAGGCTGAACGAGCAGAAGAGGAAAAAATAGAAAAAATAAAAACAACAACATTAAAAATCCCACTGTTCAAAAACTTTTGACTGGTAGTGTATGTATATACGAACGCAGATATAAGAGTTATGTAAAATTTTCTGTGCTATTAAAACAGGATGTGTTCTTCTGGTAGTTAACTATAAACAAGTAAACAGCTGCTATTGACTTTACTAAACACTTGCTTTGCTAAAGCAAGTCCTAAAAGAGAACACATGTTTCAAGAAGCATTTGCATTCATGTACTAGCATGGAATACATTTTCAATCAAGCTTTGCAGCTTATACACAGAAAATAGGAACAACAAACATCAAAAGTTGTGATTACGCACAATTAAAGCATTTTAAAAAGCATGACAATCTTATGCATGTTGAAGAAGACACTATTTTGTTGTCAGGGAGTCGGTAAGTACCCCTGACTCAGCCCATAAAGATAGCGCCAGTCTGACAAGACAACTAAGGAAGTTGGTTGGCAAACAATGAGCTAATTAGAAAAATCGAACTAACCTAAAACTAATGAATAGAAGTGTAAATATAAAACATATGCGATCAATAGTGTCAAAATCTTTTAAAGTCCCCAAAACCTCTTCACACTCACTATACTGCTTTGTTTACCACCATAAATGGGTAGAACACAATGTGCCAGAAGAGCACAAATGAGTCATGCGAGCTTTTAAACGAGGGGTTAATTGGGTAGGTTTCTGTTTGGTAAACAGCATGATTTATATGGTATATTTCTCTGTAAGGTACGCATTCTCTGCTTCTACTTTGACCCTACGCATGAGAAAGCGAAAGAGAGGGAGATGAGAGAGAGTGAGCAATGGAAAAACAGTGAGAGGAAGAGAGATAGGGAGAGAGAGAGAGCAGGAAGAGTAGTTCCTCTCGGCATGACTCATTGTGATGACTCACTGAAGCAGCTCTCCCTTTGTTCTGCTGTCATATTCGGCTGATTTACTCCCGGTTTCTTTCTGTCATTTTACAATGAATGGAGACCGCAAACAAGAGTTTGACTGCGCCTCTATTTAACATGCATGTTCGGAATGCACCATCTTACCATAGCCTACATCCATACAGCTCTTGGAAAAACCCCAAAAACACATGAAAGACAGTTCTGGAAAGGTGGTGCTGTTTGATATTTTAGCTTGTGAGTCAACTAAACGAACAAGATTTAAAAGCAGGGATCTTTGTGTCATAGCACCCTGCACGCAAAGTTCACGTGACGAACACACCGTCCACAAACAAACTTTTGGATAAAACAGACATTTTAAACATTTTAAATGAGGTTTCAGTATTAAATGAGTTGTGCACTTAAAATCAACATCATATTGCTTAATTTAAATTTTGCACTGAGCTGAATGTCTTTTCAAAACAAAAAGCATCTCAGAGAGCAAACGACTGTGATGCCTTAATGCACAGGTTTTTGAAACCATATGAATGTATTTGCATGCTTTATGCATCATTATTGACAGTCCTAATCACTTTGTAATGTTAAAAAAAAAAATAAATAAATAAAAAAAAAAAAATTAAAAAAAAAAAAAAAGTGTGCTGAGTGAGTGTCCCAAGTTTGAATCCTGGCTCGCAGACCTTTCCCAATCCTGCCACCCAACCCCACCAAAAAATACCATTTAAAAAGTGCCATCAAATCGATTAATCGCAATTACTCACAACCAAAATAAAAGTTTGTGTTTACATATTATGTGTCTACATAGTGTCCTATCATAATGAAGGCAAAAAAACCCCACCAAAAATAAATATAAAAAAAGTCAAATCGATTAAATCGCAATTAATCACATCCAAAATAAGTTTGTTTACACATTGTGTGTCTACATACCATCCTATCTTAATAAAGGCAAATAAACAACACATCACATCCAAAATAAAAGTTTTATACATTATATGCGTGTCTACATATAAATATTGAATACATTTTTTTTCTTTTTAAAGTGCTGTCAAACGGTTAATCACGATTACTCGCATTCAAAATAAGTTTGTTTACACATATGTATGTCTACATACAGTCCTATCCTAATAAAACGCAAAAAAACTCCCCACCAAAAATAAATACATTTAAAAAGTGCCGTCAAATCAATTAATCGCGATTACTCGCAACCAAAATAAAAGTTTGTGTTTACATATTATGTGTGTCTACATAGTGTCCTATCGTAATAAAACGCAAAAACCCCCACCAAAAATAAATATAAAAAAGTGCTGTCAGATTGATTAATTGTGATTAATCGCATCCAAAATAAACGTTTATTTACATATTTTATGTGTCTACATACTGTCCTATTATAATAAAGGCAAAAAAACCCCCACAAAAATTATAACTAAAATAAAGTGCTGTCAAATTGATTAATCGTGATTAATCGCATTCAAAATAAAAGTTTGTTTACATATTATCTGTGTCTACATACTGTCCTATCCTGATAAAGGCAAAAACAAAAAAAAAACACCACCAAAAATAAAAATTTAAATAAAATAAATATTTTTTGCGTTAACTATTGAGTAGGGCTAACTGGACTGTGCTACATAAACGTTTGACACCAAGATAAACAGCGAGTCCCATGTACTGAAATTACATCACTTGAGTGAACTTCAATTCCACACAGAGAGAGTGACTGTTTGGAAAGATACACCTCGTGATACAACCACTGTTAATTTGATCCGCCGCACTGCTGAGATCTGCTCGAGGCCTTGACAACGAGCTTAAGGGAAGAGTTTTGGTATCGAGTCGTTGATGAGCTAACAGGTCAAGTCTTGCGGCACACAACAAAAATAATGACTTCAATAAACCTAACTATTGCTCATCCATGCTGACGGTTTGTGACTGCTGTCCTGATTAGGGCCGTGTAGGTGGTTGGGTTTATGAGCTTTGATTACAGTGGTGACATGGAGGGTGAGTCATGTGAATCACACACATAAACATACACACACATACACAGAAGCTGAATTCTCACCGCTCAGGACATCTGGGCTGATGTAGGCTGGACTGCCTCGCTGGTCCTTTAACAGATCTTCCTCACTCACCAAATGCTTGCCAAGGCAAAAGTTTGTGATGGTGATCCGATGGGTCCTGCAGAACACAAGACACCAATGACGTCAAAGAACGAGCATGAATTCTCGCATCAAGTCACACTGTTTAGATTAAAAAGATAGCTTGTAAAATCCATGATGTGCATCTTAGTACACATGTCCAGGGATGTGACTTAGCTTGTCCAGAAATAAAATAAAATGCAGATGTTTAGAGAGGACAGAGTTTGGTAATATCAACCAAAATAATATAAAATATTTTTTTCCTTGAATTCTGTGGCGTTATATGACTTTAATATGACTGTGATAGACATGCATGTTTGAGGTTCACCCTCAAATAATCACTCTGAATGCCAACATTCAATTCAGTCCTGCTGTTCGGATTAGTGTAATACATTGTGGGTATATACATAAAAACACTTTTTTTTTTACACTACACATGCATATCAAAACGAAACTCTAACTGTTGTTAGGCGAGTCGTTTTTGTATCTGCGCAAACATGCCTCTGATATTTTTGTCTGTGTCATTAAATCTAATCTGTGGCAGGGAGCCATTCTGCCTTTCCAGAAAGCAGAACCCAACATGACAGAACACACCGTGACTGTACTTGACAAACAAGTGAGTCACCTGTGGCTTCTCACAAGCTCAGGGATGACTAATCTTTGCACTTCAGAAAGGAAAGAACGACACTTTTTTCAGTGACAGGCATGCAATGAACACAAGCACTCTAACATACACACAGAAATGCTTTCACGTAAAAAATGCATTCACATTTACAATGAGCAAAACTAACACGTCAGCAGACAGAGATGAACTGGGGGACCTCCAATGTGAGATTTCACACAGTCACAGCTGTAATCTCCCGCCACTAAAAAACCTCTATCACTACAGCTACATCCTCTTTTCCCATGCTTCCCCAGTTACGCTCTCACTTTCACACCCTGAAAGTGACTGTCACACTTACGCCTAACAGCTACAAACAGGCCCGTTCCTGAAGCTTGATTTTTCCCAGCAGAGTTTCTTTACTGATTTACGGCTGATTACCATCTTCATTTAAAAAGGAGGGTCATGATTAAATTAGATTAACAGAGAAAAGAGATTAGTCACAATTGACTGTGTGGAAAACACGTTTAGGCTTTCCATCCTACGTTGCATCTGTACCAGTTATAAATGGTTCAAGTTTTTAATTTGAGTTTATTTTTAATGCTGCATTAATAGCCAAAACAACAAATATTTTTATGCATAAACCAGATCTGCTAAGCTTCAGATGGCTTGCACTAGAGGACAAACAGTTGATGATTTGTCAAACGTTTATGTGGATTATAATATATTCAAAAGGTTTTTTGTTTTTTTTAAATGATGGTTAGATGAAGCAAACTTAAGGAGTAGTTCACTTCCAGAACGAAAGTTTGCAGATAATGTACTCACCCCCTTGTCATCCAAGATGTCTTTCTTTCTTCAGTCGTAAAGAAAAAATGTTTGAGGAAAACATTTCAGGATTTCTCTCCATATAGTGGACTTCAATGGTGTCCACGAGTTTGAATTTCCAAAATGCAGTTTAAATGCAGCTTCATAAGGCTCTAAAAAGGGTCTTATCTAACAAAACGATTGGTTATTTTCTGAAAAAAGAAATTCACTTCTATATACTTTTTAATCGCAAATACTCGTCTTGGTCTAGCTTTGCATGAACTGTGTGTATTTCTGTTTATGACAGTTAGGGTAGGTCGAAAAATTCCCATCTCATTTTCTCATCCAACTTCAAAATCGTCCTACATCGCTGTTTTACCTTTTTTTTTTTTAAAGGGCATTTAATCTTCTTAGCATGTTCACTTTGTAAACACTGGGTCGGTAATTCTGCAGCGATGTAGGACGATTTTGAAGTTGGAGGAAAAAAATTTGATGGGAGTTTTTCATCATACCCTAACTGTCATAAACATGAATACACACAGTTCATGCATAGCAAGAACAAGACGAGTGTTAGCGGTTAAAAAGTTGTAATTTTTTTTTTAGAAAACAACCAATCGTTTCGCTAAATACGACCCTTCTTCCACGGTTGGGATTGTTTAAGCCCTTTGAAGCTGGTTTTAAACTACATTTTGGAAATTCAAACTCGGGGGCACCATAGATCTCCATTATATCCTGAAATCTTTTCCCTCAAAACAAAAAAAAAAACAAACAAAAAAAAAAACAAAAACAAAACACAATCTTTTTACGACTGAAGAAAGAAAGACATGAACATCTTGGATGACAAAGGGGTGAGCACATTATTTGTAAATTATGTGTTCTGGAAGTGAACTACTCCTTTAACTATATGCATTTGTGTCGTCTTGTATGGCATAACTGCGCCTTTTAGCATGGCAGTTTCTTGTTGTGTCAACAATTTCAAAAGTTTCAATGCCAAGTTTACACATACCCTTTGCTACAGTTTCACCTGTAGTTTACACTCCTCCAGCGTTTTCGACCCTTGAAATTGTAGACTTTCGAAAACACTGCAGACACGTTTTAGTTTGAAAATTCTAGGGTTGCGTTTCAGTGAAAAACGGACCAAAACAGAGACTTTTGAAAACAATGCGTGCTTGGCCACATTCGCTTGGCTTATCTGTGTAAACAATAATATCATGCTCATTACGAAATGATCATGTGACATGCGTTTTTGGTTGTGTAGAACGTTTCTGAAATGCAGTGAAAACGCCAGTGTAGACGAGGATAGTTTTCATTTTAAAATGAAAACACACTAGTGTAAACAGGGCTTAAGTGTTCTGTTTTTGACAAGCTGCACATAACCCCTGCTACTTTTCATCTTCTTAATAGTTTTAGCCTTAATATAAACTTTTGTCTGGATTCATCATGACCATGTGCCTCGGTTCCCCGAGCAAAAGAGTCAACCGTTTCTCCTCAGGACATTCTTATTGCTCACTCTCTTCTTCCTGCTCATGTGAAGAGACCAGAAGCCTCCCGGTCTCTCAGTGCTGCTAAAATTAGCCCCTGTTGATGGGAAAAGTTAAATGGTTTAAACGCAAGAGGAAGTCTCGATGCTGAAATCCGGTCAGAACTGCCTCTGCTGGGTGAGGTTAATGTGGGATTTTGACGCAATTGTTTGGTACTGGAGTTCCTTTGCTTGGGTAAGCAAGGTTGTAAGAGGAACAAAGCTAATAGTGAAAGCAAATGTGCAGATCAGGCAATTTGTTCACTTTTGTAGAGGTGACAGCCATATGGTGCTCTCTGAAGAGTGGAGTGTGTACGCAGTGAAGGAGTGAAAAGAGGTATGGCAAGTAATGGCAACAAACGCCTGACAAAATAACTTGCACAGGTTGATCTGGACCCGTGGTTTTTGAAGGCCCCCCAAAAAATTTATAAAATAAAGAGTGTACATTTCATGGACCACTTATGACTAATACCAAGTACTTTCCATTCCACCCAAAGCCAACAGTCTGCCGGCTGGGCAGGGTCACACAGACAGTAGGATCAGAGGGGTATTTGGAGAGTGAAAAAGAGAAAGAGAGAGCTCTGCCAGCGTTACGTGAGTGTGACTCAGCTCTGAGCTATGGATCCTTTGGCAGAGGGTTGTATTATCTCCAGCTGGGACACAGTGTTCTGCTTTCTTGCTGAACTGAAGCAGACAGACCAGACTGCTCCGTTTCATCACCATAGGGTCCAATGACGAGTGCGAGTATGTGTGGATGTTTTCTTTTTTCAGCAATGATATACCGGTCCATGCCTATCCTTTTAATTGACTCCCGTGAAACAGGCGTAAAAAACGCTTGACTCAACATGGCACATGCAAGATGGAAAAAAAAAAATTGAAGTAGAAAAACCCCAGGCACAAATGCACTGAAACTCATGTGTTACTCAATTTTCATATTTCATAATTTCCCAACTCCTTTCAGAGAAAACTTCGCCAAGCTGTTTTATTTTTGGCCTAGCTATATTTTGAATTTTATTCCACCCAGTGTATTTTGCTTTCCTGTCACTTTTTAAAATCAACAGGACTAGAAGAGAGAGGAAGTGGGACGGGAAGTGACACAATCTCTCCTCACCCAAGACTGCACTGCCACAGCTCTGACATTTACAAATTAGATTTCTAGTGCAAAAACCAGCTTTAGTAATTTGTGGGCATACAGGTCTATATATAAACTGCAAAGTGTTGCCCACCAAGTTGCCAGGTGCATTTCTGAAAGATGAGGAGGGGGGAAAAAACAAAAAAACCCCAAAACATAACACACCACAAAAACAACCACCAAGACACATCCTCTTCCTTGAATGTCTACTTGTAAACTACCATTCAAAAATTTGGGGTCTGCAAGGTGTTTTTTTTTAATTTAAGAATTTGCTTATGCTCACCAAGGATGCATTCATTTGATCAAAAATACAGAAAAAACTGTTTCTATTTTAAATCATTTCGTATAGATACTGTAAAAATACATTTCAGGACTTTAAGCACTACTTTTTTTGATTTTCAAGGACTTCAAACAGATCTCACTTATCAAACATGTCTTTCAAATTATTCACGATCAATCAATTTAGATCAGGACTTTTAGTGCTGGATCGCAAATTATTTGACTTAGTTTGGAATTTCTCGTACCGCAAATAATAAGTCAAGTAGTGTAGTCAAAAGCATGGTAGTTGCTCAAAGAAGAAAGAAAAATTGCTCTAAAAATTATTTACTGACAGAAAAACTCCAGGCTTTGCTTCATCTTAGCTTGATAAGGGGTTAATGGCAAAAAAAGGGTACATAATGCACCTTCAATGCAACCAGCCAGGACGCAAGTAGTACAGTTGCCCGTAAAGAGACAAGGAAAGACGAGAAGATGAAAGAAACAAGCTCCGCTCCTCCTCTCACTACACATGCCACTGAGCTTATATGGTGTGACGGGTTTCATAATTAGACAAGCTGTGCACTTATGTGACCGAACTACAATATGCGAGAACTCAGCAGCGAGCAGCACATGCTGGCAAATGTGACAGGCAGAACTGAAGATTTTCAATTAGTCAGTGAGTCTCTCGTTCCTTGGGACATTTGAAATGGCAGAGACAACAGAACTGTGGTTAGAAGCGTACCCGTTCCACACTTGCGGCAGAAAACACACACAAACGCACGCGGCGCATATGGTGTTTGGAGAGGGTCTTTATGGATGAGGGATTGGGAATTCCGCTAGGCCTATCCGATTCACTATGCTTGCCGACCTCAGTTGCCTTCGAGCCAGCATGTGCGGTTTCATCACCCGCCCGCCCCCCTTTCCTGGCTCCATCATCCTCTCCATTTTTCCAGGGAACGAACCAGGGGCACGTTCCATGCCTACTCGTTTTAACTGGGATAGTTTCCCACTGCTCCCTCCCCCTCCCTTTTCAGCCTGTGGGGATGAATCATACTCTCGCTAAGAGCTCAAGAGGAGGGAGGTCAATGAGGCCAGACGGTGCTCCATGAAACCCCAACAGAGGGCTGAGTGCACAGAAAACCCCACCAGCACAGCAGGTAAAAGAGAAAGGAAGAGAGGAGTCTTACCTTTTATTAAGCACCATGTTTCCAAGCTTCAAGTCTCTGTGCACGATGTTCTTCTACGAAGGCAAAAACAGTGAACAGTTACTATATATTTTTAAACTCTGGAGAGCATGCAACCTAAAAGTTACCATTACAGTGTAGTACAGAAAAACACCATGTACAGTCATCCAACTTAATTCAGGGTGAGTCACACAGTAAACATAAAATGTCATGTGCAACCATTTTACTTCTGTAATATGACAAACTTCCAAATAAAACAAAATTTTCAATAAGGAAAAAAAAAAATGCAGGACTTTTATCACTTTTACATTTTATTAAATGAAAACCAAGTCTGCATTTATTTGATCCAAAGTACAGCAAAAGCAGTAAAAGTTTAAATTTTTTTAACTATTTAAAATAACTGTTTTCCAGTTTAATATATTTTAAAATGTAATTTATTCCTGTGATCAAAGCAAAATTTTCAGCATCATTACTCCAGTCTTCAGTGTCAGATGATCATTCAGAAATCATTCTAACAGGCTGATTTGCTGTTTTTATTTTATTTTTATTCAGGATTCCTTGATGAATAGAAAGATCCAAAGATCAGCATTTATCTAAAATAAAAAGCTAACATTGTACACTATTCAGAAGCTAGAGTCAGTATGTATGTATGTATATATATATATATATATATATATATATATATATATATATATATATATATATATTTTTTTTTAGGTTTTTTTTGAGCAGCAAATCAGAATATTATAATGATTTCTGAAGGATCATGTGACTAGAATAATGATGCTAAAAATTCCGTTTTCACAGGAATAAACTACATTTTAAAATGTATTCAAACAGAAATTACTTCTAGTTATTTTAAATAGTAAAAATATTTCAAAATTTTACTGTTTTTGATGTACTTTGGATCAAATAAGTGCAGACTTGATGAGCAGAAATCTACAAATCTTACTGCTCAAAAACTTTTGACTGGTAGTGTAAATATTACATGAAAATACGAAAAGCAAATGAAAATTAGAAAATATTGCCAAGGCAACTAACTGAAATAAATATTTATGTACTAAAATTACACAAACTAAACCTGAAGTGAATTAGAGATATATTTAAATATGTCAAAAAGCACATAATAAAATGACTAACACTTAAAATAGAAAAAATATATATAAAAAATTCAAAATATTTATTAAATAATGATTTAAACAATTTCTATATATTAACTGACATTTTATCAGTTCCTGCAATCCCTGAAAAACAAATTCCTTCATTTAGGATTGCTAGCACCATTAAGAAAGTTGTCAAGAAAAACTCAATTTTGATTTCACAGTGACTTTCAAACCAGTTGGCAGCTCACCTTATGCAATGCCTCCACCACTCTCACTACATCATAGAAAATAACAATGGCCTCTCGCTCGCTCAGTCGCTTCTCCTTGATGACATAATGCTGCAGGTTGATGAGGTCGGCCGTCTTGTCGCTGAAGTCGTGGGCACAGAGGCAGTCGAGCACCAGACAGATTCGTCTCTTCATCTTCCGCACTTTGTTGGCCTCCATGTCCTCGACAATCTCACAGGAGCGGTCCTGAGACAGAGAAGTGAAAGAGATAATGCGTTAGAAAAGTTTTGTGCAGAGAATAATTGCAGGGAGGGCATAAAAGACCTTACCTCATACAGCCCGGCAGTGCATTTAACAATGTGCAACAAAGCAAACGACCACATAACCGCACCATTAAGCTTTTGAATGGAGCGAAAGAAGAAAATACAGGGTTTAAAGAACAAGATGACGCTAATGGACTAGTTTTACAAAAAGCACAGCAGCAATTCTCCTGTATGCCTCGCCATGTGCAACAGCTTGAATGATGAAAGCCCTTTTTCGGTCACCTGAGACCAGGGTCAAACGAGGGCCACGAATCGATCGGCAGTGTGGTTTGTGTTTGCGATGACTGCGCCTTCAAACACAAGAGGCGATCCATAATTAACTGGCCCACTCTAGAGAAAAGCTATAATAAACCAATCAATACTGTGAGCTTCAATGAATGGACCTGACAGCACAGTACGGCTTGTTCTGCAGCCGATTTCCACCGGAGAAGAAAGGAGAGGTCTAGATATAGTTGAAAAACAGCCACAAGAGAGCGAGAGAAAAAAGAAACAGTCTCGCTCAAAGAGAAAGTAAGTGGTGAGTCACTGTGAACACTTTGTGATGAAAATGAAAACAACTGAAGGAACAATGAAAAAACAAATTAAGTCGTGGGACTGAGAACATACAGTGCGGGAGGAAATCTTTAGGCATCTCACAAATCGATTCAATTTTGATTCAAAGACGCACAGCCAGATTCCAAAATAACTCTTGGTGCAATTCTGAAAGCGGATTGTGGACAGATGTGTACGCTGATCAGCTAATAAAAACAGAATTAATGAATATAAGATTCAAAACCCTCACATTCCAAGCCTATATAAGTTGAACACACACACAAAAAAAATTTGTGTTCCTCAAACCAGAACTGAAGCATTGGTCTTACCTGGAAGAGGCCGTGATGGTGCACCACTCCTTCTTGGTTGGAGAGCAGTGACAGTAAGGAATACTCTGTATGCAGGAGCATTTTCCCTTGCCTTTCTTCCTGCGTCTCTCCTGCTGTGTCCCCACGTTCTTCCAGGGTGAGAATCTACAACAAAGGTCGAAGGTAAGAAGACACCACACCACTAGATCCTGTTCTA
The DNA here is from genome assembly GCA_012976165.1 of Labeo catla. NCBI lineage: Eukaryota > Metazoa > Chordata > Actinopteri > Cypriniformes > Cyprinidae > Labeo > Labeo catla. The sequence continues at coordinate 184,721 of VONZ01000238.1, forward strand.
AACCTTCCTGGGAGTCTCTTATCTTCACTGTGATGGCATACTAAGCTATCAGTGATCTTGAGGCAATACAGAGGGTCCATTACAGGCTTTATCTACAGAGAGGACAAAGATAAGTCCCTCACATGTCCTTCAACACATCTGAGGGACACTAGACTCAGGGGCATGGAAGAGTAGGGTCAAAAGGTTAGACGCCAGGTTGACAAGCACCTTTCAGTCAAACATTCTGGTCCATAAACAAAGAGGTTTGATGGTCATCTCCAAACCAGAGTCAGTAATGAATTGGACAGTATTGTGGAGATTTGTTGATGCAGGTCAAAGGTTCATGCAAACAGTGAGACACACAGGGGCTTTTGTGTGCAGAAGCAGTCTCACTTCCCTGGCCAGGACACGTTTGAATCACATGGGAGGCGTTCTGTAAACTTTCTCTTTCTGTATCGCCTCACATCTGTTTTTAAAAGCCATTCTGGCTGATCAAATAACCAATAAAGATGTAAACAGAGACAAAATTTTGTAGGGCTGGGTTAAAAACATTGATTTTTTTTTGGTTAATCAAGATCTTCAGATAGAAGTCTGATTGATTTTTCACTGAATCCATCATAGCAGATACTGAATAAACATCAAAATGTCAATGTTTATCCACCTTTTTCTTCCCGTAAGAGTGGGCACAGCCATTTGTAAGTTTTATGGATCTGCCTTTCAGTGTCATCAGCATCCAGCTATTTTTAGCTGTACAAAACAGTTTGTTTTGCTGCTTGCTATTGCAAATTGGTGTGTCTTACCATATTATTTTAATGCATAATCTTCATTATGAGCACACTGATTTGTAGTGCAAACAGTTTTACTGTTTACTGCACATTGTTGTTCTCATTATTCCCTATAGCAGATAGTAAAGGTGGATAGAACATTTCTAATAAAATGCATAAAAATGCTGTTCTTTAGAACTTTCTATTCTTAGAATCTTGAAATTGTATTTCACCTTTCACAATAACAGAAAACAGTTATTAAAACAGTTTTTAAATGTATTTTTAATTAAAAAAAATCCAGCCTTGATAAGAATAAAAAACATTTAAAAAAAAAAAAAAACAAACAAACAAAAAATAAAAACTGTATAGATACCCAGCGCCACCATTTCATGATAGCATCACTCAACAACCCCCCCCCCAATGCAATCTGATCACAAATAGTCATAAGACATAAATTTGGGGCCATATATAAATGGTGATCTGTCTCGTCTGACCACTTGTGCTGGATGTTAACACCCATGTAAACAAGGCCTAAAAAAGTACTCACTTTTAGCTGGTAGAAATCATCCGTCCCATCCTTTCTGGCTAGACATTGCACTATACTCTGCACGGGAGAGTTTCCCAGTCGTGGGCCTGTTGAGATGGGAAGGAATTTTAAAAAAAAGTGTGAACAGACACAAAATGTATAGTCAATACAGAGCACAGCAATTCCCCTCAAGGCCCATCATAAACACTCTTATCACAGCACCCTAGACCACCAGCTCCCGATAAATAGCAGTGTGACGGGTGCATTTCAAAGGCAAGATGGCAGTGTGATAGTGGCATACAGGGAAAGTCCTGCGGATTCAAAAGTGAAGCCGTCAATCTAAAACATTCCTGCAATTCTTTGCAAACAGAGGCCTCCTCTAACTTGCATAGAAACACAAAAAGATAGGGCTAGTGTTAAAGATTCACTTGCATTACCCTAGGCAGCTTACCTAAAACAAAGGGACCGGCTCTCTTAGCATTGTTGCCAGATATCCCAGGACAAAGGAGCTTGCTCGGTCTGCCGGATGACTCTCCGGCCCCTCGTTCCGAAGCACGCCGTTTAGACATTCTGCAGATCTGAAAAAGGGTTTGGGAAATCGTCAATACTCAATTCATACATTCATACATGCATTCCATTCAATAGCCAATCCACTGAGGTCTTTCAGTACACCACCACAAAGGTGTAAGTTATAAAGAGGGCAAATAACAGGTGGGGGAAGGAGATCTAGCAAAAGTCATGCCCTCCCCGACACCTCAAAACAGTCAGATGCTATTAACAACTCTGTCCCTGTATGAATGACAACCCATCAGGTCCACATGCATTTGCATGAGCAAAGATTAGCAGCAGGTGTGAACTGTTGATGATAGACAATAGAAGCCCATTCACAAATGGCGCCGCTGACCACAAGTCGCTGGAGAAAGGCAAACGTTCAGCACCTTCGGCTCTCAAATGGACTAAAATAGCCCATGAATCTTAATCTCTGCTGGTGCAATTCATTTTTTTCCCTTTCACTATTTGTAATCCTTCCGTTCCTTAATCTGCATGGGTTTATCTGCAAATCTCTGTGGCGTAATCTGCATATTACAAGATTGCAATACTGACCGGTGCGTTTCGAAAGCAAAAACATTCAGATATGAATCTGTATCTATGGACAGATACAGCGTGATTCACACAAGCCCTGGGGTTTGCACTGGTAGCAATTTGTCAGAAATATGAAATGCTGCTGTTTGACACCAATGGTAGCATGACACACGCAGCCTCCAGACATCGTATCACGATGCGAGCAGGGGGTGGGAGAGCGCATTTAGCATCGTGGACAGTTCTGCACCCCTTGGGCTGTTCAAATTTAATCTCAACTCTGTTTAAATTAAGGCACAATACAGAGACTAGGCATGAATTCCCATTGATAAAATGACAATCAGTGTGCAACAGCAAATACATGCAAAGGCATAAAAGGCAAATGAATTTTAAATTGTTTTTCACGTTTAAACTATAAGGTTGGTCGCATCGTAATTTTGAATGAAAGAGATATTGAAATGTAATTCTGCAACAGATCACACAGCTTGTCTCGAGGACGTAGGAGGGGGTACAGTTGGCAGTTATCGCAGATCATTTCACACGTTTGCAGCTTTTTGTCTTTCTGGACCCAGACTGTTGACAATGTGACAGACGGGGGTGAGAGACGTGATTGCTTTCTCATCAACCCTTTTGACACGCATTATTGGAGATCTGACATCTTTAAAACGCCACGGCTCGTTGCAAAGACCGTGTCTTTGCATTGGCACAACCAAGACTGAGAATGTGACCTGTAACCTCAAAGGAAACGAAAGACACCATGGTTGGTAATAAACCATCTGTAATCATTTCACATCATGCCAGCTCTAAATGCAGTTTAAATTCTCTCACCAACCTTAAGATGCACATATGCATACAATCTTGAATCCAATTCAAAGCTAATAAATGGAATTCTCAGGAAGCACACATCAGTTACTCACTCACCCTCCTGTTGTTTCAAATATGACGTTTTTCTGTGGAACACAAAAAGAGATGCTAGACGTCCCACCAGGGCTTAGTCTATAATAATAGCATCTTTTGTGTTCGACTGAACTAATAAAATCACACTAAACATAATAATTAAACAATGAACAACCATACGATTTTCAGTGAACCACCCCTTAAACATCAACATGCTGATGATGAAATCATGCTATATATGAAGGATTACTCATACTACTTTCAGACTGAATGGATGCAGTGTGGTCACCTTATGGCATTATACACACATCGCAGTCATCAGGGAAGTGAAATATCACCGCTGCAGGATTTAAACGCTCTGATACACACAGTAGCAGAACATTTAATATTTTATTAGATCTAAATATACTAGCTGTCATTGCATGCAAACTTGAGAACCTGGCAACCTCCGATGCACCGGCTGGCAGCTCGATGCAACCCGTATCAGATGCGCGTTTTTGCACACGTTTTGTTTGATATTTGGATGTCTAGAATTTGTGATGTGTAAAAACAAGTGACTAATGTTTCCATTTATAGCTAAAACGACAGCGAAGGGAATAGAGACAGAAGCGCTGCAATGTGATCACAACCGAGTACACGGCGTACACTGACGAACGCTGTCAACCAGCTAACTTACAATTAAAATTATAACAATAATCACTAATACAAATGACTTGTACAAGCGTGTGTAAGAAAACAAAGCAACAAGCCTACTCGAGTCGTCTAACGTCAGTATTTGCAAGCGAAACTTGCTTATTTTACTTTGTATTCGTGCTTATATAGTCTACGTCGCAGCACGTTTAAAAAGACGACAGCTTAATCGTTGCAAAAGCGTGTTTGTACGAATTTCAAGACGAAATGAAAGCCCAGAAAGCTGAAGAGTTCACCGTGTCCCTTTAACGGACTGTGAAAATCTCCTCAGCCGACCGACGGGCCATTTAACAACTTACCAAAACCACCGAGGGAATCCTCTGTCGTACACTAATTCCCACTCATTTCGGGCCGATTAAATGTTCAGCAGGGGTGCACCGACATTTACACTCCACCACGACGCGGTTTGTTTCAAGCGAACTGGAGAAATTTCACGATTACCGACAGAGGTTTTGAGGGAAAAGCCTTCTTAGGACAACTGATCACATCTTTCCATAGCAGCACCACCTGACAACGGAAATGACGCACATGCTGTGAGTGACGGAGCGCCGTGGCCAATAGAAAACGCTGTTTGGTGTTCCCGCCCCTTTACGTGCGTTCTTGAGATTGGCATTCTTCGACTAGTGTGGAATGATAAACGTACGCTCTATGTAAATGAGCAGTAGAGTACTACTGCATAACTTCAGTCAAGTTTTGATAAATATGCTGGGTTTTTTAATGCTTTACGACGGAAACCAATCGCCATACGTAATATAAAAAACTGGCTCTTAATAAGCAATACTAACAAAAACGTACATTCCTCACGTTTGTTTTTGCTTATAATCACAGTATGGTTCAACAGCTGCCAGAAACAAAATAATGTGGCAAATATTTATTCTAAATATTAGAAATATAATATTCACTCGCTGAATTAATGCATTAAAATGATTTTTTTCAACATAAATAAAACAAAGATTGTTGGAGTATTTATATAATTCAGTATATTACCTGCTGCTTCTTTGTAATTTGTGAAATTTACTAAAAATTTATGAGTGAAAATTCATATACCAACTTTTTTTTTTCGGTGTAGGACAGTTTAAGCTCCATCATAGTAACGTTTCTTTAAAATATGCATGTAACTATTAATATAATATTAAAATTTTGACATATGAGGACACTGAGGACATGTTCTAAAGGTTATAAGTTATCATATATGTCATAATTTTTGCATTTGTGGTAAAACATTCTAGAAATAATGTTTAATTAATTTAATAGTGGAAATGTTACTTTAAGAAGCTGCAGATAAAGCTGTTGGACGTGTCTCAAGAATCAGTGCCAGGTGAAATAAACATGACACACTGATTACATTCAAGACTAAAGGGTAAATAGATAAATAATAATCTACCTCTGTTCATGCGAGTACAGCACACCTCCGGGGTTTCTTGCATGCACAAGACCCTCGAGATCGTATCCAATTTTAGATCCCCCAAAACTAACCAGCTTCACCCACTACAGCAAGTTTCAATTCAGTGGGCTGGTGCAGAGCATGTCAAACAGAGAGTGTTTTAAAGGGCAGTAACTGATTTAAGGCTGTGCTGTCTTCCTGTCTTGACTCAGCATGGCCTTTGCCTTAAACCACATGAAACACTTTTATAAGCCTGTGGCTAAACATTGGCCAACCCACGGTGTGTGGGGTGGAAACTGTGAATCATACTTTACTAGTGCCCATGTCTGATAAAGAAGCAGTGGAATTGAAAAAGACTGCAAGGAAAATTTCACAAGTGCACACCTTACTATAATGTCTGGACTTAGCTTTTATATTCCTCCTCGTTACTTTTCTTTACTTAAAATAACCATCTCTTGTTCTTGGAATTAGTGTTTTACTGGAAAAAAAATATATTTCAAATTTAAAAATGAGGCTATTTGTGTCACTATTAAAATATTACTGTACTTTTATCCTGCAAAATCATAAAATTATGAATACATTTCAATGTGCATGTTGTATGTTTTTGCACAGTTTTGTATAACATGGAGGCTTTGTGTGACCCTTCTGATGGTTTCCCAAAATAGGATGATGTAATTTATCTCCACAATATTTCCAAGAAATATTAAGTCACTCATTTTTATAGCTTTACTCTCTCTGAGAAGTTAAAATGTATTGAGGTCTGAGATGTGTCCAAATATGAAAGCCATCATTTTTTGTCAATTAAATACAGTTTATAATTCATTTGTATATTAATATAATCTATAATTGTATAATTTGTTTTATTTTAATATTATTAACATATTTATTGTGCAATTTCTGAGTCCAAATAGTTTCAAAGTATTTTTTCTTCGGTGTATATGTGAAAATAATATCATGACATTATAGAAGATCAAGTGTCCCACAAATGCAGCAGTGCACAGTCGCATTGTGTCAAAATATTTTGTGCTGTGGGAGTCAAAAAAAGCACAGGTAATTAAAACAGAAGCTCGTTCCCATGGAGGAACAAATGTGACAGCGATTCATTCATAACTGTGTGGGTGCGAGATTCGTCTCCCACGACTATTCAGATGAACACAGGGGTTTTCAGTATTGCTCGCCTGGAAAAGTCATAACAGTTCAAGTGCTTATACAGCATGTGCCATAGAGACTTGGAGGGTTAGGGGGAAAATGCAACAACAGGAGCTTCTTTTCATAACGTTTAAATTCCCTTCACGTAAAACCACATTAAGACTAATTAGAAAATTCAGGTGGGTGTTCAGCATGTTTAAATGTAGGCCTACACACTAAAACTCTACTGTATCTGATGACACAAGCTTACATTGAAGCGACTCCTTTTTAGTGACTATCTCTATAATCATTTCTGTTAAAAACACTGCATTTGTGATAACCAAGGTAATCTTTATGTTCCCCAAATGTCAACAACGCTGCATTATTCCATTGCGCCATCTAGTGTTCACAAAGACGCACTAACTTGTTTGATTTTGTGTGACTTTTAAAACAACACTCCACTTTTTTTGAAAATAGGCTCATTTTCCAACTCCTCTAGCGTTAAACAGTTGAGTTTTACCGTTTTCGAATCCGTTTAGCTGATCTCCGGGTCTGGCGGTAGCACTTTTATCATAGCTTAGCATAGATCATTGAATCAGATTAGACAAATGTGACTCAAAAATGACCATATATAATGACGATATTTTTTCCTATTTAAAACTTGACTCTTTTGTAGTTACATCGTGTACTAAGACTGAAATGAAAAGTTATGATTTTCTAGGCTTATATGACTAGGAACTATACTCTCATTCTGGCGTAATAATCAAGGAACTTTGCTGTCGTACCATGGGTGCAGCAGGCGCAATAATATTACGCAGCGCCTGAAAGTGACCGGCACTAAGTTTGTGTAGATGCAGAGTTGCAGCCGGCAGAGTTGACGGCTGCGCAATATTACTGCGCTTCCTGCACCAATGGTACGGCAGGAAATTTCCTTGATTATTACGCCGAAATAAGAGTATAGTTCCTAGCAATATCGACCGAGAAAATCACAACTTTTCATTTTCGTCCGTCTTACACGATGTAACTACAGCAGAGTCAAGTTTTAAATAGGGAAAATATCGAAAATCTTTGGTAATTTTTGAGATAGATGCTAACAGTCTAATCGTATTCAATGATCTATGCTAAGCTATGCTAAAAGTGCTACCGCCAGACCCGTGAATTAACTCACCTCAGGCTATCCAAGATGTAGATGAGTTTGTTTCTTCTTTGAAACAAATTTAAAATGTCGAAATGCAAACATCACAATAATTCACAACTTTTAATCCACACGCCTTCATCTATCAATAGAGTGTTTTCGGCCATATTGGCGGCACTGAATGTAAACAATGCCACTGAACCGAACGGAACTCACAAATTTGTCTGCTTATTGCTGCTTAAAATGGTCAATTATTGTCATGTTTTGGGCTGTACTAATTGTCCAGACCATGAAAAACATTGGGAGTAATACAGACTGCTAAAAGTTATAACAAATCAAGGAGAAGAGTGCAAAAAAACTGTCAGGCAGGTTTTTTCTCATTTCCAGTCAGGCAGATGAAATATTAGGCTAATATCTTAATTAATAGTGCTCATATATATCTTTCCCACCTATTAACTTTAGTTTGCCAAATTATTTTGCACTTTCCTGCTAGTCTTTCTCTATATGATTTAGCAGCTTCCACACGATTTTTCCCATAATTTAGACAGCATAAATAAGCAGAACAATGTATTCAGTAGTACATTTAATGTGCAATCCTTGCTGTTGTTTACATCCCAGTATCGCCAATATGGCCACACATCCGCATAACTGACCAAACCGTGACGTAAGTGCAAACCCTCTATTAAAGTCTTCTAATGTTAAAAGCTGCATGTTGTTTTTATCAGCTGTTTTGACTCTCATTCTGACGGCACCCATTCATCCATTAGTGAGCAAGTAATATAATGCTAAATTTCTTAGAAATTGTACCACTGAAGAAACAAACTCACCTACATCCCTGCTGAAAAAAGGAAAAACAACAAAACCATCACAGAAATTCTAATGGTTTCCACTACAAATACCATTTCAAACATTATAAACCATCAACTATTAACAATCAAAACCGCTAAAAATGGGTTCCTGTAGTGTGTTTTGGAACAGATTCTATTAGGATTAACAAGCCACCAGTAGAAGGTGACAAATGACCAGTAGAGACCCACAGGGACCATTACATTTTCCATTGCTACCAATACAATTCCCAGTAACCAGTAAAACCATTACAAATTCTGTGATGTATTATTTAAAACAAACATGAACCTTTGGTATATAGACCAGTCTATGCAGTATTTGCAAAAAAGACCTACTTTATTTCACATTCAAATCTATTTGAATATAATGAAACAGTAAACAGACACAAATGAACATTCAGTACATTAACCTCAATAAATAAGCTCTACTATGGTTATGAAAAATAGACAGTTTTATCCACCATACATATTGCATTGCTTTTTTTTCCATGGAAGGTGGTTTCATGTTTACAGTTTCCCTTTTTACATGATGCAACAATTGCACACTCTTAAGACATTTTAAATTCTTGAGCTTGAAAACCTGACTTTGTTGCACTCCCTTTAAATAAAGACACAAACAAACACACTCACACTAATTGTCCTGGGGCTTTATTTACCGCAAGTGCACTTCGGTTTCCCCCATTACCCTGTCTTAATCAGCGCTTGTTGTGTGGATGCATATCCCGCACCTCGTGGTTGCACATCAAACTGATTGAAATGAATTCCATGTGCACGGATTGTCCTCTTAAACTAAGAGAGTTCAAAAAAGGCGTTTTATTCTGTCCACAGATCTAAATGTCACAAAAGAGTCTGTGACATCAAAGCCTCCCAGATGTGTCTATGAAGACTGATATCAAACCATTCGCTGAAGTATGTGATGATATGGACTGTGCCGCCTCAGTGAGTCCAAACTTACTTTAATGGAACGAATATGAAAAATTGTGTATGGTCCCACAGCAAGACACATATTACATTTCTACACTTGCTATTTGCATTTCTCACATTCAGTGGGTGGCAGGAGACAAAAATTGCGTTGCGTGAAATTCTTAAAGAGAGAATTTCTCGTTGAGCTTAGCTGTCGTTCTAAATATATACAGTTGTCACTGTAGCTCCAGACAAAAGGCCTCTTTGCTGAGTAAGACATTGTAGCACTTTATCCTGCTTAACAGCTCAGTCACTCTGCTCAGTCAAAGGGAACATCAAGTTTAAGTCACAGTCCATCCATCATGGCCAGGAGGTCGTCACCCTTGCTGCTGGAACTGGGGGCGGGTTCTCCCGTCTCTCCAAACTCTCCCATGATCTTAGCCAGCTCTGCATTGGTCTGTTTGTCCTGAAATGAAACAGTCAGAGGTGTGTTGTTACTCTCATGGTCCTCTGGTAGTTTCAAGTTAACCTAAGACTGAAAATCTTTAGCCTGTCAAAAACCAATTAGACAAGCTGAGAGCTTGGTCTCAGTGTGGGTGGATCTGGTAATCTGGCATTACAATGTTTTCTGAGGCCAAGGATCAAAAGTGTGTTACTGTACAAGCATACAAACATGAAGCCTTACCTTTGTTGCCTGGATATTAATAACTTCATAGGAAAGCTCATCCGGTCTTGATATCAAAGCTTCCCTGTGGGGATAATCTGTATTTCAATATTTGTATGAAATCGAGTGCAAAACAAACAGCATGTCTAGCTGCACTTTCTTCATACAGTGACGTTTGACTCACAAAACCTGACAGGGTCACATTTTACTCCACAATAAAAAGTCATTCATTATATTTTGCATAAATAAAATGTTTTAAAAGTCTATTTTTTGATACACACTACCAGTCAAAAGTTTTTGAACAGTAAGATTTTGAATGTTTTTTAAAGAAGTCTCTTCTGCTCACCAAGCCTGCATTTATTTGATCCAAAGTACAGCAAAAACAGTAACATTTTGAAATATTTTTACTATTTAAAATAACTGTTTTGTATCTGAATATATTTTAAAACGTAATTTATTCTTGTGATTTCAAAGCTGAATTTTTAGCATCATTACTCCACGATCCTTCAGATATTATTCTAATATTCTGATTTGCTGCTCAAAAAACATTTATTATTATTATAATTATTATATTGAAAACAGCGGAGTAGATTTTTTTTAGGTTTTTTTGATGACTAGAAAGTTTAGAAGAACAGCATTTATCTGAAATCTTTTGTAACATTATAAATGTCTTTATCATAACTTTTGAATCAATTTAAAGCATCCTTGCTAAATAAAAGAAGAAAAAAATTATACTGACTCCAAGCTTTTGAATAGTATAGTGTTTAATGTTACAAAAGCTTTTTATTTCAGATAAATACTGATCTTTGGATCTTTCTATTCATCAAAGAATCCTGAAAAAATGTACTCAACTGTTTAAAATATAGATAATAATGATAATAAAAAAATGTTTCTTGAACAGCAAATCAGCATATGGACTAAAGACTTGAGTAATGATGCTGAAAATTTAGCTTTGATCACAGGAATAAATTACATTTTAAAATATGTTTAAATAGACAAAACATATTTAAATAGTAAAAATATTTAAAAAAATTACTGCTTTTACTGTATTTTGGAACAAATAAATGCAGGCTTGGTGAGCAGAAGTGACTTCTTCAAAAAACATTAAAAATCTTACTGTTCAAAAACTTTTGACTGGTATTGTAATTTATTTGAATATAAATATTTCATCAGTATAAATGTCTTTTGACTAATTAAATGCATTCTTGTTGACAAAAAAAATATTTTAAATTGATTTAAAAAAGAAATCTTCTAAAAAACAATTTAATGAGAATAATTACTGAGAATAAAAAATAAAATTTAAATAATTAAAAATAATTTTAATAATTTTGCTTTTATTTTTAGGGTGAAATACCACTCATTGTTTTAGTGAGACACAGCCTTAAATCTATTACTGACAGTCAGATTCTATTTTGACTTTGGAAAAAAGTATCAAAACCAAATCAAGACTCACTCTTCCTCCTCGTCGGTAGCAAAAAGGTTCACACGGAAGCCAGAGTCAGTGTTAGCTGATTTCTGCACCTCCAGACCTCCCATTAGTCTAGCAAGCAGGTTGAGCTCTTCTTTTGCCAAAGGATTTGGAGTTGTGTTGACCTTCAGAAGAGTATGAATCATGTCAAATATGCATGCTAACTATATTAGCATTACACATTTTCAATAGTTTTTTAGTCATATGTTCTATGATCTATTTAATGAACCAACATTCCAAAATACATGCATATATAAAAAAAGATAAAATTCATCATTGTCAACTAGATTTTTAAACAAAGTATAATTAATTCATAATCATACCTTGGTGTGTTGTGAGGAGTTTTTGGAGGTTCCAGACATGTGTGTCTCGACAGGGCGGCTCACACTGTACCTGAAAGAACAAACAGGACAATTGCACAGATGATGCTCCAGTGAAAGGCTACCTGGCTCAGGTTTACAGCTAAATTATTCACATATCAATTAGAGATGACGCTTTGCGACAAATAAAACATAACACGTGATGAATCACACCCTTGTATCTGAAGATCCACAGGTGTGAGTCATATGATTCCCTATTGAATATTAGTAGAAGTTAGTATTATTAGAAGGTGGATGATGCTCACATGTTTGTGCCCAGTTTGATGACTCGATCACCGTACATTTCAAAAGAACCTTCACGGAGAGCGGAGCTGTAATTGCCACAGTCGCGGAACTGCATTCTTCTCACCTCCTCACCACTACAGCTAAACAGCCTGGAAATTAAACACAGCGATGAAAAAATATTTAATAAATCATGAATAAATCAACGTCATATGTAGCATGGGTATATTTGTAGCAATAGCCAACAATACAAAGTATGGGTCAAAATGATCGATTTTTCTTTTGTGCCAAAAATCATTAGGATATTAAGTAAAAATCATGTTCCATGAAGATATTTTGTAAATTTCCTACCATAAATATATCAAAACTTAATTTCTGATAAGTAATATGCATTGCTAAGAACTTCATTTGGACAACTTTAAAGGCGATTTTAAAGGATATTTTGATTTTTTTACACCCTCAGATAGCAGATTTTCAAATAGTTGTATCTCGGCCAAATATTGGCCTATCCTAACAAACCATACATCAATGAAAAGCTTTATTTATTCAGCTAAATATTGATGTTGATGAAAAACAGTTCATGGACATCTTATTTGCCAACTACCACTAACCTCTATTAAAATAACTGCTTTCTGTCAGAGTCTAAGCACAGACCCTGCTATATTTAGAAAATGTCCCAGTCTCTTGATAATGCAATTAACTATAAACCCTTACCGGCAGACTTTGTCAGTTCTAAATGAAGGAAGTGATTTCAGAGCAAACATATGCACAGTTTCAGCTATGAATTTAGAGGCTATTTATTCATAATGTTCAAATCAAATCCTGACATTTTCAGCCCTTTTAAATGCTCTAGTTACGTCAATACTTGAGAAATCTGGTTTTTCTGGATTAAAGGAGAAGTCCACTTCCAGAACAAATAATTACAGATCATGTACTCACCCCCTTGTCATCCAAGATGTTCATGTCTTTTTTTCTTCAGCCGTAAAGAAATTATGTTTTTTGAGTTAAACATTTCAGGATTTTTTTCCATATAATGGGCTGCTATGGTGCCCCAATTTTGAACTTCCAAAGTGCAGTTTAAATGCAGATGGGAGTTTTTCAACATATCTTAACTTTCATGAACTGGAAAAAAGTATATAAATTATATTATTTTTATGAAAATAACTGATCGTTTCGCTAGATAAGACCTTTCTTCCTCGAGTGGAATCGTTTACAACCGCATTTGGGATTGTTTGAAGCCGCATTTAAACTGCATTTTGGAAGTTCAAAATCGGGGCACCATAGAAGTCCACTATATGGAGAAAAATGCTGAAATTTTTTCCTCAAAAAACAGAATTTCTTTACGACTGAAGAAAGAAAGACATGAACATCTTGGATGACGGGGGGTGAGTACGTTATATGTAAATCTTTGTTTTGGAAGCAGAAACACTATCAGAATCCTATACTGCTAACCTTATGAGTCCTGGGGTGTGTGTCCCATACGGAACAGGGCCCGATGTGGGGAGAACAAATCGCCCATTGGAGTTCTGTACTTTGTCCTTTAGGAAAATTGATACCTAAAAAACAAGTTCCACATCACATTTTTTGCAACTTCATAAACATGACCAATACTTTCGGACTTTAAATTTACATATGTGACCCTGGAGCACAAAACCAGTCTTAAGTAGCATGGGTTTATTTGTAGAAATAGCCAAAAATATATTGTATGGGTCAAAATGATCAATTGTTCTTTTATGCCAAATATAATTAGGATATTATGTAAAGATCATATTCCATGAAGATATTTTGTACATTTCCTACCGTAAATATATCAAAACTAAATTTTTCATTAGTAATATGCATTGCTAAGAAGGAACTTTAAAGGTGATTTTCTTAATATTTAGATTTTTTTGCACCCTCCAGATTCCAGATTTTCAAATAGTTATACCTCGCCAAATATTGTCCTATCCTAACAAACATCATGTCACAAAAAAGGCTATTTATTCAGCTTTCGGGTGATGTATAAATCTTAATTTCAAAAATTTACCCTTATGACTGGTTTTGTGGTCCAGGGTCACATATTGGGTTTTTTGTATATTAAAGATGAAAATTCTGTTATAACATTAATTACTCATCTTCATGTAGTTCCCAACCCGTAAGCCCTTCAGATTTCATCAAAAATCTCTTAATTTGTGTTCCAAAGATGAACTAAGGTCTTAAAAGATTTAAAACAACATGAAGGTGAGTAATTAATGACAAATTTTCATTTTTGGGTGAACTATCCCTTTAATGCACATGTATCAAAATAGAGAAAAGACTTACTCTTATATGCATATCTTGAAAGAAGATGAGGAGTGTTTGTCTAATTAGCTGAAACTCTCCACCAGATAAAGGGGTATATATCTAGGAGTTACAAGCAAAAGACACTCTCAAATCCAAAATCACAGCAGTGCTAGTTCATATAAATGATCATTTATGAACTTATATTACATTACCAGTTACTTACTGACAATGAAAAAAATAGTTCATTATATAAAAAAATTGAAAAGCAGTAGGACCATTACACAGAGATTGAAAAGACCTTGCTACCTCTATAAGTTGTTTGTTTGTTTCATCCACTTGGCTGAGGATGCTGGGAGTGTCTTTCACAAAGTCTCTGATGGCATCCATATGGTTGAAGGACACAAGGAGGATGTCTTTAGGACGAGGACACAGCAGGACTTGATACTTGAATGCCATGGTCATCAAATCATAGAGCTGTGTACAGGACAAGCATAATATGAGTTGATACAGTTGCCATTACCTATTTTATCATATTACACACCAGAGGGAGCCATTCAACACTATTTGCTTATTATAACACAATAGTATTTAAAGAGAAATCAAAATACAATAATCGTTTAACGGAAGTTACTGTCTGTCTTTGGTGTATCTCAAAAGTGAATATGTTCATTAAGAACACTTGTAGATTGAGAAATTTGTGGAAAGGATTGCACTAAAATATTTCAAGATGTCAGTTCATTCAAGAAAATGACAATGCATCCTTGACTTTAGTCTTCACCTTGTCCATACTAGCTTGGTTGAGTCTCATGATGGAGGCATGAGCCAGTCGGTCGAACACCGTCCTCAGGGCCTTCTTGGAGTACAGCTCCTGTGGTTTGAACAGCTCCTCCAGGAACTTCTTATTGAACATGGTGGTAATGATATCATTCATAACTACCACAACACAAACACAGAGAGAGTTGCAATGAGTCAAAAGCAATTCTGAGCAAACATGAAGCTGAAAACCAAGCAAGCAGAATGCAGTGTGTACGGTAAAAAGCTGGTTTGCCAGGAAAAATAGATACACAAAAATAACATAAATCAAAATGTAGTTAAAAACCAAGCTTTATTGGCTTGGCAGATGTTTTCACAGAGAAGCGGGCTGGAAACTGTCATCAAATGTTGACTGAGGAAAACACAAGTGCTATAAACATACTGCCATATGGAGGATTTTTATTTACTTCCTGTATCTTTGGGGTTCTCATTCTACAGTAGTGCTTTGCTCACACAAAAATGTTAAATTATAATTAAAATAGCACAGAAACCCCATCTCCCTCTACATAGCGAGTGCCTATGAGAGCTTGCATGTGCACACACGCGCACTACTTCGCTCTACGGCCAGCAGCAAAGCAAGCAGAATATTAACAATACCTCTTTTTCTGTCCTCCTCTAGCCAATCTGCTACAGTGGCTACAAAGATTGCAAATCAAAAAGGACATATTTAAAATGTTCCTTGGAGGAAGTTAACTAAATAGCAGGTACAGCTTAAGCTACATTTGTAGACATCAAGTCTGCAAGCATTAAGCAACTTATTCTGTTTTTTGTTTTTTTTTGACCTCTGCGGCATCTGATACGAAAGTGTGATGTCGGCAAAACTGCAAAGTTAAGTTAATTAAGAATATTTCAAAATGCAGAAAAGACACAGGAAACCCTGATGCAGGAACATATATTAAACAGGAAACCATGATACTGACAAGCTGTTGAGCAAATGTAATAGAGCCACAGCGTTGCCTGCAACAGAAATAACGCAAACACACGCACAGTCCATTTGACATCCAAGTTTTTATAAACTACAAAAGTATGTATGTACTGAACGCTCTTGACTTTTTGATATTAATACTGTATAGTGGCCCTCAAAATATTTGGCCATACTGTAGTTCACATCTATTGTATTTTGACAGTACACTAAGAAATCTACAAAAATATTACATATATATTTTTTTTGTTTGTTTGTTTGTTTTTGTTAATTAAACTGTATTCTTAGGGTTGCACTGCATTGGGTTGTATTTTAGGGTTAACATAAAATTACCAGATAATTTCCTGGCAGAAAATTACCAGAAAAAAAGAAAGAAAAATGACATTTTTCTTGTGTATTCTGTTTAATTAAAAAAAAAAATAATAATTTATTTTATATATTAATTAATTTATATACTTATTTTTAAAATTATATATATATATAGCAGGGACAGCAGGTATAGCAGGTATATGTGTGTGTAAATATATATTTTGATAAATTATACATAAATCATTAATTTTATATATTAATTAATTTATATACTTATTTTTAAAATAAATACATTAAATAAAAAATATTTATATTTATTGTTTTAATAATTTATTTACATTAGTATATAAAATACAATTATTTTCGTGAAATCTTTTGTTTGTGCTTGTGCTATATTTGTGTGTGTGTATACATATTTTTTGATAAATAATGCATAAATAATTTATTTTATATATTAATTCATTCATATATTTATTTTTAAAATAAAATATATAAAATAAAAACAAATATTTCTATTTATAAATTATTTTATAAATATATTGTGAAATGTTTTGTTTGTGCTTGTGCTATATTTGTATATGTGTGTGTATATACAGTATATATAATTTGTTAAGTAATACATAAAATAATGTATTTTATATATTAATTTATATATATATATATTTTTAAATATATATTTATAAATTATTTTATATATGTATTTAAAATAAAATATTTTTTGTGAAATCTTTCGTGTTGGTGCCATATTTGTATATGTGTTATATATGAATGTGAAAATGAACTATTATTTAATTAAAAATTCACTCTGCATTCTATGTAACTACAGATATTTCTGGCTCAGTGCATGAGAAAAACCTTTGTATTGTAATCTACAGAAATAGATAAAATATAAAATAAACATAAAGGTGTATTTGATGTTTTCCTTCCCCTAATCTGAAACGATACATTATGAAGCCAAATAGCCCAAAATCTCAGAATTGACCAGGGCTTGAAAAAACAATGTTTCTGTCTGTGTGTCTAGTGTCTGTTATCTTCAAAGAATGACATAACACTGCAAAAAAAAAATGACATGTTTCCTGCATAAACCCTATGACTAAACTGGGCCACTGGATCACTGTATTCAAATACACAGGCTAACTGGCTAATCATGTACAGCAATAGCAGAAAATCCAACTTCTTTAGAAAGATACTAAACCACGATCATAAATACAACGTTTTTATATGACTTGCTTTATCAAGTCCCTGTCATATTAGCTGCCATCTACCTTTCTTCGCTTTATCTGCTGGGATATTCTGAGCCCGCAGGCGCTGATCCAGGATGTAGAGCATTTCTCCACCCAGATTAATGAAGAGCAGAGGAAGCGTTCGCGTCGACATCCTCTCAGGAGATGGATGAAGAGCAGCTAGTATCGGTAAGCAATCACAGGTTGTCAATAAAAAGCCGCGATCTGCGCTCTCTGAAGATCCTGCAGAATAAATAAGCGTCTGTAAACCCTCTCTCGGTTGCCAGGTCACCGCCAACAACAGCCAATCAGAGGCGCTCGTACTGCTGCGCGACGGTGACGTAATACGTCTCGCCATGAAAATCAGGTATGTATTTTTATGGTCGTTTGTATATAAAACAAACAAAAAAGTATTAGATTTAACAATAAGCGAGTCAAAACACTAAGCACAGCGTACAAACATTGTGTTTTTTTAAATAGTTTTATTTAATATGATTAGGTGTAACACTGTACTGTTTGGCTGATTATTAAATATGACACACAGCTCCTGTACAGTAACTTATTAATGCTGCAGATTGGCATATTTAAGCATTACAGCAAAATTGTCAGCACATACAATGTGTTAATGAATACTGAATATAAACTGCAATAATGTAACACGGTTTACTTGTTGACTAAGTACTAAGTAAACAGTATTGGTCACGATTTTTTTTTTTATTTCCAAAGAATGTATGTTTATGAATTCGATCCTGGTTTTAATCTTTTAGTAATTAAGAGAATATTAACAAATGACATGAGTTGATTTCAATTAATTTGAATGCTTGTAAAAATAGTGCTGTCAAACGATTAATTGCGATTATTCGCATCCAAGTTTTTTTGTTCACATAATATTTCAGACACCTCCACATTATCAGTTTATTCACTATAGTTTAGAAAATGGTAAAATATGACGAATTCATTTTGATAATGTCAGATAACATTGATAGAAAGGTATGCAATGGATTAGAGTGTTAGTATGACAATATTTACACAACTATCAATACTTTATTGACCAATTATCAAACAATGCTTAATTTTGTTCAGTCTGTGGTGTAAAAAGGTTGCATTAACAATTAAAGAAAAAACACTTGGTTGGTCAAAGTGTCTAAATAATTTTTGCTCCCAAATTTTTTACTGGTAGTTTACTGGTAGTCCATTGTTTGAAGAATTTTTGGGTGTAATATGTCACAGTTTAGTTCATTTTGCTATCCTCGCTTACATAAATGAACTACAGTGTCCTGTAGTTCAAAAAAAAAAAAAAAAAAATCAAAAATGATATTTGGTGTCTGAATAGTTTTTGATTTGACTGCATCTCAACAAAAACGTTTATATTTTGGATGCGATTAATCGCATTTAATCATGGTTAATTGTTTGACAGTACTAAACTTATTTTAAAAAATCTTCAAGAGTTATTAGTAAAGACAGTAACTAGGTCTCTCCATTCCTGATACGAATTTCTCTGGTCATTCGACATGTTTCAAATATTCCACAGCAACAGGTCATCAAAGCATCGTTGCATATTGTGCCCTGCAGGGAAACAAAATGAATGCGGTTGTTTAATATGTACAAACCATGTGAAAAGAGCAACAAATGCATGGATAATAATTCTTAAATATCCTTAATTTGTAGCATAAATTACCTGTATTCCATAGGTCAGTCGCATGTGTGTCCTCATTGCAGCCATTCCTCCAGGTACACATGCTAGACATACATTCTCACCATACTTGTTTGCTGCGTAACAGCTGAGAGCTATTGGACAAATACAGCCAAGTGCACCTAGACAGAGTGAAAATACAGAAAATTGCTTAAAGATCATGCATTTTAGATGGGCCACGTGCCTCTGCGACTGATAAAACCAGTAAACTGACTAATGTTATGAGTCCTCCTTTACTAAATATTAAACCACATCTAAAATACAGTATCTTTGAAGTTCACGTTGCATATACTTCAGATGATTTGCTGACTCCTCTCAGAACTTACAGACAAGTAGGTCACTGCAGCAAGAACAAAGACCGGTGCTCCACTCTCCAGTCTGCACATTTGTACCATAAGATCCAGCACCGGGCTGAGTGATGACTGGGTTTGACATGTTAGTCAGAATAAGCAGTCCAGCAAAGAAGAAGAGAAAATGGCTTGTGAGGTTTCCTTCCTAGATGGTTTGTAAGAAGAGTGACAAATGCATATCTTATCAGTTGTTGCACACAAATAACAGTTACCTATTGCCATTTAATCACCATTTTAGAAACAAAAAGACTTATTTTATCACTTTTTCCATTCTACTTTTTGAGTACTTTGTGCTAATAAAGGAACAGTTCACCCCAAAACGAAAATTCGCTCATAATTGTCGCATTTTGTTCCAACAAAAGATGGTTATACAAATCCTTTCAGTGTTTTTTCTATACATACAATGAAAGTCAAAGGCGTCAAATATTGTTTCCAACCCCACTGCGTTTTTTTTGTGCAAAAAGTAGTTGAAACACTATTCAAAATATCTTTTTTTGTGTTCCACTTTACAAAGAAAATCATACAGATTGGGTGAACTGTATTTTTTTTTTAAAAAATTCTTACAGCACAGAATATTATACATTCCCATAAACATTTTGATATGTAAAAAGTGTTTCTGTCTATAGAAAACAAACAAATCTAGACCAGATCTACCAACACGGGTTATTTTAACAGATTTTTACAGTCTATATCCCACCAATTTGTAATATCAAAATAAATCATTTTAGCTGATTGTAACATAAGAAACAGTTTCGTGATTAAGGCTATGAAAGTGGTATTTTTATCTTTAAAAAGTTTCAATAATATAAAAGAGACTCCGAAAAGTACCTCGTGTTCTTCTAAGCCTCTTGATCTGGGGCAGCTGAAAAGGAAGTTGTGACACACACCAGCACACCGCGTTTGCTACTCTCGTATGCAGCGTTTCCGATTTACGCATATAAGCTTCACAAAAGGCTCATCGAAAAGGGGGCGGTCTGCGTTGTAATAGGAAATGCAACCTACCAGAATTCTTAACAATCAATATACAATCTCACACGAGTAAAGAATTGATAGTTGACCTCAGATTGTTCACCTGATTGTCATACATTTCTTGTAAAATTACAGAGTTCAGGGAACTGAGAGCAGCCTAACTATTTGCACATGCCGCACAACCACAATGCATCAGTCTTGCATATGACACAGGTCTTCATCAGCTGCCAATCCAAAACTCCTGAGTATGTGAAACTAATGTCATCAAAGTATTTCTGTGAAGTAATTCTGACATAATTATCAGTATTTTGAGAAACGATGACCACAGAATGAATTT
Source organism: Labeo catla (assembly GCA_012976165.1). NCBI lineage: Eukaryota > Metazoa > Chordata > Actinopteri > Cypriniformes > Cyprinidae > Labeo > Labeo catla. Next base: position 205,664 of record VONZ01000238.1, read on the forward strand.
TAAGATCTTTTATTTGGTGCATCTATTAATAAAAAAAAATATCAGAGAAACTAAGTGACATGCAAATAATTTGATGTGGAGTTTGAGGTTTCTGTTTAGTTTTTCTTTGAAAGTAACATCAAAAGTGGATATATCAGATTGTTCTTCTGGACATGTCAGCACACGAGTCTTGTCAGCTGTCTGAACCTCACTACACTGCAGCTCCTTGTGGTTCTGTAGAGGATGTTGGCTCCTTTCCCTTAGCCTCCGCTGCTCTCTGTTTCTCTCTCTGCTCTGCTTTTTGTTTCTGGACTTCTTGAAAGATCTGAGAGGAAGAAAATACTATGTAAACAACATGTGACACACAAACCCTACAAAAACATTGAGAGGTTTTGGCTAAGCCAAGCTGAAAACATTACCTTGTTGCAGAAGGCCTTTTTGGCCAACCAACGTCGGGTGACCCGCCGATAGTATTCGGGAGGAAACGTGTATGTGATTCCGAGCTCTTGACACACCTTCTCGAAGGAATCATAACGGGTCCTTCTCAGAAGCTTCAGCTTTTTCTTCCTGCTGTCGATGGCCATAAGCATCCATCTTTTGTTGGCTTTATCCTGATGTAATGAAAAAAAAGAGGTTTTGATCAGTGCTGTCAAACAATTGCGATTAATCGCGTCCAAAATAAGTTTCTGTTTACAAAATATATGTGTGTAATGTGTCTATTTATTATGTATATATAAATACACACAGCTGAATGTATATATTTAAGAAAAATGCTGTTTATATATTAAAAATATATATAATGTCAATTATATGAATATAAATATATTCATGTAAATATTTTCAAAATATAGGGTGTATATGTGTGTGTGTGTATATACACATAAATATGAACAGTATACACACAATTTATGTAAACAAAAACTTATATTTCGGATGTGATTAATCACGATTAATCGTTTGACAGCTTTAGTTTTGATGCTGTTGGATGGAAATTTTGTCATTATGTCGTTCCAAATTCATAACTTTTACATATAGCGTTTGCATATAAATATGTCTTAGCAGTGTGGACACAACCACCCTACAATGATAAAAATCTGTTCACTTCTTTTTTTTTTTTAACCACCAAAAACCTAAACAGTCTCAATTATCAAGCCGTTTAGATTTTCTGAGCAATATGATGTCATACTGCTCAGGCCCTACCCACGACTGTTGACGGACTGTCCCATATTAGGGATGCACCGAAACGTATCGGCCGTATATACTACACACAGCCGTTGTTCACCGACGAGCTGCGCAAATCCATGTTCATTATCAGTGTGAATTTGCGCAGCTCGTCAGTGAACAACGGCTGTGTGTAGTATATACGGCTCAACGTGAAATCACGCACCTGATGGCATTTACCGCTGATTACAGAACCGGCTTTACTGACAAAACGCGCAAGCATTTCGGCCGATACGTTTCGGTGCATCCCTATCCCATATTAGCATATTCCCGCCCTCAGCCAGTTGTATGCCGTCTGCCATTTTCTCTGCGCTCAAGCAGCTCCCGACATCAGAGCCACTGAGGAAACAGTGGATTCATTTACTTTTTGATGGTAACACACCACCGAATACAGAAAAAATGACTGAGGGAGTGGAGTGAGCAGTAGCTCATTATCATTTAAAGAGACATGAACCAAAACAGGTCGCTGTGAACAGCTGTTTTTGACAAGGTAAAAAGGTGTTGTTTTACACAACCAGTGAGGAATTTTAATCAAAATATGTTGCACACATTTCATGAAGATCCTAAAGAATCATACCAACTTGGGGAAAATGGGCATCTGATGTCCCCTAGAAGAGTTTCTGTTCATCTTCAGGAACACAAATGAAAATATTTTTACTATTCTCTCATCCTTTTTTGGCCATTCATTGAAAGTCCACACAACCAAAACTTTGACGCATTAAAATTACAAAAAGTAATCCACTGTAAAAGTTAATTAAGTCATAGTGCAAGTCTTCTGAAAACACATGATAGCTTTTGCACTGACTTTTAATGGATGGATGTATTTGTTGAAAGAACATTAAAAACTCTTTATTTGTATTCCGAAGATGAACAAAAGGTGTTTGGAACAACATATGGTTGAGTAAATCATTTTTGGGTGAACTATCCCTTTAAATAACAGAACTAGGAACTGAAAACTACCAAAATGGGTCCCTGTGAACAGAGCTGTTTTTGACGAGGTAAAAACCAGTGATTTTTTAATCAAAGTATGTTGCAGACATTTCATGAAAAACCTAAAGAATCATACCAACTGGAAAATGGGCATCTGATGGGCCAATCATGGTCCCCTATAAAGAGCTTTTTGTTCATCTTCAACAACACAAACAAAAATATTTTTACTATTTTCTCATTCATTTTGTCCAACCATTAAAAGTCCACCTAAACAAAACCTTGACACATTAAAACGTACAAAAAGTAATCTACTGTAAAAGTAATGATATGAATCAAGCTGTTTAGCGCAGGTCTTCTAAAAACACATGACGATGAACAAAAGAGGTTTGGAACAACATGAGGGCAAGTAAATCATTTTTGGGTGAACTATCCCTTTAAATAACAGGACTAGGAACAGAAAACTTTGTTTTATGACATGAATGTGTTTACAATTATTCATATAAACTAGCATATACAATGATTTATACACTTAAACATATGAAATAAAGTAACATCTGCAAACAAATGTTTCTGAAACTTTTCCCACAACTAACTTCCTTATTTCAGCTATTTTCGCAACGTTTTACCAACCGTTTTGCAATAACGTTTTACTAAGGTTATTATTTGGGCAAGGCATTAAGTAATTTCCTCTCAAGTTCAGTTTTTCAAGAAGAGCTATCATCTATTTTGTTTATTTTATTTTAAAATCTAATTTATTCCTGTGATGGCAAAGCTAAATTTTCATGGTCCATTACTCCAGTCTTCAGGGTCACATTTTCCTCCAGAAATCATTCTAATATGCTGATTTGGTGCTCAAGAAACTCCGTTATTATTATTACAGCATTCAACATTTGAAGTGGAAAAAAACCTTTTGTCAAAGTTGTCCTAAAACCAAAACAACACCCATTCTTGTCTTAGGACAACTTTAATTAACTTCTCTGATCCATTTCAAACGTTGACTACTGTATTATCAGTGTTGGAAACTGTTGTGCTGGTTATTTTTATGGAAGCTGTGATACACTGTTTATTGTTCTTTAATGAATACAAAACTCAAAAGAACAGAATTGAACAATATTAGACTTTACTGTCAATTTTGATCAATTTAATGTGTCCTTGCTGAAACTACATAAGGATAAAACTATTCATTTCTTTAAAAAAAAAAAAAAAAGTACCCACACTTTCAAACAGTGGTGTATATGCTTTAATTACTATTAAACACATGAGCTCATACACAGGATATCCTGTTTGCCTCTGTGGGTGTTAATCAAGTAGAGTGGGAACAAATGTTTTGACACCTTTACTAAAGGCCCAAAAAAAGTCATGCTGTTGAAAACTTATGTTTACCTTAGGGTGCTTGTGCAAGTGCTCCTGGAAGTTGCGAATACGTGCTGTCAAAATCGCCACTGTAACGCAAAAAAGGACAGTCCGCATGATTGAATCATGTTCTGAGATTCTAGTATGGTTAAAGCAATGACTTTGTCAATTGTTAAAAAAAAGAGAACTTGCCCTTGACTTCTGTTGAGCTGCGGTCGTTCTCATCCCTTCGAACCTTGGCAATAAGCTGTTCCTCTTTCAATCGCAGTTTTTCACTCTAAAGAAAACATTATGAAAGATAATTACATTGATTTATAGCTCCTAAGTCAATCGTGACTTGCAAAATAAAAAGCCACAACTGCACTGAGGCTGAGGTTTTCCACCTTATTTTTAATTATGTAAATATTAAATTAAGAATCAAAAGGAAACCACGTACATGATTTGCAAGCTCCAGCGTAAGCAGTTTCTTCACAACATCATCTACCCTGCAAAGATATGACATAATACTGATACTCTTGTGCATTCAAGCACATAAAGGAAGTCTGAAGAAATCATGTACTTCCTAAATCCAAATATGCAATCATATGGTTTATCACAAGGATAAGTGGGTCAATGCAAAAACGGAAAGTACACACACACACACAAAAAAAGAAAAAACACATACGATTGTGCAAGTGGGACAGATGCATATTCATGCTTCAGCATGGATGGATGCAGGTCCTGAAGCTGACTTGGGAATTCTGGGAAGAAAGTCAGCAAAGAACCAATGAGTCCTATCAAAAATTGACATCAAATGGCCAGGCTATTAAATGAACTGTATGTAGAGATTTCATTATTTTTCCTCTTACCTTGTTTCTTTCTAGAGGGCCGAGCATACTGCCTCACCGGTTGGCTTAGGAGGGTTTCATCACCTGAAATGAACAGTACAGTCAATGTGTGTATAGCCTGAGGTACTTTAATATTGCCTAATAAAACAAATCATAATGCATAAGTGCAGAAACCACATTTCCTGAGCTCCAAGAATGAAGGAAAATGTTGTTTTTATTTAGTGCATGTTGCATCATTGCAGGTCTGCTTTAATAATTAGAATTATTAATAATGCAGAACCCTTTAACCAGGAGGTGTATTTGATAGTCAAAAAGCTTTATAGTCTCTGCAGCTCAAGAGTATAACACACGTCAGTAGTGACAAAGTGTCACCAAGGGTGGGGGTGATTTGGTTGGCCACATCCTCCCCGCACCCACTCAAGGAAAAGACACGTCTGTGAGACTATCATCACACCTCGTCAAAAAAAAGGTGTCATCGTCATGAGGAGATAAAATAAGACAAACCTGTTGTCTTAAAAATGTTCTTAAATTATTTACTCCTTTTGCACTGACAGAATTACACAAACTGGCAAACAATGCATTCTAACTTACACAGTTTTACATTTACTATATATTTTAAGGAGTTCCTCAAATGTCTTAAATACATCTGGCTTAGACAATTATTACCAAACCATGAAGAAAAACAGCTCTATTTAGAGGTTTAGTGCTTTGCAAGTAAACTGTGTATCTGTAGTTGATCTCAGCCTCTTTACATCCTAATGGTTAAATAACAGTATTGCAGCCAGAGATGCATCTAGCATGTGAAATGATATCATGTACCACCATAAAACAAGCTTTCTTAGCATAGACAAATATATACTGAAAACCTTTTCATGTGCTTTTCTTTGGATTTTACATGTTAAAGGAGAAGTCCACTTCCAGAACAACAATTTACAAGTAATTTACTCACCCCCTTTTCATCCAAGATGTTCATGTCTTTCTTTCTTCAGTCGTAAAGAAATTATGTTCTTTGAGGAAAACATTTCTGCATTTTTCTCCATATAATGGACTGATATGGTGCCCCGATTTTGAACTTCCAAAAGGCACTTTAAATGTGGCTTCAAACGATCCCAAATGCGGTTGTAAACGATCCCAGCCGAGGAAGAAGGGTCTTATCTAGCGAAATGATCGGTAATTTTCATTTTCATATATACTTTTTAAATGGCAAACGCTTGTCGTGTCTTACTCTGCTTGAACTGTTTTCTTTCCGGTTCATGACAGTTAGGGTATGTTGAAAAACTCCCATCTCATGTTTTCCCTTAACTTCGAAATCGTCCTATATCACTGTTTTACCTTTTTTGTTAAGGGTGTTTGATCTTCTTTGCATGTTCACGTTGCAAAGACTGGGTCGGTACTTCTGCAGCGATGTAGGATGATTTTGAAATGATTTTTGAAATTGAGGGAGAAAATATGATTGGAGTTTTTCAATATACCCTAACTGTCTTGAATCAGATTACACAGAGTTCAGGGAGAGAAAGGCAACATGAGATTAAAAAGTATTTAATTTTTTTTTTTTTTTTAATGAAAATTACAGATCGTTTCGCTAGATAAGACCCTTCTTCCTCGGCTGGAATCATTTACAACAGCATTTGGGATCGTTTGAAGCCGCATTTAAACTGCTTTTTGGAAGTTCAAAATCAGCGCACCATATCAGTCCATTATATGGAGAAAAATGCTGAAATGTTTTCCTTAAAAAACATAATTTCTTTACGACTGAAGAAAGAAAGACATGAACATCTTGGATGACAAGAGGGTGAGTACATTATATGTGAATCTTTGTTTTGGAAGTGGACTTCTCCTTTAAACTTTATATTTGACTATCCGGTCACTTACATGAAAGGGATAGTTCACCCAAAAATGAAAATTCTGTCATTAATTACTCACCCTCATGTTGTTCCAAACCCAGAAGACCTTTGTTCATTTTCAGAAAACAAATTAAGATATTTTGGATGAATTTCAAGAGCTTTTGTTTTCTTTTGCACACAAAAGGTATTCTCATACCTTCATAATATTACGGTTGAACCTCTGATGTCACATGGACTATTTTAATGATGTCCTTACTACCTTTCAGGGCCTTGAACGTGGTAGTTGTGTTGCTGTCTGTGCAGGGTCAGAAAGCTCTCAGATTTCATCAAAAATATCTTAATTTGTGTTCTGAAGATGAACGAAGGTCATTTCATCACTCTCTTTAACACTTGTAAATGGCACTATTACAGTAATTGTATTTTTAATATCACAATTAAAATGTTTTCATGGTGTAATTATTATAAATATTTTCTAAATAGATTTTTTCCTTTCTCAGATAAGTGCAATATACATTGCCCATGTTAATACTGAATAAAAAAAACCCCTGTGTTTTCAACAGACAGCTTAAAATCAATTTGTCATCATTTACCCAACCTCATGTCATTCAAAACCTGACCTGAATGACTTTCTTGCGCAATCAGGCAGTTTAGCTTACCACTGACTTCCACAGTAGAGACGAAAAAAAAAAAATCTTTGTTCCACAGAGGAAAGAAAGTCACAAGAGGTTTGGAACAACAACATGAGGGTGAATAAATGATGACAGAATTTTAATTTTGGGGTGGACTTGTACTACTAAAATAGTAAAGTGTCATAGAAGGCTAAACCAGTGACCTACTTAGCTCTGACTACTGAGAAAAAGACTTTCAGGCACTAAAAATGGGTAAGTGTTTCTGCTGATGCCTAAGACATCTGCTGCTGTATTTCTATGCAAATGTGAGTGAGTTACAAATTCAATTCTTGGGAAAATCTCCAAAGTTTGGTTTTGCAAAACAGCCTAATAAACGTTTTAGGGTGTTAAATAACCTATACACCCACTCCTTCATAGCTCATAAGTCTTGCGGGAATTGGTAATTCAACACATTTCCCCCCCACACATTTTTGCCCCAATAACAAGAAAACATGCGCGGGAAACAAAGATGTAACCCTAGCGAAACATACTGGCACCAACCTCTCTTGCAAAGCTCAGGACCTGTAACTGGGTTGCCAGATTGAGAACCACAAAAGGGACTAAAAAGGAAACTAAAAAAGGCCAGCATGAACAACACACCACAATATTCTTCGGGACTGCTCCTGTAATAAAGATACTGCATACTTATCATCTGATAAATCATTCGAAACCATCAGAATGTTTGAGGTCGGTTAGATTTATTAATGTTTTTAAATAAGGTCTTTTACGCTCACCAAAACTATTTAATTAAGTCTAATGTTTACTTTTATTATGCATTTTATATTCCTTCTCAAGCCTTCAGTGTCACATGATCCTTCAAAACTTATTCTAATATTTCTTACATATAATAGAAATCGTTAGAATAGAAATTATTCTTATATTTCTTTCTGAACAGTTGTGCTGCTGAATATTTTTAATACATTAAAATATGCTTAAAATATATTTTTGAAAAATCTAACTAACCCCAAACTTTAAAACATTAGTTTACTACTAGTAACTTTTATAATTGTGGTGGCGTAGCTCGGTGATTAAACAGCTAGGTCGATAACCCATGTTTCAGATCACCAAAAAAAGAATAATTCATGAGCCATCACTTCGCAGCGACCCCAGTTTACTCCAGAGGGACTTTCCCTGTAGTAGGTGTACAGTACACTTTGAATACGTGTACAGTCACATTGAATAAGAAATAATCCATAGAAGGACAACATTGAATAAGAAATAATCCATAGAAGGACAGCTAATAGTAAAAACCCACAACAGAAACTTAGACCACGACCTATAAAGAGAATGGTTATTTCATAACCCCGTCTATCATCCTACACAATACATGCTGTCTAGTGAAGGCCGTACTGCGAAGTGCTTGTAATCTTTTAGAGACAGCAACTACCTAAAAAGGAGATAAAGAACACAAATACTAGAGCTAAACTATAACAATACTCCCATAAATACACTAATAAAACTAGCAAATTGATAACAATAATTTGGAGTTAAGTATTACTGGTAAACCAAAATGTGCTTTTCCAAAACATAAATTATTTATTCTTGATGCATTAGTAGCAAACAGTGATCCCCCTAACAAGTCTGCAACATCAAATTAGACCCACAATTGTTAATTTTCTCACATTGCTGGGACGATAACTCACACTTAGTCATATCGCTACTCACTCACACATGTGACAACCATCTTTTGCTGCCCTCAACTTGTCTTACCCACTTTCTGTTTTAACCCACTAGTGGTCTTTGATCAGTTTAGACCTAAAGATATTAAGAAACTGTATTATTAAGAACACACAAGAAGACAGAGCAAAAACAAAACAGACAAAAAATCTAAACTTTGACAGTCTCCAAATATATAGACGGAGATATACAGGCATCTAGTGGCATTAAATATGATGTATTTTTTTAATAATGAATTTATTTAGTAATAAATGTATTACATTTTAGTAAATAAAATACATTCATTTATTTTATAAGTGGAAAAAAAACTAAAATAAATGTAATCAATTATTATTATTATTGTAATATAAATAAATAATTTATAATTCATTTATTTCCACCAGATGGCACTAATCTGCCTCCATTCATTGAATTTGAGATATCTTTGCTCTATTTTTTTAATTTAAATGCTGCATTAAATGAAAAATAATATATATATATATATATATATATATATTTTTTTTTTTTTTTGATATAGAAATTAACTGGATTAACCCCACGTGCATTTAAAAAGAGGATTTGCTCAAGAGTAAAATGACTGAGCAACAGTGGGCAGAGCTGACGAAAATAGCTTTTGCCAAACAAACGATGAAAGGCACAATTTGAAAAAAGACAGGTATTATAGGATCATAAAGGACAAGCTCTAGAGCTTAAAAGTATGTGGACATGACAAAACATAAAGGTCATACATGACGAAACACTGATGATTTGATGCCTTTTCAGTCAGGAAATACTGGGCTTTTGGAGCCCACTAGGGGTTAATACTGTAACTGCACACACTGTGTATAAAACGTCACTAAACAAATTAAAAATTAAACACACAACCATAATAAAATCCCCATCTGGACTAATATAATGAAAACTCAACCTTTAAATGAGAGAAAATGCTTAATTATGTCTGCGAATTAAAAATGAAAAACGTATAAGCGTTGAGATGACCCGTCAATATCACAATGGCCGTAACATTCTCTTGTGTCTGTGAATATGTGTATATAAAGCAGTCGATAAGTCGTTAAGTCAGAGCTCGAATGTCAAAAAATTGATACTTACGTTTACAAATAACGTTACCGGTTAACGTCCAGTTCGCATACAATCTGCATTGAGAGACAGGCAAGACACAACTGCCCTGCCTCACGCCTGAAAATACACTCCATGTCCGTAAACCCAATACTGTAGAGCGAAAAACGTTTTTTAAAACCATTGTGATTATATATAGGAATCGCCTTTAATTTGTATATAGGCTTGCAGAACGCATTTGCCCCTTCAGTTCATGTAAGTCGCCATCTTTAAACAGACATTAGTAATCGGCGCAGAAAATTGTGTAAAATCAAATAATCGAGTGACGATCGAATCGATGTAGCCTTGCTTTGTGAACATTTGTGTTCATGTAGATATGCCTTGTTTTTCGCTTTATGACCTAGAAAAAGAACAGAACAATGACTGTATAGTTCTGTCATTATCTTTTATTTTTATCTGGCCTTTCGTCATTTTAAGGCCAGGACACTCCACACTTGTCCTTTCAGAGATGTTTTTTAAAACAGATAATTTTTTTTGCTTTAAAGGGATGAAAATTCCGTCATGAATTACTCACCCTCATGTCGTTACAAACGTTACAAACTTCGGAACACAAATTAAGATATTTTTGATGAAATTCAAGAGCTTTCTGACCCTGCATAGACACATTTAAGGTTCAGAAAGATAGTAAGGACATTTTTAAGTAGTCCATGTGACACCAGTGGTTCAACTGTAATGCTATGAAGCTACAACAATACTTTTGTGAACAAAGAAAACAAAAATAACAACAATTTCTTCTTTTCTGTGTTTTTCTTTGCATGCAAGAAGTATTCTTGTAGCTTCATAAAATTAAGGTTGAAACAGTGATGTCACGTGGACTATTTTAACAATGTCTTTGCTTCCTTTCTGGGCTTTGACATTTGAATGCATTGCATTTATGTTTTGTGGAGTCTCTAAAAGAAGGATGTTGAATTTTTTAATAGAGGATGTTTTGATATGTATTAAAACATGAATCAAAAAGCGTTTACAATCAATTGACAAGATTAAGAACCCCTTAAGCGAGAACCACTTAAGTGTCAAGTATGTTTTTTGAGCTATTAAAAGGGCCCTGGGGCTTCTCAGTCCCTAAACAGCACATCCGATTCAGCAGTTCTTTAAAAAACTTGCTTGTTGAAAATACAGTGTTTACTAAGAGAAACCAAATAAAGAATTGCACTTAAAGCAACTCGTGTAAGCAGAGGATGGTGCATCTTTTTCAAGAGACCAATAGTTGATGTGGCTAGAGTATGAAAAATATCAGAAATTCAACTGAGTAATGATATTATTAATGCACTTCTGTTTATCTGAGATCAGACGTGCAGAAGAGACTTCATGGACAGCAGACACGAGACAGGAAAGTGAACTAGTGACTGCCTTAGTGAAAAACTTAATATATCCAAACTAACACAAGTGTAATAGTTAATTATTTCCTTAAATGGGGGCATATCATCATAAGCTGCCCTCTTGTGGTGTAAAATTTTGCAGTACATTAATATCAAGACTTGAAGTGCTGCTCTGCAAATCTGTACATAAAGTTCAGTTGGCCTTTAATCACAAGTCAAACCATTCTGAGATTGATTTTAATGTCATGCGTCTTAGGAAGGTTAACAAAACTGTCTGGCATATCTAATCGTATGTGTTTTAGAACATTTTGGCATTAGAGATATATGATTATATAATGAAGATATTAATGATTAATGTTTATGGAAACCTTCCCTAAAGGGTCATTTTCTGCAATGAGTGCATTTTTTATTTTGAAAAGATTTTTGGTAAAGGCCTTAAGGCATTCAGTTGCTAATGAATATTCGTTGGGACATAGCTGCCTTGAAGGTTCTTCATTCGCAAAGAAATTACGGTTTTTGAGGAAAACATCCAGCATTTTTCTCCATAGAGTGGGCTTCAGTGGTGGCCAGCAGGTTGAAGGTCCAAATTGCACTTTCAATTCAGCTTCAAAGGGCTTCAAAGGAAGTTTTTTGCCCTGCCCTACGTTTTTAAACAGTATACAGACAAAGAAAGAACTGCGCGTGACCTTTCCAGCATGATTACGTAATGCATGAAGAATCGCAGAGCTAGTGCAAGATGAGCATTTGTGGCTAAAAGGTATATAAATATTAATTCTTTTAAGAAAATGACCGATGGTTTTGCTAGAAAAGACCCTTATTCCTCGGCTGGGATTGTGTAAAGCCCTTTGAAGCTGCAAACAATTTGAACCTTCAACCCGTTGCTCACCACCGAAGTCCACTATATGGAGAAAAAAAACTGAAATGTTTTACCTTAAAAACCTTTATTTCTTTGCAACTAAAGAAAGAAAGAAATGAACATCTTGGATGACATGACGGTGAGTATATTATTAGGGAATTTTTATTCTATAAGTGAACTTCTCTTTTCAAACAGTAAAATGGTTGAGATTTAGCTATGACAAATGACAAATGTAAAAGATAATGTTATAAAAAATAGGAAATATTCACTTCTGCCTTATATTGCAGATGCTATATTAGATCCTGGACCAGTCATAAGGGTCTATTTTCTGAAATTGAGATTTATACATCATCTGAAGCCTGAATAAATAGGCTTTCCATTTATGTATGGTTTGTTAGGATAGAACAATATTTGGCCGAGATAAAACTATTTGAAAATCTGGAATCTCAGGGTGCAAAAAAATCTAAATATCGAGAAAATCGCCTGTAAAGTTGTCCAAATGAAGTTATCAATGCGTATTACTAATCAAAAATTACGTTTTGATATATTTATGGTGGGAAATTTACAAAATATCTTCATGGAACATGATCTTCACTTAATACCCTAGTGATTTTTGGCATAAAATAAAACATTTTGACCCATACAGTGTATTTTTGACTATTGCTACAATACCCATGCTACACTCTTAAAAATAAAAGGAGAAGCTTTTTTTGTCTAAATGAAGACAAAGAACCTTTAACATCTGAAGAACCTTTCTGTTTTACCAAAGGTTCTTTCTGGCAAAAGAAGGTTCTTCAGATTATAAAAATGTAAGAAAGAGATGGTTTTCTATGGCATCGCTGTGAAGAACCTTTTAAAGCACCTTTATTTTTAAGAGTATACTTACGACTGGTTTTGCGGTCCAGGGTCAAATATTAGTAATAATGCCTGTAAAAGCATTGTAAAAGTTTGCGTGACCTATTCATTTTTATATTGTTTCGCTTTCATATTCATGATATTCACAATAGGCAACATTTCGTTTGGAACGACACCTGTACCAGCACTGGAAGCCCGGCGCTCTCTCTTCAGACAAAGCGTTTTTGTCATTGTCAACAATTTGACATTCACTGCCTGTAAGTGTTAAGCTGGAGAGAGTCAGTGTGAAAAGCAAAGGGGGCGGGGACAAACTTCACCTTGTCTTCACGGCTCCCATACGGCACAGCTGTGCGTGTGGGGATTCGGACACGCGTGTGCGTCTCTGCATTTATCTCTATAAAAGCGAAATCCAGGCTGTGTGAAGGAATGATCTCGGCGATTCATGTGTAATAGCTAGTCTCTAACGGACGCTTAACATTCACCTCACAGGAAAGCATTCCTTTAATTTCTGTAGCAAGATAATAAAATAAAATGGACAGCTCAGACAAGGAGAACAGGTCGGATGAAGAATCTGAATCACCCGAGGAAGAAGAGGTGGACCCGAGAATTCAGGTAGACTGGCATTTATATTTGTGATTAAAGGCATGTCAATTTATCGAATGAGATGACAGGAGAGATCGTTTCAAATGCACTTATTACATTTACACATTGATTTAGTGGGTTAGTTAACATCACATTTTGCTTATCGGTGAGATTGCATGTTAATCCCTATATTAACTCCTTGATCCTGAGGGGAATTATTGATTAATTCGCCGCAACTTGCTTTTTATTGACGGCTCGTCTGCGGCACTGAGTGCACTGGTGCCCCAATTGAGTGTTGCCAGATCTCAGTGGAAAAACGAGCCACCTGCTCTGACAAAACAAACAATACGTCTGAAAGAAGCGACCCTTGGTTTTTATTGCAGTGAAAATATCCTTATTCAATTCTGATGAATAAACATACTATATAATGCATAATTCAGATAAGAACCGAAAAAAGCGAGACACATGAATAAAATGATGATTATAGCTATTAGTATATAGTGAGAACTATAGTTATTGGTTGATCATGCTTCATTATAGGCTACCATGGATGTAAAGAACTAGCAATTCCCACTTTAAAAATGCAAATTGAGACACTCCATTTAGCGACTTAATGATTTGTATAGCTGATTTTAATAAGTGGACATGGCAACACTGCATCAGTTGTCGCCTTTTAGAGCCTTACTGCTTAAAGTTCTCCCTTATCAAAATATGTAGCATTGTCTCTCTCTTCTACAGTCTATGAGCAACAGAAATTGATTATTCCCTGGGTTATGTCTGTGTTTCATATTTCTGACTCTGAGTTTTCTTTGTAGGGAGAGCTTGAGAAGCTGAATCAGTCCACAGATGACATCAACAGATGTGAGACTGAGCTTGAGGTATGATTGCACACAATATCCAAAAGTTTTTTTCCCCCCTAAAGACAAGAATGTTGCCATTTTAACTAGTCTTTTTATAATAGGAAAATGCCATATTCAAGATGTTTAAATATAATATCATTTGGTAAATTGTTAATCTGTCATCCATTTTATGTTTGGATTTTGTACCATGGCACACAAAGAAACGGAATGTGTTATTATGTCCGGCTTATGCAATAGATGAAGTGTTCTTTGAGCATAAATGACTGGAACTTGTATCCAGTAAAAAGAGAATTTTGTGCTTCACACAGTGTAAAAAGTAAACTTGATTAAAATAATGAACAGTTTTTATGTCACAAAATCAAGTGACAAGAAATATGTGACCCCAGACCACAAAACATAAGGGTCAGTTTTTTGAAATGTAGATTTATACATATAAAAGTGGAATAGATAAGCTTTCCATTGATGTATGGTTTGTTAGGCTAGGGCAATATTTGACTGCCATATAACTATTTGAATATCTCAAGTCTGAGTGTGCAAAAAAAATCAAAATAGTGAGAAAATCGCCTTGAAAGTTGTTCAAATTAAGTTCTTAGCAATGCATTACTAATCAGAAATGAAGTTTTGATATATTTACAATAGGAAATTTACAGAATATCTTCATGGAACATGATCTTTACTTAATATCCTAATGATTTTTGGCATAAAAGAAAAATCGATCATTTTTACCTACACAGTGTATTGTTGGCTATTGCTACAAATATACCTGTGCTACTTAAGACTTATGACGTGTTGTTATTTGCTGTCATATCCTTTTAATTTTTCCCATGCAGAGCATTTTTAGACACACTCTCTGCACGCAGTAAACAAGGACATGTTAAGACAAAAACACACTCAGCTGTTCAGGCTCAGTCATGTGGTCACTTTGGTCGCACTGAATTGTCCCAATGCCACTGAGTTCATTGTTTGGGCATGTCCTAATGTAATAACTTAATAAGATGACTTGGCTAGTCTGATTGTAAGTCGAAAACAGAGGCTGAAGGAGAAATACTCAGTTGTTTGCTGTTTGCAGTCCAGCTTTGTTTACTTGGCTTAAACAAAACTCTTACTGTGTTCTTCATATTGAAACATCAGCAAAAGCACAGTTTTCCACACTAAACATATGAGCAAGTTGTTTCTTTTAGATGAAATAAATAAAGTAGGGTATATGTTAACTTACGAGAATACGAGACACTTGTATAGACATTGCCCAAGACTTCTCTAACTATCTTAAAAGAGTAGTACACTTCCAGAACAAAAATTTACAGATAATGTACTCGCCCCCTTGTCATCCAAGATGTTCATGTCATGTTTTTTGAGGAAAACATTTCAGGATTTCTCTTCATATAGTGGACTTCTATGGTGCCCATGAGCTTGGACTTCCAAAATGCAGCTTCTAAGGGCTCTAAATGATCCCAGGCGAGGAAGAAGGGTCTTATCTAGCAAAACGATCAGTCATTTTCTAAAAAAATGTACAATTTATATACTTTTTAACCTTAAATGCTCGTCTTGTCTAGCTCTGCGTGAACTCTGTGTATTCCGGGTCAAGGCAGTTAGGGTATGTCCAAAAACTCCTATCTCATTTTCTACTCCAACTTCAAAATCGCCCTACATTGCTGCAGAAGTACCGTCCAGTGTTTATAAAGTGATCGTGCAAATAAGATCAAACGCCCTTTACAAAAAAAGGTAAAACAGAGATGTAGGATGAATTTGAAGTTGGAGATGAAAATGAGATGGGAGTTTTTCGACAGACCCTAACTGTCATAAACCGGATTACACAGAGTTCACGCAGAGCTAGACAAGATGAGAATCTGAGGTTAAAAAGTATTTAAATTGTGATATTTATTTATTTATTTTTTTTTAAGAAAATAACCGATCATTTTACTAGATAAGACCCTCCTCGACTGGGATCATTTAGAGCCCTTTAAAGCTGCATTTAAACTGCCTTTTGGAAGTTCAAACTTGCGGGCACCATAGAAGTACACTATATGGAGATAATTCCTGAAATGTTTTTACTTAATTTCTTCACGACTGAATAAAGAAAGACATGAACCATCTTCAAGTAAATTATCTGTAAATTATTGTTCTGGAAGTGAACTTCTCCTTTAAGACATCAAGGTAAGCTTCTAGGTTGTTTTACACACAGATGCCAGTAGTTCATGCTGTAGAAATATCTTAGCTCTGTTTATGCAGAGTTTCATGAATCCAACTTTTCTGATTGTTCTGAGAATCCCATAACTGAGCTATTTGGCTGTCAACCAAATTAGTGTTGCTTTTGCGTCAGTGGCCCAATTGCGCTTCAAAGATTTACCTCTTGGTGTTTTATTTTTCCTGGAATGTCTGTCCGTTGTAAATAATCAATCTGTGTTTTTGACGAATGGAATTTAATCTAATTACTTTGCCTTGAGCAATAAATATAAAATAATGATTGAATTACCTTCATGAAGAAACTTGTTTACAACACAAGTGAAAAGCATTTTCTGTGTGCTTTAGACATTTTCACAGATCTTCTTGCAAATCAGATTACAGATAAACGGATTTTACTCCCTTTTTATGTATAGCACTTTTATGTGCAAAGCAGTTGACCCGGATGCCATGACACATCGAAACCTTCCCAGATTTCCAAAATAACTGATTCTTATCATCATTTCTTAGAGTGTTTAATATTAATGTAGTTGCATAACATTCCTTGTTTCTAATAACTCCAAACCTGTAAGACCTTCGTGTTCATCTTGAGAACACAAATTAAGATATCTTTGATGAAATCCAAGAGCTTTCTGAGCCTGCATAGACAGCAACGCAGCTGATACGTTCAGGACCCAGAAAAGTAGTAAGGACACTGTTAAAATAGTCCATCAGTGGTTCAACCATAATGTTATGGAAGCTATGAGAATACTTTTTGTGCGCAAAGATAACAAAACTATTGTTTATATTTGGTCTGTCTCTAGGATGCCAGGCAAAAGTTTCGCTCTGTGCTGGTGGAAGCCACTTTAAAGCTAGATGAGCTGGTGAAGAAGATTGGGAAAGCGGTGGAGGACTCGAAACCGTACTGGGAGGCCCGGCGGGTGGCACGGCAGGTGAGGCCAAGGAAATCAAAACAAAAACCCGGTATCATCTTTCTAAAGCCAACTTCACCCACACAACGTCTGTTTTTAGTTGGCACGCCACCATTTTGTCTGTGGTTTGTTTTCTTTTATCCCTTTCTGGAGATTGCTGTGCTATCATCTTGTTATCTGCTATAAGCTGGATGGCACAGTAGCATTAACTCTAGATTTGTCACAGGTGGTTGGCTTTGTTCGGCAGGGCATAAAGGACTTTGCTGAGAGGGAGAGAAAGTGGATGTTTAAATGCTCAAATTTCAGTTCTCTTTTTTTTTTTCTTCAAGGGCCTGTGCTATTTTAAGAGCAGATTATCAGTTTATCTCGGTTAGCGCCTTTGCAGCTGGGGTGTTGAAGCTTTCAAGAAAGGAAAGGAGTGTAAAATGTCACATTTGCTTATACTTCTATAAAAGCAAAGTTCTTTGTTTTGTTTTTTACAACACTTTGTGAACTTTAATTGACTGAATCAGTTACACTGTGAGCGCTGACCTGCTCTAAAACTGGGGCAAGGTAGTTTAGAGTGTTGTTTTTCACTCCATGAAGGAAGAATTTTAAATGGCCCATTTAATTTCACTGACAAAGCACTGGATTTTTTTTTTTAGCCAGTTTCCTTGGTGGTGAAAGAGAGCAATGTGTCCTTAGAAGTTATTGTTCTCCTCAGGGACGTACGCCGGTGTTTTTTACAGAAACAGTCCTGTCTGGGTTGTCAAGGTCCTTTATTATGAAAAATGTGGTGATGATACATTTGAACTGGTTTAAACTGTCTTCATTCTGTTAAAGGATGTGCTTTCATACTGACAGGTTATTTTAATTTGATACACTGGTTTTCTCTTTGCAAGACTTTTTTTTTTTTGTCATGCATTAAAGGATTAGTTCACTCCTGAATTAAAATTTCTTGATAATTTACTTACCCTCATGTCATCCAAGATGTTCACGTCTTTCTTTCTTCAGCCAAAAAAGGTTTTTGTGGTAAACATTACAGAATTGTTCTCCTTTATAGTGGACTTCAAAGAGGTTCAAAGAGCTCTACACAATCCCAGCTGAGGAATAAGGGTCTTATCTAATGAAACGATTGGTCATTTTCTAAAATAAAATACAAATTTATATACTTTTTAACCACAAATACTCGTCTTGCACTAGCTCTGTGTCCACGACTTCTGCAAAAAAAGTCAAACGGCTTTTACAAAAAAAGGTAAAACAATTATGTTGGACGATTTTGAAGTTGGAGGAGAAAAAGAAATGTGAAATGAGAGTTGAGAATGAGAGTTTTTCGCCCTACACTGCCTTTTTGAAACGAAGTACACAGACTAACTAACTGCCATGACTTTTCCAAAGTGATTACGCATCACAGAGTTAATGCAAGATGAGTATTTGTGACCTTAGAACACACAACCAGTCTTAAGTAGCATGGGTACATTTGTAGCAATAGTCAAAATACACTGTATGGGTCAAAATTATTGATTTTTCTTTGATGGCAAAAATCATTAGGATATTGAGTAAAAATCAGGTTCCATGAAGATATTTTGTGAATTTCCTACTGTAAATATGTAAAAACTTAATTTTTGAGTAGTAATATGCATTGCTAAGAACTTCATTTGGATAACTTTAAAGGCAATTTTCTCAATTTTTATTTATTTTTTTGCACCCTCAGATTCCAGATTTTCAGATAGTTGTATCTCAGCCAAAGATTGTCCTATCCTAAAAACCATACATCAATGGAAAGCTTATTTATTCAGATGATGTATAAATCTCAATTTCAAAAAATTGACCCTTATGACTGGTTTTGTGGTCCAGGGTCACTTTTTTTTACCAATCGTTTTACTAGATAAGATTATTCCTTGGCTGGGATCGTGTAGAGCCCTTTGAAGCTGCGCTGAAACTGCAGTTTGGACCTTCAACCTATTGGACCATATTGAAGTCTACTATATAGTGAAAAATCCTGGAATGTTTTCCTTAAAATACCTTCTGAATCGACTGAAGAAAGAAAGACATGAACATCTTGGATGACACGGGGTGAGTAAATTTATCAGAAAATTTTTATCCAGGAGTGAACTAATTCTTTAAGCTACACTGAAAAAAACAGATGTAGAAACATGTCCAAACAAGATTGTAACATTTAAGTGATAAATTAAACTATTGTATAGATGGCCACAAATAGGGCTGCATGATAAATCGCATGCGATATCAAATGCGCATCTTGTCAGTAAAGCCGGTCTGTAATCAGTAGTAAATCTCCATCACGTGTGTGTTTTCAGATAGAGCAGCATTGACTACACAAAGCCGTTGTTCACTGACAAGCTGTGTGAGCTTGGTGATATCATCTGCGTGGTTTTGCGCAGCTTGTCAATGAACTACAGCTCTGTGTAGTTAATGCTGCTCTATCTGAAAGCAGACGCGTGATGGAGATTTACTACTGATTACAGAACTGGCTTTACTGACAAGATACACATTTGATATCGCAAGCGATTTATCCTGCAGCCCTAGCCACAAAGCTAAAAAACATAAAAAGCCTTACTGAAAGCCTGAAAGTTCTCCTAATGTGAAATCTGGTCATTTTATATGGTTTTCATATGTATAAAATAGATGTCTCTCATGTCTCTCTCTTCTCTGTAGTGTCTCACTGCAGTGAACTTGACTGCAGTGAAGCTTTAACTGTTTAACTGTCTCTGCATTTTGCTGTGTTTTTCTTTCTCCCACCCCTGCACTGTCTCTCGCTGACCATCTCGCCCTAAATTTCCTCCAGTATATTTAGAAATTTCCAATAGCCACTTATGTTGCCAGTTTTTGTCAAAACCACCAATGGAAATCCCCCCTAATTCAAATGATACCTTATTTAGAGCTAATTCTTTATCTTCTGAGCTTGGTTTATCACTTCCCTTTTTCAGATTTTATACTGTGCTATATTCAGAAAAGCAGGTGGCAGTTTTAGACTACAGCATATTGTAAATCTAGTACATTCCAGTGTCTCTCTGAATAAAAGGCATTGTCTCATTTTTAACAGGTCAGTCTGATGTACCATAAAGCTGTACTGTAACTTTTAGAAGTTAAAACAGCTTGAGCCGAGTATATTTTTTTTCACACACATAGGATTTCTTATCTATGCTTTGATGTGTTTAGATTGGCCTACTTTGTCCATCAGAAAATGCATGGATCACAGGGCCTCTGCAGCAGTTGTCAGTGTCTCTCAGCTCTGAAAGCAGTTGAAGGCTCTTGACTTTAGACGGAATCAGTGATGAGGTTTAATGAATGCAGAAAACCGTAACATCACTGCGTATGACTGGTCTGCCGACTTGAGGTTGAAAGATGCTTCAGCACTGTTCTCATATTAATAATTCAGAATGCATTTCTCATTAAGAGCTCATCTGAATAATGCACATATTCCTTCTCATATACACTCGTATGTACATCATTTTTCTAGCCACTGTTTAATGCTCTTCCAGAATGCTTGTATATGATTTTACAAGGATATTAACATTATTATTCAAGAGCCTTGAAACATGTTGTAAAGTTATAAATTTACTGTCACTTTTGAATAATTTATTCCATGCTCGCTGAATAGAAGGTCTGAATAAACGGACTGGTTTTGCTGTTGTACCTTTGAGACTTTGGTGTGTAAATAACTTGCATAATGATTTGCTATCCTAGTGTTTAGCTAATCATTATATAACCACAATGCAAAGTGTGGAAATGAGTATCAGCGCTTATGCTGTAAACTTTAAACTCTGTCTACATATGATACTGAACTCTTTTGTTTCAGAAGAGCCAGGGAAATCCTTTTGCCGTGATGTGTCCTCAGAGCGCACTTGAACACAGGGAAGGACCTTTATGCTGTCGATTTGTCATGTCCAATAATGATTTCAATGGTCTCACTCAGCACTTCAGTTTGAGAAGTGGCCATTGGTCTTGTCAGATGGGCGGCACAGCTAAAACACTTGCAGCTATGTGTGAGTGTCATCAAACTCTCTCAGAGTGCCGATGCAGCACTTCTGCCTTCTCATAAAAATGAGTTTAAATATAAATTCCTTCAATTTATGACCACCTCAGATGGCCTATATGTGACCTAGTGTTCTTCTAATGCCAGTATTATAGAAGTGTTTGTGCTTTTCCTGGTTGTATGTGTATGTACAGAGCCAGTCAAAAGTTTTTGAACTGTAAGATTTTTAATGTTTCTAAACAAGTCTGTTCTGCTTAGAAAGCCTGCTTTTAAAAGTACAGAAAAAGTGGTAAAATTTTGAAATATTTGTACTATTTAAGATAACTGTTTTCTATTAGAATATATTACAATGTAACTTTTATTCCTTTGATTTCAAAGCTGAATTTTTAACATCATTACTCCAGTCACATGATCCTTCAGAAATCATTCCAATATTCTGATTTGCTGATTTTCAGGTTTCTTTGATGAATAGAAAGTTCAGAAGAACAGCATTTATCTGAAATAGAAATCTTTTGTAACATTATAAATGTCTTTATCATCATTTTTGACTCCAAGCTTTTGAATAGTATAGTGTATAATGTTACAAAAGCTTTTTATTTTCTTATAAATACTGATCTTTATATTCATAAAAGAACTCTGACAAAATGTACTCAACTGTTTTAATTATCGATAATAAAAAATATAGTAATGTTTCTTGAACAGCAAATCAACATATTAGAATGATATCTAAAGGATCATGTGACACTGAAGACTGGAGTAAAGATGCTGAAAATTTAGTGTTGATCACATGAATAAATGACATTTTAAAATATATTAAAATAGAACCCATCCTCACATGGTATATGTGTTGGCAGAAAGTTAATAAACCAGAGTACTCCGAGGAACGAGGGTGAAAATTGGTGTCTGTTTGCAGGAGCCCTCATGACCTGTTATGATTGACCACATGACACCAAAGCAGATTTATTGCAATCAGTTTATGAGTCGTAACCCCTCCGCTGCCTTCCGCATTTAGTTAATAATCTTTAAACAAGAAGTTAGAGAATTCCATTATGTTTATATTTGTCCCAGCATGAAGCTACGCTTGATTTCCTAATGACAGTATTTGGGGTTTCATTGTGTTGTATTTTCAGCCCTAAATCAGTCCAAGGTTTATTTTCTACTCCAGAAACGTTTGATAAGATAAACTTTGAAGTGCCACGTTTAAACTCGACCTAAGTAGTCCAGTGTGCGGTGAAGCAATAAAAGCATTAGTCTTCAGTGGGTGATCTCCAGGTCAGAAAGAGTCACAATGACCTTGTTTTTATGTCACGTGCAATGAGATGCATTAAAAACATTGCAAACGACTTTATGTCAGAACCAAGATGATTGGTTAAAGACATCAAAGCAGCATGTCAACTGGGTCACCCTCGACCCAAAACATCTCATTTTGAGACTGCCTCTGCATTATTTTTGGTCAGAATCTGATTAAAGCTGGAGTCAATAAATTCAGGGGTTTAAAGAGGATAAAGCTTTGATGTAACGGGACTTTTTCAGAAACAAAGAGAAGTACTTTTTCTGTCTATTTATTTGCAGTAAAATCAGCTGAACTATGTAAAAGTCCACTGAACTAAATTCCCATAAAATTATTCATTAAAATAATTTTTGTACCCCTTGTTAGATATACTTGTTTTCAATGCCTCACTGTGCAGTGGAACCGATTTGAAGCATTTAATATTAACACGCTACTCCTCAGGAAACTTTTGACCTCAGACTACCTCTGAACATAATTTTTAGTATATAGTACATAGTATTTTTAAAATATTGCCCTGCATGAACATGAAAGCTTCAAAAGTTTTGACACCTGCTGAATTCTTTACAATGCACTGGCCATTTTTAAAGTCATACACAGTAACTTAATTGATGTCTTATGTTGCAAAAATACACATGCCTCATTTTATTTTATTTTATTTCCATTTAATTTCACAACTTACCAAACCAGCACTTCCATCCGTCTGTGTCCTTTACTGATTGGATTGGAGGTCTGTCTATGGCATCTGCAGCGATCCCCTGCTGTCAGCTCTCCGTGGCAATGCGGCAGCATCACATCAACTTTGAAGCCTGAGCTAAAAATAGCCTGTGTGTGCGTGAAGAAGGGATAGAGAAAGAGGGAAAGAAAAAGTACATCAATTGAGCGGTGTTAAATGAAGAATGAAAGACAATGATGTGACAGATAAGAACAATAATAGAGGATTATCCCTGGGACTGCCATTTGCAGTGTGTGATACTGTCCATATTCAGTTTTCGGTCTCATAGCATTCTATGTCTTATAGTAGATGTGTGAATCACATACATGTCCACATACATATGTCACCCTGTTCCTACATAATCGGTTTAATTTTGGTTTCAAAAGGCACCATATAATGTTTTATATATGTGAACCTGGACTACAAAATCAGTCATAAGTAACAAGTATATATTTGTAGCAATAGCCAACAATACACTGTATGGGTCAAAATTATTAAATTTCTTTTATGCCAAAAATCAGGATTTAAAGTAAAAATCATGTTCCATGAAGATATTTTGTACATTCCTTACTGTAAATGTATCAAAACTTAATTTTTGATTAGTAATATGCATTGCTAAAAACTTCATTTGGACAAATTTAAAGGTCATTTTTCTTTTTTTTTTCCCCCTCAGACTCAGACTTTCCTCAGATTTTCAAATAGTTGTATCTCAGCCAAATATTGTCCATTTGTTCTATATTGTCCATAAACCATATTCAGCTTATTTATTCAGCTTTCAGGTGATCGATTTTAAAAAAGTTCACTGGTTTTGTGGTCCAGGGTCACGTATGTCTTTATTGGATGAGGAAAAAAATTGTAGTACAAAAATAAAACAACACCATTATTACAAAATAACATTAAAAAGTGTATAAAAAGGTAAACTTTAAAGTAGGTAAAGTTACAGCGGGAGTTTGCGTCTCTCTTGCCTCCCCCTGAGCCCGTTGAGTTTTAACAGACACCCTAAAGTGTGCGATGAGTTTTGCGGGGGGTTATTGAGAATGAATGGGAGAAAGTCATGTAAGAGGAGGCAATGCCTCTAACGTGATATGATTGGGTATGATTGGTTATATTCGGCTGTGATTAGTTCATGCGATAAATCCCGCCTCTTGTGTTTGTGCATGTTCTGCGTTCACGGATCAATCTGAATGAACAATACAAAGGCGTTAATGGGAAGACTAATTAAAAAAATTAAATAAACAACTCACACACTTAGATATAACCACTTTGTCAAAATAAGACTTAAAATGGCATGAAAAACTCCCACAGATCATGTTTTAGTGAGTAGATAGATAGATAGATAGATGGATAGATGGATAGATAGACAGATAATATAATAATATTCTGCTTTAATTTAGAACCTCAACCTTGTATGAATTACAGTATGATTTTCTCTAAATTTACTTTATTTTCATGGTCTTTCTACACTGTAAATCATTTCAAAATGGAAAACTGCCTCCTTGCCGTTGGTTGGAAAACTTATCCAGTTTTGTTTGGCTAAGTAGGCTGAGTCGGTAAGAGGTTTCTACAGGCTTTTTCTGTCAGTGGGAGTAATGTGGAGATTAAAGTTAAAAAGTGAAGGAATAGAAAAGGATTATGTTGGCAAGGCTTTAGCATGGCTGGCTTTAATTCACCATAAAGTAAGTTCAAGTTCAAGGGTGGTTTTAATATGTCACCATACAGGAAGTTTTGTGCATGAGTACAGTTTCTCCATCTCTTGAACTGATTGCTTCATAGATTATCCACATTGTTGATTACTAAGGCACTGCACTGTGTGTTTGTTTACTTGTAAGTAAACGTTCATTTTTAGAACACAAATTAAGATATTTTTTAAGTCGTCGCTTTCTGACTCTGCACAGATAGCAATGCAACTAACACATTCAAGGCCCAGAAAGGTAGTAAGGTCATCAATAAAATAGTCCATGTGACTATTGTCACCACTGGTTCAACTGTAATGTTATGAAGCTTTGTGCACAAAGAAAACAAAAATAACGACTTTGTTCAAATATTTTTTTTTTCTCCTCCGTAATATGCTGCAAAGGATTTCTCATTATCCAGGCAGTGTTTTTGATAGAAGTGCTCAGGCATTGAGCCACGTTCAGCCAGCTGGTACTCTGAGCAGGGGGGTTTACAATCTGCCAGCACTGTCCTGCTCAAAGTTTAATCATGACAGAGCGCTGGTTGCTGTCTTTGTCATTAGACACGCAAGGTTGATGCTCCTGCCCTTTACCTGTTCCACAGACTCAGCTGGAAGCACAGAGATCCACACAAGACTTCCAGAGGGCCACGGAGGTACTGCGGGCAGCCAAAGAGACCATTGCCCTAGCTGAACAGAGGCTGTTGGAGGATGATAAGCGGCAATTTGACTCGGCCTGGCAGGAGATGCTCAACCACGCAACACAGCGAGTGAGTGATGCAAAGG
This sequence comes from Labeo catla, assembly GCA_012976165.1. Classification (NCBI taxonomy): domain Eukaryota; kingdom Metazoa; phylum Chordata; class Actinopteri; order Cypriniformes; family Cyprinidae; genus Labeo; species Labeo catla. The sequence continues at coordinate 231,280 of VONZ01000238.1, forward strand.
TGTGGGATGATAGATTGAGGTGTGCCAGAAAATACTCAAAATGCATGTTTTGCTTTGTAGGTGATGGAGGCCGAGCAGATAAAAACACGCAGTGAGCTACTGCACAAGGAGACCGCTGCGAAATACACCGCGGCCATGAGTCGTATGAAACAGCTGGAGAAGAAGCTCAAACGCACCATCAACAAGTCTAAGTATGCACTGATTATTTTGTTAAACACACAAGCATATAGTGAAACCATCTGAGCTTGTCTGATGCATATTGCACAAAAATGTAAGGTGGCTCGGTTATACGTTTATGGCAACCTAAGTTTTTCTTTGTTGTAGTAGATTGAATAGATTCAGAGCTCAGAAAAAAACCTAACTGTGGTGTAGTCATTTTACATGCTGGTTAGATAGCATCTTCCAGTCTGAGTACGTAGTTTTTGTCCATAATTAGTTTATGTTGAGAGTCAAGCGTCTGTGACACTAGGCTCATGTTAAAACTGTGAATATCTGAGGGGAGCTTTAGTTGAGGGTGGGTTTCTCACCACTGATAATGACTCAGCAGGATCATAGGGGAGCTCAACCCTACTTATCTTCTCACTCAGCATTTGCCTAATGTGTCAGCATATGTGAACAGTTGCCATGGTGATATGTACGATGCTATTTATAGGTCTTTACAGTAGCTCTAATCGCTTTTTCTCCCTCTCTTTTTTTTCAGGCCCTACTTTGAAATGAAGGCAAAATATTACTTGCAGCTTGAGGTAAGTCATATTTTCTGAGAATATGTCTTGAATTAACTTTGTTTCTCTACCTTGTTGGTAAAAGTTTTTATCTTATTTTAAAGCATTAGTTCAGTTAGTAAATTCTGTCATTAATTATTTACCTTCACGTCGTTCCAAACCCATAAGACATTTGTTCATCTTCAGAATACAAATTAAGATGTTTTTGATAAAATCTGAGAGGAGTATTTTTAATTTGTGTTTTGAAGATGAAGGTCTTACGTGTTTGGAACGACATGGGGGGGGGGGATTTTTATTTTTGGGTGAACTTTCCCTTTAAAAATATATTTAAAACAAAAATCAATTTAAAAATATATTTTTAAATCTATTAGGCCATGTTTCCATATATTTTCCACATACTTTTTATGTCAGCTCAGTGTTTTCTGTGCTTCTCTTTTAAGCAACTGAAGAAGAATGTGGATGACCTCCAGGCCAAGCTGACGCAGGCTAAAGGGGAATATAAATCAGCCCTGAGAAACCTGGAGATGATCTCTGATGAGATCCATGAGCGCAGACGTTCCTGTGGCATAGGCCCGCGGGAGAGAGGCGTGGGAGCAGAAGGTGACAGTGTCATTGGTGAAGACTTGTCTGGGTTCAAAATAGAGTCTGATGGAATCTCAAGTGAGTCCTAGTTATCTTGTGCTTGGATTTTCATTTAAGCAGAGCTATATACAGTTGAGGTCAAAAGTTTACATACAGCTTGTGGAGTCTGCAAAATGTTAATTATTTTGCCAAAATAAGAGGGATCCTACAAAATGCATGTTTTTTTTTTTTTTTTTTAATTTAGTACTGACCTGAATAAGGTATTTCACATAAAAGACGTTTACATATAGTCCACAAGAGAAAATAAAGGTTGAATTTATAAAAATGACCCCATTCAAAAGTTTACATACGCTTGATTCTTAATGCTGTGTTACCTGAATGATCCACAACAGTTTTTTTGTTTTGTTTTGTTTTTTGTTTAGTGATAGTTGTTCATGAGTCCCTTGTTTGTTCTGAACAGTTAAACTGCCCACTGTTCTTCAGAAAAATTTGTCAGGTCCCACAAATTCAGCATTTTTGTGTATTTGAACCCTTTCCATCAATGACTGTATGATTTTGAAATTCATCTTTTCACACTGAGGACAATTGAGGGACTCGTATGCAACTATGCATTAGGAGCTGGGGGGTGAACACTTTTTGAATTTGAAGATCGGTAAATGTAACTTTTGTTTTCTGGAAAACATGTAAGTAGCTTCTGTAGCTTCCAAAGGGCATTACTAAATTTAAAAAAAATATGGTTCAAATACACAAAAATGCTGAAAATCCAAAGAATTTGTGGGACCTGAAGGATTTTTCTGAAGAATAGCAGGCAGTTTAACTGTTCAGGACAACAAGGGACTCATGAACAACTATTACTAAACACAAAACACAGCTGTGGATCATTCAGGCGTTACACAGTGTTAAGAATCAAGCGTATGTAAACTTAAACAGGATCATTTCTATAAATTCAATTATTATTTTTTCTTGTGGACTGTATGTAAACATTTGTATGTAAAATACCTTATTCAGGTCAGTACTAAATAAAAAAATAAAAATTTTATATGATCCTTTATTTATGTAAAATAATTAACATTTTTCAGATTCTGTGTGTGTATGTTAAAGTGTATGTAAACTTTTGACCTCAACTGTAACTGTAAATGTAGTAACTCTATACATATGGTTTGTCTGTCTATTTATAATTCAATATATAGAGATGCAGATTTTGTTTTTGTTTTTTTTTTTTGAGTCCACAATCAATTGGATCAAAAAATCAAATGTGTCATCATGTCTAATCTTTCCTCTCTGTCTTCCTGCAGTGGCATCTGGGTCCTTTGAGGACGAAAACTGCAGCACCAGTGCCATGTCCGAGGAAGACTCGGAGACTCAGTCCAACAGTAGCTTCAGTTCTGGGCCAAACAGCCCTCTGGACCTGCCTTGTCCTTTCTCCTCCTCATCTTCCTCTTCCTCTGGCTCTCCAACCTCCACCTCCCCCACTCCTTCCTCTCGCCCCTGCAGTCTGGACCTGCCCAGCACCGTCTCTTTGTCTGACTTTAGCCTGATGTCTCCCATCCTCGGCCCACGCAGTGAATGCAGCGGCGCTTCCTCCCCCGAGTGCGACCTAGAGAGGGGTGAGATATTCTTAGATATGTTTGCGTTGACGGATGGGACCCAAATAATGCTTGCACTTGCACGTGAGGGATTGTATTGGGCTTGGTTTTGTTTCTCCTGTGAGACAATGCCATTTTTCTTGGTTTCCTGCCTGCTTGCACCTGTGCCCTCTGGAGGGGTTCATTCATCTTACTGATGGATTGCTGGGTGGCGTTTCAATGCAAAAAAGAAAAACAAAGCAAATTTTACCAAATAAATTTGTGTTTTTAAAGTAGGGCTGTTCATTTAATACATTCATTTTATATAAATCTAGAATAATTTTATTTTATCATTATATTTATTTTAACATTTATATTACATTTAAGACTGCATTTTGTGCAATTATTAATTTGTGCAATTATTAATTAAAAATAATTTACATTATATAATATTACTACATAATGTAAAACATTTACATACACCCTGCAATACATGTAAAATGTTAATAATCTTACCAAAATAAGAGGGAGCAATGACACTATGATTTTGAGATCCATCTTTTCACACTGAGGACAACTGAGGGACTCGTATGCAACTATTACAGAAGGTTCAAACACCCACTGATGCTCCAGAAGGAAACACAATGCATTATGGTGTGAAAACCTTTGAACAGAAGACTTGTACATTTTTCTTAAATATTATATTTTTTCATTGATTACTGCCCTTCAGAAGCTACAGATTATATTTACATGTTTCCCAGAAGACAAAATAAGTTCAGTTTACCCTGATCTTCAAATTCCAAAAGTTTTCACCCCCCTTAACACTTCATATTTCCTTCTGAAGCATCCGTGAGCGTTTGAACCTTGTTTAATAGTTCCTCAGTTGTCCTTAGTGTAAAAAGATATTTTATTTTTTTCTGTTTTGCTCTGGAATTATTGTGGTTGATTTAATTGGTTTAATCTTTGTGTACAGGTGACAGAGCAGAAGGTGCCGAAGCCGTACTGGACAACGTTCTCAATAACAACAGCATCAGCAACACAAAAACAACCTTTGGCTTGGATAGCCGTTTCCGCCTGCTGTCTCTAAAACTTAGCCGAAATGAAAGCAGAAAAAACATAGGTTTGGCTCAGCACCCCTCCCCAGGCACAATCCTACTCGATGGGATGTGACCGCAGTGCCTACGCCAACGTATCTGATGCATTCATCCACATTCCGTGCGAGAGGCACTGGCAGCCACCCGTCCTCCACTTCACCAGTGTGTCATCCCAGCCCATTCCTCTCACTGTCTAGAATGTTCCGCCAAATTTCAGACTGAACTTTCACTCGATCTCACGGGGGTGTGAGAAAAGCAACCCGTGACGCAATGTGCTGAGAAGACAAACCTGCCATTTGGAGGGGCATAGTACTGAGTTAAGCTTTGAAGACAAACATCTCTGTGAAACACAATTAACGTTTCGGATCTAGAGAGACTGAAGACACATAAGGATGGCGTTAGCACTTCTCTAATAAGGAGCACTTGTCTTTTTACTTATAAAATGCATAAGATTCATTATGCTCTAGATTTATGCCAGTGGTTGTCTTTAATGCCTTTGTAAGCGTGTCATGGAGAATATACAGAGTCATTTGTGTGGCAACATAATGTTACAACCGAGTTCTTGTATATCTAGGACATCTGCGCATGATCTCACTTCAGCCTGGTGCTCAGCACTCACCTGCATGTCTTTCACAAAGACTTCCATCTTCAAAAAGCACTCAAGAGTCTTCAGAGAGTCTTCTGCACTGTAACAGTGACTCACAAGGAAGTGAAGCCAACCACCTGCATCGCAGGTCACCTCCTCAATGTCATCCGGAGACCTGCAGCAGCTACAGGCTGATCCATACTGGTCACTTTCACCTTCCTCCACAAGCCAAATCCACCGCATGCTGCCCAATTCTTTCTCTCTGTGTAAAGAACAATCGTTGTTTTTAATATAAATAGAAAAACAGCAATAGATGCAGATTCACAGACTTTGTGGAAACCAATGGTTCAGGAAGTAGAATAAGCTGGATCTACTGTACTTGCACTGTGAGTGGGGCAGAAGGCTTGTGGGAATGATTGGACGTGTCTCGGTGGGGGACTTGCTGCATTGATGAAGAGGACGATTGCTGAATGTACCATCCAGCTTCTGCGGTGCAGCATCCATTGGTTTTGAGGCAGATGGCACAGCTTCAGGTCTAGACAGTAGGCTGCGTGGTGTTTTTGTGTGACCTTGTGTCTTTTTTTAGCCTTTCTGAAACATCCTTCTCCCATTTGTTTTGTTAGTCCTTTGGTTGTTATCGTTTTGAGAACCGATGGTGAGGAAAGAAACCATGTAGCAGTATTTAAGTGATTTATGGCGTTTAGTCTGTTGTTTACAAAGCTTGTGTAATTGTTTTCAGACTGAAATAAAGATACCTAAAATGATACCCGAGGCATTATTATTTTAAAACAAGCATAAAAATTCTTGAACGTGTGCGTAATGTTGACAACACAAAACGGCAAAATGTTTCATCACACTGAGTTGTGAATAACGTAAATCTTACCCACCTTATTCTTTAAAGCTAAGGTATGCCTATGGGTGAGACTTCCGGTTAAATAACGCAAATAACGTGCAGCAAACGGTAAAACTGTTTGCACTATAAACTAGTGTGCTCATATTTAGGATAATACATTAAAATTATACAGTAAGATACGCCAATTTGCAATATCTAGCAGCAAAACGAGCATTTTTGTACAGCTATAGAGCTGGACGCGAATGAGACCGGAAGCCAGACTCATAATTTTATTTTAAAGAAGTTAACTTAGTGTTCAAAATGGCGAAATTTCGAGTAGCTAGTTTACATCACAGAAAATTACTTTTGGCCGTTTAACATTCTAACACAAAACAGCTGTCAAATATTTAATTTTTAGCTATATTAATCTTACCTCACAATACAAAACAGAAGCGTCGCGTCGAAATTCCCGCTTCCTCAGACGACCACTCATGCTGTAGAGATTTTGCATACACTCTACTATTTAAACGTTTTGGTCGTTTAACATTATAACATAAAACAGCTGTCAAACATTTAATATTTAGCCTCGTACATCTTACCTCACATTTCAAAACAGAAGCGTAGCGTCGAAATTCCCGCTCCTTGAAACGACCATCCATGCTGTAGAGATTTGACTTAGGTAATAAACATACATTTATTAATTAATTGATAAATTTATTTAATGTATTTTAAAATGTAATTCCTATGATGGCAAAGCTGAATTTTCAGCAGCCATTTTCCAGTCTTAAGTTTAAAAGAACAGCATTTATTTGAAATAGAAATCTTTTGTAACATTATAAATATTTTTACTTTTACTTTTGATCAGTCTAATGCATCCTTGCTGAATAGAAGCATTAATTATCTAAAAAAACAAAGCTAATGGGAATACACAAACAGACAAAAAATAAACCAAGCACCTGCCACATGGATAAATGTAAATATGGAAATTAACTAAGAACAACAAATGGTGCAAAAGTAACGATAATATTAATTATCTAATAAAATCTTATTGTAAGAGTTACTGAGGTAAAAAAAAAAAGTGTTATAATGTCTGATAACATGTACACCTTCATTTTAATCTCTGCAAATAAATACATCAAAGCAGATAAATGAAAATCAACTTTAAGCAATCCTCATTACAGAGCATCACCTTCAGTCAGAATTTATGATGCAAGAACATTCAGGTCATCGCCATTATGTTCTGTAAACGTATAGTACTCTGTTGTGCTGGTAATATAGTGACTCATACAAAGCAAGTTGACATTTCATTCACATGATGGGGGGGGGAAAAGCCAAAAACAAACCAAACCATAAAAATAAAAATAAAAACCCACGATGCTTTAGATAGATGCGTATCTCTTTTCATTGTTCTTTTTCTACATTTTGATAAAAGTGCACTCATTCTGTGCCCGCTGAATAGAGAAGCCCTGCAACTTGGAAGTCTTTCTACCTGGACATCAGCGAACAGACCAGAGGAAGAGCCCTTAGTATAGAGACACAGAAATAGATCCCTCTGATCTATCATCAGACATCATTAATATACATCCCTGTTTTATTGCAGTCTCCTGAGTGGAAAAACAGTCATTTCAGGTCAAGTGTACACACACACTGTCATCTTTGAATGCAACTTTGGACTGCAAAACTTAGAGGAGTGTGTTTTTGGCTGATTGAACACACTTCCTCCAAGCATGGCACTGCGACGGCAGAGGAGTCAGAGCAGAGCTATCACACGCTAACATGACAAATATGGCACTATGTCAGGTAGCATCTGTGGGTGGTGCTTATTTATTTTGGTAAATGAACGTATCCATGCTGTAGTGAGCAATGAGCGCTGTCTAGAGCATTTTCAGTATCAAATAGCTGCAGAACAATCCGGTGGGTGGGCTGATGATCTGGGGTGGTTATTGCAGCTGAGAAACCCGCAGTGGAGTGGCACTGCTGAAATCCAGAAAGAACGGGCCTTCCTGTTTGGGCAGGAAGGTAGTGGGGGTTACATTGTAAATCCCGGCAGGCATGTTCTCCACCTCCATATAACAGAAACCGCACCTGAGGATAAAGAGATCAAATTCGTTTATATAAAAATGGTAGTGTAAAACGTAGTATAAAAATGTTACACATGCTTAAATCTTTTATATGGAAGCCCATTTCAGCCAATGAATTAAAAAAAAAAAGTGATGTTTTTTTATGACAAAAACTCATAATTCTAACTTTTTTTGTCAGAATTGTGAGATATAAATTTGCAATTGTGAGTTCTAAAGTCAGAATTGTGTGGTATAGACTCGCAATTGCGAGTTATAAAGTTAGAGTTGCGAGATATAAACTCATAATTTTGAGATAAAAAGTCAGAATTGCGAGATTAGAACTCCAAATTTTGACTTTTCTCACAATTGCAAGTTTATATCTCCATTCTGACTTTTTTCTTGCAATTCTGACTTTTTTCTCAAAATTGTGAGATATAAACTTGCAATGGCGAGTTATAAATTCAGAATTGCAAGATATAAACTTAAATGCGAGAAATAAATTCAGAATTGCGAGATAAAAACTTGCAATTATGACTTTTTTCTTGCAAAAGTGAGTTTTTAAATCGCAATTCTTACATTTTTCCTCAATTGTGAGTTTGTATCGTGTAATTCTGACTTTTTTTCTTGCTATTTTGACTTTTTCTCAGAATTGTGACATAAACTCACAATTGTGAGTTATAAAGTCAGAAATGAGTGATATAGACTCGCAATTGTGAGTTATAAAATCAGAATTGTGACAAACTCGCAATTCTGAGAAATTGTCAAAACTGTGATATAAACTCACAATTCTTTCCTCAGAGCTGCTTGATATAAACTCACAATTGGAATTATAAAGTCGGAATTGTGAGATATAAGCTTTTATCTAAGTTTTTTTCTTGCAATTTTGACTTTATATCTTGCAATTCTGCCTTTTTTTCTTGCAATTCTGCCAATTTTTCTTGCAATACTGACTTTTATCTCGGAATTGTGAGAAAAACCTGCAATTCTGACTTTATAACTCACAATTGTAAGTTTATATCAAGCACAATTGTGAGTTATAAAGTCAGATTTGCGTGATATAAACTTGCAATTGGGAGTTATAAAGTCAGAATTGCAAAATATACTTAATTAAGTTTGATATAAAAATGTACAAATACAAATAAAAATGTACAATTCTGACATTTTTCTTGCAAATGCGAGTTTGTATTGCAATTCTGACTTTTTTCTCAGATTGTGAGATATAAACTCACAATTGCGAGATAAAAACTCACAATTTACCGTTTGCAAAGACCCGTCCTCCTTCATTACTGTTGCTATGTCCGACAAGCCAAATCGCTCTCAGGCTACACATCATATTCTCACACAGTGAAAAATACATCGCGGGGCAAAGAGGAAACTGACAATGCTCCGACAGACAAGAGAGCAGGTTACTTTAGGTATATAACAGTCTCAGCTTTTGAATTTTGTCACTTTTCAAGAAATGTAAACAATGAAAAAAAATTTGTGGCTCTTTAATGTGTCACGACAGATCGCTGTAGTCCCTCAGTTCAAGCGGCACGTGAACCGATCAAGTTATAGCATAAAATAAACATGAATGAACATCAGAAGGTATCTTGTTTCAACCGCAGAAAAGTCTTTCAAGCAAATTTTGTCAAGTTCAAGTCCACAGACGTTAATCCACAACGTTAAATTGGCGTTATGACCTGATCGCCTGTCAATCAAACTCCCTGCGAAGGGTCAATTCTGACTTTTTTCCTCGCAACTGTGAAAAAAAATGAGCAATTGGGAGTTATCCAATTTCGAGGGGGGAAAAAAGAGTGATATGTTCTCAGACTTGCAAATTTTATATCTCACAATTCTGACTTAATAACTTGCAATTGCTTGTTATAAAGTCAGAACTGCCAGAATTAAAGTCAGAATTATGAAAAAAAAATGTTGCAGTTACCTTTTTTAATTTTTTTATTCAGTGATGGAAATGGGCTTCCATACTTTAAACTACTGCAGACCATCAACAAGGATATCAACCATGCTGCTACTATCAGGATGAGATTATGGATAAACCATGAAATATATTTTTCTCAAACATATTCTGCAGTCATATAAGTATTGTATAAATCATCAACTATCTCTGACCTAGATTTCTTTGTGAGACAAGGCTGTGCGTTTCAAGCATTTGCATGCTTATGCTAAAGTGGAACACATGCCAGCAGACTGTTCATAAACCAAAATAAAATATACAAGGTTATGTTCAGAATAGCATGCTGATGCTACCATATTTCTTTTGCTATTTTTGCAGTCTTATATGGGTCTGGGAAAATATAATCACTGCCGTTTAAAAGTTTGGAATCAGACGATTTTTAATATTTATAAAGAATTCTCTTATGCTCATCAAGGCTGCATTAACTTGATCAAAAATACAGAAAAAACTGGAATATTGTGAAATATTATTACAGTTTAAAATAATGGTTTTCCATTTTAAAATATTTTAAAATAGAATTTATTCCTGTGATATAAAGCAGAATTTTCATCAGCCATTACTCCAGTCTTCTGTGTCACATGATCTTTCAGAAATCATTCTAATATCCTGATTTATTACTTTTTTTTTAAATAAATGTTGGAAACAGTTGTGCTGTTTTTTCTTAAATAATTATTTATACTAATTTTTACAGACAAAACAGATAATGTTTCCACAAATTTTTAAAAAAGCTCACATAACCATCTTTATTTTACATGTAGCTAGGTGCTAAGAACAGAATTAAACATGGAGGTTTTGTAAATTACAACATTTAGCATACTACTGATTGGGAATTATGTAACAGTGTGCAATCATTATGCACTTTCCATAATCATTTTAAAAACACACTGTAGTAGGCAGTATTTGAGTGCAGTATGCAATAAGCAGTACACTAGCATCCCATTCTAAATACAGCAGCCGATGTCTCTCATATGGAGAAAAGGAAGTTGACATAAGGTTTCTGACACTATGATTTTCTTTAAAGCAATGCAGTGGGCTTTGCGTCACCTTCTATCTGTTTTTTTTTCATCCCAAAGAGAGTATTTATTTACCGATAATCTCCACTCCCTCTCTTTTGAGAGCCTGATGATCCAGAATCCCCCGCAGTAGAAACGGTCACCACCTCAAAGCCCACGCTGTACTGCCTGCAGAGAGAAAGCCAAACTCATTTATATTCACAGGCATCACGCTACATCATACATCCTCACACTCTCCAGCAAAAGAGAAAGAAAGAGAAAGACAGAAGGGATCTGAATGTGTGTAGGTGTTTCTTCCGTAACAGAGTAGTTGCACAGGATGGCCCTGCCCACGTCATATTAAGGGAAATCCAACAACCCATGAAATCCGACCCTCTTTTAATGGCCAAAAGATGACTGATATGTAGGATATACACTACCAGTCAAAAATCATTTTTTAAAATGTTTTTTAAAGAGATCCCTTCTGCTCAACAAGCCTGCATTTATTTGTTCCAAAGTAGAGCAAAAACAGTACAATTTTGAAATATTTTTACTATTTAAAATAACTGTTTTCTATTTGAATCTATTTTAAAGTGTAATTTCTTTGGAAGAAATTAGAGAAATGAATACATTTATTTTAGGGCTGGCAAACGATTAATCGTGATTAATCACATATAAAATAAAAGTTTGCCTAATATATATGTGTGTATATGTTTAAGAAATATTTACAAGTATATATATTTGTTATCATTATTATAGAATTTATATTATATATTAATAAAAATATTTTATTCATAAGATATTTCTCTTAAATATATACATTAATTTGTGTGAATTTATATATACATAATAATTACACACAGTACACACACACATATATTAGGCAAACTCAAGCTTTTATTTTGTATGCCATTAATCGTGATTAATCGTTTGTCAGTCCTAGTTTATTTAGCAAGGATGCTATAAATTGATCAAAAGTGATGATAAAGACATTTATAATGTTACAAACGATTTCTATTTCAGATAAATACTGTTCTTCTGAACTTTCTATTAATCAACGAAACCTGAAAAAAAAAAAAATCTACTAATGATAAATGTTTTTGAGCAGCAAATCAGAATATTAGAATAATTTCTGAAGAATCATGTGACTGGAGTAATGGTTAAAAATTCAGCTTTGAAATCACAGGAATAAATTACATTTAAAATATATTAAAATAGACAACAGTTATTTTAAATAGTACAAATATTTCAAAATGTTACTGTTTTTGCTGTACTTTGGATCAAATAAATGCAGGCCTGGTGAGCAGAAGAGACTTCTTTAAAAAACATTAAAGATCTAACTGTTCAAAAACTTTTGACTATGCTTACTACAATCATTTTAGTACTCCTATTGTAACCTTTGTAATCTGAAGGATTCTGACCTGGAGCCACGAAGTTCGATTAGCAGAGGGCCTGCTTTGTCCATGTTGAACTGGTATATGGGATTGTTCTTGAAGGTATCTCTGTAGTTTCCACAACCTCCTGCACTGGCCCCCTTCCACTGGCCATTTATCTACACATAGAGAAATATTAAATCATCTGGAAATAGTTTCCAACAAAAACAGCCACTAAAAATACTTTAAACAGTGAAAGTAGAGGTGTGAACTCACTCTTTTGGTGTGGATGAAGGGTGTTGGGATTTTGGAGAAATTAAACTTGCATACCGAGTACACCTAGAATAGGCATATTCATGAGAATGGTTAACATAATTAAATTACTATAAAAAAACAAAAGAAAAATCATACTTTGTGTCTTACCCTTAGTGTGTAGTTGATGGTGTTTTGTTTCTCATACTGAGAAACCACCAGGGTGAAGGTGTGAGTTCCAGGACTAGTCAGTTTGATCTTGGTTAGGTAGTGAGGACTGTTGATCCTGATGCCATCAATGTAGGGAGGAGGTTCAGCTTCAGAAAAAATAAATAAATAAAAAAGCACATTAATGAAATTATAAACTATAAGGAATAAAGAGGTATACAAGTGAATATATTTGAGGTCTTGAATTGTGTGCTTACCTGGATAATAAACTTTCTTTCCACTGGTCTTGTAAACTACTAAAGTAATAAACTCCCGGTTTTGAGCAAAGTCATCCTTGAGAGTGAATGTGAAAGTAAGAAAATCGTAAGAACTCACTGTAATACAATGATTGTAATACACTGCATTGTAATCGGGTGCAGTACCTTGTCAGTGATGTGTCTGGTGAGCAGCACCCATACTGCAGCGCCCCCTTGTGGACACTGCACCTCCAGCTTGTACTGAGGATTATTGGCCAAGCTGTAGACATCCTTTACCGGTCCCTGTTTGCCATCCCAGCTACTGCAATAGCAAAATTCAGATACGTTTTCTAATTATCTTATAATAATCAGACATCATAGACATTCACATAGATGTAATGACAAGAAGACTGACCTGTGAATACATGAGGATTCTTTAAACAGTGCTGGATTCCAGCTCAAATAGATGACGTCGTAATACTGGCACAAGTCTTCCCAGATGATCCAAAATACACCTAAAAGAACAACACACGAGTCAAAAACAACTACTTTCGCAATATCTGTCGAGTGTCATTGCTAGTTTAGCACTCTCTTACCATTGTCAAACTTCTGTGCGGTTTTGGGGTCAAAGTTGAGGTATTTGAGAAGATCTGGTGTCCAGTTCTTTTCGTCACGCTCGCTATATCGCCCTTTCCACCTGAGATGGCTCCACGGGTTCTTCAGCTGAAGGAAGCGTTTACCCTGAGAGAACAAGCAGGAGATGTTGTTGATGATGATGCTACAGTCATGAGGCTTCACTAAGCTATAGATTTTTAACACAGACAAGGGAGTGAGTTTCACCTTGTATTCCCTGATGTCTAGGACAGCGTAGGCATGTGTGGGCACTAAACCCCACTTCTCACCCTCCTCCTCAGTCATGACCCCTGTTGCAGTGGTGATGAGAACATCTCCTCTGTGAAACCTGACAGAATAGATCACCAACACAGTAACAATATTGTTAGAGGCACAGTATGTAATTTATGCCACTAAATGGCACATATTCAAAACAAACAAAGATATAGTTTAATGACGCAATAATTGATTAGGGAATCATGGGAGTTGTCGACTTCATCCCCACACCCAACGGGACTTGGGCAGAAATCATGTTGATGGATGAGCTAATGTACTAAAGATTTATTAACGTCACTGTAGTATGAAACAGGGTGGGGCTGAAAGCCGTGGAAGTAAAACGAGGCTGCTAGAGTGGCTGCTGAGAGTACACAAGTCAGCATATCTTGGATATTTTAATCAAAAAAATAGTACATATTTTGTTACATATTAATGTTAATTAAAACTGAAACTTTTTTTTTTTTTAATCGAAAACTGAAGTAAAGCTGAAATAAAATATAAATATTAGATGAACTTAAAGAATTTAAAAAAGGAGAAATTAAATAAAATAAGCCTAATTTTAATTACCAAAATTATTAAAACTAAAACAGAAATAATATAAGTTAAAGCTAAACTTAAAAAAAAAAAAGGCAACAACATAAAATTACAAATGAAAATTAAAATGAAAACTACAATAATATAAGATATAAGAATAGAAGCTAATTAAAAATATTACTAAGACTATGTTATATACACTGCCCTCCAAAAGTTTGGAAACACCCCTGGCAAAGTGTGGTTTTGGACGATATCAGCATAAATCTTTATCATTTATTGGTGCAAATACATTAGAGTAACTTGACATTATCATTGAAGACCAGCAATAATGATTTTCATTTTGATTACATAATAATGGCAATATATACATGTCAAAGTCAGACATGCCCCTTTGCCAGCAGTGATGCCTGGTTACTGGTTTAAACTTGGCCCAGGTTTTTAAAAGATTTTTGGGTCAGCACACCTTAATAGCTTCAACAATTGATTGCCAATTAAGTTTAGAATACAATTAATTTAGGCCCAGATTATGCAGAGCTGTAATAGCTGCTAATGGTAGATATTTTGATGAATCCAAAATTTATGTTTTTTCAATGTATAAACTGTTTATGTAATAAAATATGTTTTCGTAGTTTCTTCTGTAGGGCGTTTCCAAACTTTTGGAGGGCAGTGTACATACTATCAAATCTAAAGGAACGTGACTTTACAGTGGTCAGAAATCAATACATACCAGTGGATTGTGTTTGTACTGTGAATGTTTGCTTACCTCTGGTATAACATGCGGAAAGTGTCGTCTTTGTTAAAGGACTGATTGTCTGAGTGCATAGCGATACGCTCTGGGATCCAGCCAGTGAGAGCGTGCAAGTCAATATTCTACAAAGACAAAACATAAAAGTGTCACCAAACACTATCACTCAGAATAATGCAGAATAGAAATCCCAAACTGATGCTGCATAAAAAACTTTCGTTTGTTTTTAGACCCTTAAGAGTAAATCAGTGTTGTTAATGTGATAAATGAATTCATTTTTTATTTAATTACAAAAAATAGTATACACTACTGTTTAAAAGTTTGAGGTCAGCACATTTTTTTAAAGAAATTAACTTCTAATCATCGTTGCAAATTGTTCAAAAGTGACAGTAAAGACTTTTACATTGATACAAAAGATTTCTATTTCAAATAACCGCTGTTCTCTTGAACATTGTATTTATCAAAGAATTATTATTTTTATAGGATGTTTATTCGCCATCAGCTGTAACATGAAAATCAGCCAGAATTGTAATATATGTGCATCCCTTCATATTTTTTGTACAATTTACATTAAAGGCATAGTTCACCCAAAAATGAAAATTCTGTCATTTATAACTCACCCTCATGTCATTCCAAACCGCAAGACCTTCATTCATCTTCGAACACAAATTAAGATATTTTCGATGAAATCCGAGAGCTCTCTAATAGACAGCAAGCGTCGTACCATGGTAAAGGCACAGAAATGTAATAACCGTGTGTTGTTACCGTGATTCTCTCGATAATAACAGCGGACTGTCCCAGGAAAGAAGAAATCGCTGAATAAAGAGTTATTTTTGTTTCCTCCTTACTACATTTCTGTGCCTTGACAGAGTCAAAAGGCTCTCGGAATTCATCAAAATATCTTCATTTGTGCTCTGAACAAAGAGTAACAAAGGTCTTACATAAGGATGAGTAATTAATGACAGAATGTTTTTGGGTGAACTATCTTTTTAATTCTGGTGACAGAAATGTTCAGAGCAGCATCTATAGTCTGAAAAGTCTGAAGTGCCACTCACAGAGTTGGAGCCTGGGAAATCGTATCCTCCCATGACCTTCATGTAGGCCTTCTCGATGAGTGACACCCAAAGTTCGTTGCGATTACTGGAGTAGGAGCAAAGCAGCTCGCCATTGCGATCCACCGGAAGGAAATCATCAATAATCACCTGACAGAGAGAAACACACCTAAACTATAACAATACAATCCTGAACCTGTTCGTCTTCAAACAATGAAGACGACAATAGAATAAAACTGCAGTTTATTTGTAAAGGAGAGGCTTAGGGAGGATGAGCACCTTTCTCGGAACGCCATTAATGTGCAGTTTCACCATGTACTTCCCACAAGGATTATACTCTGGCTCTCCTTTCCTGTTCTGTGGGTAGATGATGCTACAAACAAACACGCAAACAACCATTTATCATTGAGGGAACCTCCCTTTGACTTCTATAATTCTTCTTATTTAATTATTATTCATATCAATTATAGTAGAGATGCTCAAATGCAGATATTTTTTCTATTCCAGCCTGAGGACACCTGACACTCTCAAGCATGATTCAGTCTGTGAAGCATCCAAAAAGCAGATTCATAATCCAAGGGCTACACATGAGTCAAGCTATTAGTGTAAATAGTGAGGCCTAGCACACCCGCCATACCTTGTGATTAACTTTTTGTTGTAGCGTCTCTCATACGCTGCGCTGATGGCCAATGAGGCAACGAAGGAACAGTCTGACACAACCGTCTGTAAACATGAACATCACATAAGCAAAAAGTCACATGAACAAACAACAGTGCTTTCTGAATGGCAAAACTGCTTTAAATAATAGTCTTAACTATTACTGGTTAAAGGTGAACTCCACTTCCAGAACAACAGTTCACAAATAATTGTCGTAAAGAAATTATGGTTTTTGAGGAAAGCATTTCAGGATTTTTCTCCATATAATGGACTTCACTGGTGCCCCGATTTTGAACTTCCAAAATGCAGTTTAAATGCAGCTTCAAAGGGCTCTAAACAATCCCAGCCGAGGAAGAAGGGTCTTATCTAGCAAAACGTTTGGTCATTTTTTCAGAAAATAATTTTTTTTATACTTTTAAGCACAAAAGCCCATGTAGCACAGGCTCTGGGATGCGCGTTCACAACGCTACGTACTATTGTATCACGTCGAAAGGTCACGTGGAATGTAGGCGGAACCACAAACCCAGTGTTTACAAAGCGAACGTGCGAAGACTAAGAAAGTGCAAGTAAGTTTGTAAACGCTGTTTACAAACAAAAAGGTCCAACGATTTCCTTCTCTCAAGTTGTAGGAGAAAATAAGATGGAGTTTTTCGCCATACTCAGTACACGAACTATGAACTTACACGTGATTTGTAGTAGTGATGGAAAGTTTGGATCATTTTACCAATTAGGACCTTTAAGTCTCTTTCAGCAAAATAAATCTTTTTGAGTCATTTCGTTCATTTTAGCAAAATATAATTAAAATGTTACATGTTACTTCCCTAACACATCTACTGCTTAAACAAATGCTGATCACACTACAAACAAGACAAAACAGAAAAGATTAATTCATTGTTTACCTGGGTCCTTATTCTATGATTAGCTCACCTCATCTCTTATCTGACAAGTTTTTGGGTTTGAGTCGTTCGTTCATCATGTGACAGCCCTACAAGATGAACGAATGACTCGAAAAACCAGAATACTCAAAACAGGTGAACTAATTCCAGTGCAGAACCTAATAGCGACTGAACGAATCACTCCCTGAGATGACTCGTTCTTCCCGATTCACATTAAAGATTCGTTCAAAATGAAAGAATCGTTCAAGAACGACCCATTACTAATTCGTAGCATCGTGGACGCGCATCCCAGAGCCTGTGCTACATGAGCTTTTGTGCTTAAAAAGTATACAATTTTTTTTTTTTTTTTCAAAAAAAAAAAAATGGCAGATCGTTTCACTAGATAAGACCCTTCTTCCTCGGCTGAACTGTTTAGAGCCTTTTAAAGCTGCATTTAAACTGCATTTTGGAAGTTCAAAATCGGGGGAACCAATGAAGTCCATTCAGTAAATTATTTGTAAATTGTTGTTCTGGAAGTGGAGTTCTCCTTTAAGTTGTTTCCCGTTTACCGGCTGCTAAAGATAGCAAAGAGATGCATAAAGTGTGACCTGCTTGATGCTGAAGCTGGACACAGTGTAGATCATGGTGGGGTTATTGCAGATGTCATCCGGTCGAACCCAGCGTGAGAATACGGCTTTCTGCTTCGGCGACAGAGCCAGTTTACCACATTTGTCCCTATGTAAAAACATAATCATGTTACCCAAATACTGAGTACGCTCCTGATCAAAAGTTTGGGATGAGTAAGATTTTTTTGATATATTTGAAAGCAGTCTCTTATGCTCACCAAGGCTGCAATTATTTGATCAGAAATACAGAAATATCATTACATTTTAAAATAACTGGACTCTATTTTAACATATTTTAAAATGTAATTTATTCCTGTGATGCAAAGCTAAATTTTCAACAGCAGCTACTTATGTTTTCAGTGTCACATGATGCTTCAGAAATCATTCTAATATGCAGATTTGGTGCTCAAAAAACAGTTTATTATTATCAGCGTTGAAAATGGTTGTGCTGCTCATTTTGTAGAAATCGTGATCCTTTTGTTTTTCCTAGGATTCTTTGCTGAATGGAAAGTTTAAAAAACAGCATTTATTTGAAGTAGAAATCTTTCGTAACATTATAAATGTCTTTACTTTCACTTTTGATCAATTTAATGTGTCTTTGCTGAATAAAAGTATTAATTTCTTTTAAAAAATAATAACATTTTTCTAAACCCAAACTTTTAAAAGGTAGTGTAAGTTAAAGCAAGATACAGCTGTTGCAAGGTACAAAAATACCAGTGAAATGTCAATAAAACAGCTGCACTTGAAAAAATTGCAGTCTTACATAAAATACTCACGAGAACGGAACAGGAAAAGCGAAACGTTCCCTCAGGTCAACGCTCATGAATGGAACATATTCTATTCCATTTATCTTGGAGGTCTTCCTACAAAACACAAAAAAGAATATAATTTCATAAGATTAAATTTTCAAAATGACAAAAAATAAATAAATAAATAAATAATTCAATTGTGGCTGATATAAATGAGCTGTTTATTTAATTATGTATTTATTTATTTTTGCACTTTTTTGGTTATAGATGACAACCAATAAATTAAAGTAAAATAAAAGTAAAAAAATAAATATAAAAAATAATTCTTTTAAATGCCACAAATCAAGTTAGGCATCACAAAATTATGTGTTCAGCACACAAAAAAAACAGATACTCACTTTGAGATTTGCAAAAGAGATTTACAAAAATTTATAAGACCCATATTAAAACTATATAATATTTAGTCTAAGTAAAATTAAACATTTTAAAAATAATTATTTTAAATGCCACAAGTAAATTTAGGCATTACATTATAACTGTACAGCACAAAAAAAAAAAAACAACAACCAAAAAAAAGATATTCATTTTCAGATTTACAAAAATTTACAAGCCCCATATTAAAATTATATTATATTTTGTCTAAATAAATTAAAAATTAAAAATTACAAGAACAATTATTTTATATGCAACAAGTCAATTTAGAAATCATAACATTATAACTACACAGCACAAAAAAAAAACAAACAAACATAAAAATCATTTTTGAGATTTACAAAAGATTACACTATAATAAATAATAATAATTTTAGTGAATGTTAGATGCCAGGTAACAGTGATCAAAATGCACACAGGGTAACTGAGAAAGCACAACAGAGTATAAGACATCATGCTTGATTTGAGCCTACCTGAGCACTTCAATCTCCTCTGCTGTGTAACGTTGACCCTGTGGCTCACTGGACTGCGCTGCTCGAACCGGCTGCGCTTTGTCCTGGAGGGAGAAGTCTGGGCCTAGCGGAAGGAACTGCCTCACCTGAGCTGGGTTTTTGGATGCTGTGGAGACGGGCTTGTCCTGGTTCGCTTGTTTACTAAGAGAGTCTTTCAGTCCCTCTGCCCTGAAAAAAGAAAAGAGATAAAAACAAAGGATTATGGGTATAATGTGCATTGTACTGATTGTGCATTATTCTATTTTCAAAAGAGTGATAGTTGTGAGACTAATAATATTCTGTGGTAATTGTCAATATGCTACAACTGCTGTTGATTATGTGGTATTTCATAAATAATACACTGGAGTATTAGTATTTTAGTATTCGAGTAAACAGTGAAGCACCTGTCCAGAGCCTGCCGAGCAAGCTGCTTCAGTTTCCCCTGGAGTGCTTGATCTGACGTCTCATTGGACTGTGTGGGAGAGAGAAAGAGTTCAAAGATTACAGGGCTTGGCTCAGTTTCTGGTTACAGAGTAGCCCATATAATCGGCACTGAGAGATATGAAACCAGAGCAACCAATTTAACACCACCACCTGTTCCAAAGACTGACAACTATTACTTCAGAACTGCTTCTAGAATCTAAGTCCACACGTATAGTTATGATGTAGTTATACAGTGCTTTATATACACTACTGTTTAAAAGTTTGGGGTTAGTATGATTATTTTAATGTTTTTGAAAGAAGTCTTTTATGCTCACCAAGACTGCATTTATTTGATCAAAAATACGTTGATATTTGAATATATTTTAAAATGTAATTTATTCCTGTTATGAAGAAGCTGAATAGTTATTCGTTGTTAACTGTGAGTTCTTATTTTTTTGGTGGAAACCGTTATACATTATTTTAGAATTCATTTATAAAAATTACAAAAAATAATAAATAAATGGTATTTAAGATTTTTGATGTTTTTTAAAGAAGTGTCTTCTGCTCACCAAGTCTGCATTTATTTGATCTAAAGTACAGCAAAAACAGCAAAAATGTGAAATATTTTTTCTGTTTAAAATAACTGCTTTCTATTTGAATATTTCAATGCTGAATTTTAGCATCATTACTCCAGTCACATGATCCTTCAGAAATCATTCTAATATTCTGATTTGCTGCTCAAAAAACATTTATTATTATTATTATTATGCAAACAAAATTTATGAAAACAGAATTTTTTCAGGTTTCTTTGATGAGTAGAAAGTTAAAAAAAACAGCATTTATCTGAAATATAAATCTTTGTAACATTACAAATGTCTTTATAAGCACTTTTGGTCCATTTAAAGCATCATTGCTACATAAAAGTATTAATTTCTATAATTTCTTTCCCAAAAAATAAATTGTACTGACTCCAGACTTTTGAATGGTATAGTGTATAATGTTATAAAAGCTTTTTATTTCAGATAAATGCTGATCTTTGGATCTTTCTATTCATTAAAGAATCCTGAACAAAATGTACTCAACTGTTTTTAATATTGATAATAATAATAAAAAGGGTTTCTTGAACAGCAAAAAATATTAGAATGATTTCTGAAGGATCATACTAAAGTGTCACTAAAGACTGGAGTAATGATGCTGAAAATTTAGCTTTGGTCACAGGAATGAATTACTTTTTAAGTTATTTTAAGTAATACAAATATTTTACAATATTATTTTTGCTGTACTTTGGATCAAATAAATGCAGGCTTGATAAACAGAAGAGACTTCTTTAAAAAACATTCAAAATCTTACGGTCCAAAAACTTTTGACTGGTACTTGTACTTGAAATTTACATTTTTGTAACAACGCAAATATGTCTTTAGTGTCACTTCTGATCAATTCAATGCGCTCTTGCTAAAAAAAGTATTCACTCTTTCAAACTAAATCTTAATGGCTCTTTATTGACCATTTTTTGATATGTTTGAACAAAAGAGTATCATTAAAACTTAAACTTCAAGCATTTCCCCTTATGTGATGACTTACCGCTTGAATACACAACTCCACAGCCTGTGTATAGAGCTCAATGGCCTCATCTGCGTTTTCCTTCTCATCCTCTTCAAAAGCCTGTGTCACCAGGAAGTATGCTCTCTCCAGATCCAGCTGATGTTTACTCTTAAGAGGGTCAGTGTTCTGTGCTTGAACTAATCACATGGATTCAGTCAAAATAGTAGTTAATTTAAAATGAATGGAGACTTAGGCTTTTAAGCATTGAGAAGTATGCAAAAGCACAATAAAAGTGGTACTATACTCTAAATCTTTTAAAGTCATATGGTGGCTAAGCGTGCAGAAAATAAATATATTTGGGTTCTTATTCACTGAAATAGTTATGTCCAATGTTTTTTTTTTATAAAAATGCTGCCTGTTTTTAAACATTTTCATTAAGAGAACCTGGAAAAATATATATATTTACCTACATTTTTTAAATCACGATTCATTGTGTGAGCTGGAATTCTCATTTGGGACCCTGGACCACAAAATCAGTCTTCAGCAGCACAGGTATATTTGTAGCTATAGCCACAAATACAATGTATGGGTCAAAATTATCGATTTCTCCTTTATGCCAAATATCATTAGGATATTAAGTAAAGATCAAGATCCATGAAGATATTTTGTAAATTTCCTACCATAAATATATCAAAACTTAATTTTTGCTTAGTAATATGCATTGCTAAGAACTTCATTTGGACAACTTTAAAGGCGATTTTCTCAGTTTTTTTTTTTATTTTTTTTGACACCCTCAGATTTCAGATTTTCAAATATTGTCCTATTGTCCTAACAAACTATACATCAATGGAAAGCTTATTTATTCATCTTTTAGATGATGTATAAATCTCAATTTACAAAAATAGACCCTTATGACTGGTTTTGTGGTCCAGGGTCACATTTGGTAATGTCTTTAAAGAAAAAGTAGTCATTGAGGGAGAAAATAAATTTGATTTCAGTTTTTATTTTGATTTCTGTGTTTTTAGCATTATAATTAAAGATCACTGAAATGCAGATTGTAAATAAAATAAAAGAATGTACATTCTAGTTTGTTCCTAACGCAAAGCTAACATTTAGAATATTTCAGAGTATTTGAAATACAGCACATGAGTTGTAAAAATCATTTTCATGATACTTCTATGACTCTTTTGCATACAGTATATTTTGAAGCTTGAAAACTCCAGTATCGAATCATTGTTAAAAAGAGCAACCGAAACAATTATTTTGTGTTCCAAGGGACAAAGTCATAGAATTTTGCGATGACTTAAAGGTGAGTAATTAATGAGAGAACATTAATGTAGACTACTCAGCTGTACTGCTGTTCTCAAATTACATAATGCAAGAAAAATGAGGAAAAGAATTACATTTAACTTTGTACTAAAAAATCTGACAGCATTCGTTGGTGATTCCCAAATGCCATGTTAGTCACACCTCTTTTAAATGAGGTATGACCTATGTAAGCCTTCTAAAGGTTGGGCAGCGGAAAATCTGAGCATAATTTCCACCATCTACAACAACGAGGAGGTTTCACTTTTGTTGACCACAGAGAACGTCAGAAAAAATTTAGCCCTAAAGACAACTTTAAAAAGAAGGTGTTAATCATAATAGATATGTTCATATAAACTGACCGGCATTGAGTAGGGTCTGTACTCTGTCCAGGTACTCATTCACCTTGTCTTGAATGTTCTCTAGTTTGGATCCAGCCATGCCTGCATAGATGAGAGCCTGGGCTGCCTCCTGTTCAACCCAAAAGAAAATATATGATATGATATGGGTTTAATTCAAATATACACATGAAAGTGAAAGTTGTTTAATGGCTGCTTTTATTGTCATAACATGGGACAAGCTGATAATTCCATTAAAGAATAAAGCCTTTTAAGGTAGCCAGTTTAAGGTAAATTAGCTTTAAATGTCAAATGGGAGAATCTTACCTTATAGAAGAAAACAGCTTCATTGTATTTCCCCTTCTGATCGTGAAGTACAGCTGATTTGGCAAATTTAATAGCATCGAGTTCAAGAGCCGCAAAATCCATGATTGACGTTTAATGGCTGATAACTGAGTTCAGCTTAACGAGTGTATGGCAAATCATTTTAACCTGTTCTTCATCACAGGCAGCAGCTCCTGCGAGGATTTGCGTTTCTTTCTTGAGTTGTTCTCGTTACGCGAACTTCCCGACCTCGAACTCCGAAATAAAATGAGGCAAGACTGAAAAATACTGATTTCAAGGAGCTTTTAAACTTAGTTACTCTATATAAGGTGAGAAGACACAACGCTTTAACTTGCTATGATGACATCAAAACAAATCCTCAAGCCCGCAGTACTTCCGGATACGGTGGGCGTGTACTGACGTTGTCACGACACGTCATTGCTTGTAGAGCCGATGGCGTCCGAGTCATTTCCGCGAATCGGTTCCTTCAAATGTGTCATAGAATCGGTTCAAAAACAACTCAGTGGTTCTTATTTCATTTATTACATGGTGCCCGACATTTCTACCTCTACAGGGTTGCCAACTTTTAAGTTCAGCTTGGAGTGAGTTTTTTTTTTGAGTGGCAAGGATGCTTTGATTCCATGTCTATTTATATGTATATACTGTACATGTAAGGGGATAAAATGCAGCTGAATGCTTTTTTTTAGCACCATTTTAAACTTGGTTTAAATTCAGTATTTGCTTGCATTCATTGTGTGTACTTATACAAGTATCATTAGGAAAGGTTATTAACTTTTTAAATTTCACATTTAAAAATATAGTGTTTAATAATTTCTAAATTTTTATTCAAATGAAAAACTTAAAAATAAGTAAACTGCTATGACCTGCTATATTCTAGATACATGTATATTTAGTAAAGAGCCATACAGGTACCTAGTGGGTAAACCATGGCATTACAAATGAAAATGTTTTTTTTTTTCCAACCACAAAATTACTCTAATTTGCCTCTTTGCATTGGAATTAAAAACACTTTTCTTATATATATATATATATATATATATATATAAAATTTTCTTATATATATATATATATATATATATATATATATATATAATAAGTCAGTAATGGTCCATAATTATCGGACAAATAGTATTTAGTACTAAATGATCTCCTTAAAATATTAAACGAATATCACTGAACTAAAATATAGAACATTTATTTAACTGAAAATAATTAAACTGTATGGTCACATTAGCAATACCTGAGGGTTAAATACAAGAAAACCATATTAACCCTTACGAAAATGAACCATGGTTTTATTATAGTAATAGTGTAGTAACCATGTTATTTTGCTGCATTGATTACCATTTGTATAACCACAGTTTTTCTTTCTTTCTTCAAATACCAACTATGATTAGTGTATCAAGACCATGGTTAATTTGTGGTTACCATGGTTTAAATATAGTAACCATGGTTTTTTGGTTTTATCTGTAGTAAAATCATATTAAATTTTCATAAGGGTTACCTCTCCATCACTCTCCAGAATAAAATTATACAGTAAAAATCAAGGCATAATATGCTGTAATGTTTACTAAAGGTTAAGACTAAAACAAAGCAATAATACTATTAGAAGTAGCTTTTAAGCCACATTATTTGTAAAAGCAAATGAGATTTAAAGGATTAGTTCACTTCCTGAATGAAAATTTCCATATAATTTACTCACCCCCATGTCATCCAAGATGTTCATGTCTTTCCTTCTTCAGTCAAAAAGAAATTAAAGTTTTTGAGGAAAACATTCCAGTATTCTTCTCTATATAGTGGACTTCAGTGGTGGTCAACCACCTGAAGATCCAAATTGCAGTTTTAGTGCAGCTTAAAAGGGCTCAACACGATCCCAGCTGAGAAATAAGAGTCTTATCTAGCAAAATGATTGTTCGGTTTCTCAAAAAAAGAGAAAAATTATATACTTTTTAACCACAAATGCTTGTCTTGCACTAGCTTGACCTCACGCATTACGTAATCATGTTGGAAAGGTCACATGTGACGTAAGCAGAAGTACCAACCCAGTGTTTACAAAGTGAACGTGCAAGGAAAGTCAAACGCCCTTTACAAAAAAGGTAAAACAATGATGTCGGAAGATTGTGAAGTTGGAGGAGAAAATGAGATGGAGTTTTTCGCCCTACCCTACCTTTTTGAACTGAAGTACACAGACGAAGAACTAACCAAACGTGGACTTTCCAACATGATTACGTAATGTGTGAGCATGCGCATCACAGAGCGAGTGCAGGATGAGCATTTGTGGTTAAAAAAAGGCTAACTTGTCAAGTTTTTTTGCCCGGTCTACCCTGCTTGTAACTATAAAAAAAACATGTTTGACAGAAAATGGTTGGTTCAATGAGTTCTCGAGAAGACCACTTCACTCCGATTTGAGCAAAACGTTCAGTCCGATTCATGAACAAATATTTCGAACTACTTTTGTAAAACAAATCCTCTGAAAAGATCCGACTCAAAGAGCAATTCGTTTACGAATCGGACATTGTCATGATTTGTGTAGCAGACTGTGGGAAAATCCACCACTCCCCCCCCCCAGAAATTAATAAAATGCGTCATTTGTGAAATTCTTAAAAGTTCCCATGACTAAATATTACTCTCATGTTGCAGCTGTTCAAAAACATCTGTGCACAAGCATGCATGTGTAAACCATTTAGTTTAATTATGTTCTATAAAACTGGATATGTAAAATTTGTGTACAGTCTTTATTTCTCAACTTCAAACAACAAAATCTGGATGAAAATGTTTTTCAACACACCACAATAACAACTGGTACGGTACCATATAAAACACAGTCTAGGCTATATTATATTATGGATCACAAAATAATATTTTATATAGTTTTGCATCAATCTATCTATCTATCTATGTAGTTAAATATGGCCAACAGAATGCTTTAGCAGCATCAGATGTAGTATGTGTGATTTAGGCCCTGCTTACACCTGATTTCACCTTGTTGAACTATTCCACCTGTAGACACATCCTACACACACACATCCATAAACAAACACATCTCATGCTGTGTAATTTTAACCGGAAGCTTTTGATATGAAGGAGCTGTGTTGACCAATAAATGTTGTTTTATAGGTAGTAATGGACTTGTAAACTATGGCCCCTAGTGTTACAAGATATGTTAATTAAATCTGTCTGGTCTTTGTTATCCGGTTGTTGATTCTCTATGTGGCTTAAATGATTTCATTAGAAATAAACAAGGAAAACACTTTATTGTTTATGTTAAAAAAGAAATGAATAAAATATTTTCAACTCTAACCCATACTGTTAAAGATCATCTCTTGATTTTTTAAATACCAACTGAGTCAAACTGTTGCAAGGCACAGTATATACACATATCCAAAGCAGACGGATGCACTTAGTCTATAATCTCCTTCAGTCTTTTTCAGACATTATCTGTTAGTCCATTAAACGCAGACTATATAAGTGCCTTTTCTAAGAATGTAAACATGTCACTGAGAAAAAATGGCTTGTCTACATTTTTCCTCTGACTTAAGAGGAAACAGACATAAGCATAGGCGGAGTTTAGGGGGGGCTGGGGCAATCATGATTTTGTCTGAGCTATGAAAAATCAAATAATTCGTATTTTTTTCATTTTATTTATATTATCGTATTATTTTAGTGGGTAGAATAAGTACATTTTGGTTTAATTTCAATTTAAGCCACATATCCTTGCGAGTCGCGACTCATGATTCTCAACTTGTCTTGATAGAGAGGACTCTCTTTTCGTTATTTTCCCGCTTTTGCAAGTTAACTGTTTGGCTATATCAAAAACAAGTTTCTCAGTTATGAGGAAAGTAGGAACAGTGGCGGTTCTACACTGAATTGCTCCCTGGGCGAGACTTCACTCACTTTTCTTCGCTTTTAAATAGCTTGTAAATGCGCAGTGCACATTTTACTTTCACTTTTAAATTAGCGGCAATTCGGCGTCGATTGCTATAATCCCATTCAAGCAACAACAAAATACAACGTTAAACTCACTTAGCCTATAAATTAGTTATGGAACTTTTATTAACAAAACGAATAAAAATAGCTTACACCATGCTATATGCTTAATATAAAATAACAAATAACTTAGGCTAGGCCTACATACATTTTAAATAGCCTAGTATACAAAACTGAAAATCGGTAAACACCGTGGAACCAAATAAATAGCTATAAGAAACGTAGAACGTTTATTAGCAAAACGAATAAGAAAAAAAATTACACAAAGTAAAAATCAGCAAACACTGTACAACCAAATAAATAAGAAACGAATGTTCAAAAAAGTTGGAAAACCACCATAGATAAACGGCAAAAGTCAACAGGCTTTCAAAATAAAAACTTTCACCATTGTCTTGTCTGTCTCGCCTGACCTCACTCTTCTTGTCGATCAGCTCGTCACTCTGCAGGCTGTAAAATAAAATCTGATCTGCGATGCGATGCGATGCGACTGTCGTTCGGCACTCTGCATTGAGCAGCCGCGTTCAGTTTTATTTGTAGTGTCTGTTTTCCACTGAACTAAATCATATTTTATTACAATTAAAAAAAAAAAAATCAAAACGTTGGTGGTGGTCGGTGCCGCGGTGGGCAAGTGCCATAACCGGTGTTACATAAATATATGAATATAGAACATAGGCCTATAAAAAAAAAAAATAATAATAGTACAAATCTGCTGCTGGCTCGTCTGCCAGTGGGTGCCCCCCCACGCATAAAAGTCAAACTCCGCCTATGGACATAACAATGATCTGACGTTTAAACATGTCAAAACATTCATTTTTTAAACTCGAAGCAAAATTTCCAAAAAGAAAAAAGTTGTTTGCTTTGAGATAAAAATGAAATCGACTTTTTATCTGTGCATTCATCTGTGCATTTTGTCTATGTATGCTAAATTAAAATTTAGCATACACAGAACAAAAAGCTATATTTAACAGTGTGAGAAACATCAAATCGCTAAACTTTGTTTGCACCATATAAAGCACGGCTTGTTGGTTAGGCATGAAATTCACTTGGGCAATCCACTGGGTGATTTTCTCAGTAAAAACAGAAAGATAGCAAAAAGTTATCAAGAGTGACTGAGAGAGGGAGGGATATCTCCAGTCAATGCCTCTTCTAATCTAGAACAGCTTACAGCCCCATATATGGTCGACATCTTGGAACATTTCTGGTAACGTGCACTCTCTGGGTGGCCTTCAAATGTGCTAGAAAGACTCAGAATACACCAAAAAAAAAAAGAAAAAAAAAAGAAAATCAAAGTAAGAGTTTCAACAAAAAATTAAGCAGCACAACTGCACAACTAAACTACATTTTATGTTACATTTTTGGTCTTATACATCTTTGACCTGTAGGCCTAATATTTATACCCTATGCGTTGTTCTGTTTTTGCTAGATTGTAAATCTGGCCCCAGGTCTGGCCCCAGGTCTTTCACACTGAAAACTAATTCTCTGACCCTTTTTTGGAATTCTGTTTCTTTTTTGTGCCTTTCCAGATTAGTGGTCTGTTCATGCTGCGCCAAGTTTGGGTTGTGGTTACGTTATAATTAACTTTATAAACACTATCATTTGTTAGAGATGAGGCGAATAAAACCACAAATCTTTATAAACAACAACAACAAAAGAATTTCATATTGAAGCCTGTTCATTCTTCTTTGACAGACTGTACAATCAAGACTGGAGAACACAACAAACACTTAGAGGTTTATAAATCAATGTCTTTGACCCAACCCCTTGAAGACTATGAGAAAAAGAAATCATGTGCTTTTCTTTCTGTGAGAGAGAAACAAAGAGTTAGACATATACAGTGACCTTAAGTACAGAAAAATCTCCAACCTTTATTTTATTTTCAGATTGGGCATCAAAACTGATTTATCGGTCAAACTGACAAAATGTTACTGTATTATCTAAAAGCCAAAGCCAAGATCAAAAACTGCTGCACAAAGAACATACAGTGCTAAAAGAATTGCTCCTTTTATAGCAATATCGGTTTTAACACGACTTTGAATAAGGTTAAATGTCCAAGCTGAGTTTCAAGACTTGAGTATTTTTAGAAAGGGAGTAAGGTTTCGAGTTTATCCCTAATCTTTTTCATTAAAGCTCTCAAACATGATGGATTTCATCCTTTATTGGAATTGCAAAGGAAACACTAAACTCTTCAGTCTATTCACTATAAACTGGAAATGCAAATAATGGGAAGTTTTCTTTTTCACTGTTTATCCTCTAAGTTAGGCGGTAAACAAAGGAAACTCATTTCCGCAGTGGATGATTGCTGTAATTAAGTAAACTTAATCAAAAGAGCTTAAACACTTCCTTGCTGTCTCTCACTAGAATTAGTTGCAGCCTTTAAGTTACTTGAAATATTTCCTCTCAAGTGCATCAAACATTATATACCGTATAATTTCAGTGTTTTGTTTTGCTACATCGCTTTCTGTTACTTTTTTCAGTTATTTTTGACAAAACAGAAACTGCAAATGTTCAGGGCTAACTTTGTTCTGCTTCTCTCCATCCAAACATCACAACTCACTTTATGCATATTTGGCTTAATGAGGAAATTGAAACATCTGCAGAACATCACTAATGTGTGTTATCATCTTGGCATTACAAAGGAATTCTAACAATGATTTCAGATTTCAAGTGTTTCGTGTCAAAAATATCAGTGAAATATTGTCATTATTAGATTAAATAAAGACCCATAATCCACACTTATTAAGATAACATGCATATTGTTTTTTTAATTTAGCAAGGATGCTTTAAATTGATCAAGACATCTATAATTTTACAAAAGATTTTCAACAACAACAACATAATAATAATAAAAATAATAATAATACAAATTTTGGAGCAGCGAATTGGAATATTAGAATTATTTCTGTAGGATCATGTGTGATGATGCTAAAAACTCAGCTTTGAAATCACAGGAATAAATTATTATTTTTTAAATATATTTAAATAGACAGCAGTTATTTTAAATAGTAAAAATATTTAAAAATTGTACTGTTTTTTGCTGTACTTTGGATCAAATGAATGCAGGCTTGGTGAGCAGAAGAGACTTCTTTAAAACACATTAAAAATCTTACTGTTCAAAAACTTTTGACTGGTAGTGCTGGTTCACCCAAAAATGAAAAATCTGTCATCATTTACTCACCCTCATGTTGTCATTCCAAACCTGTATGGCTTTCTGATTTCTGTGAAAAGAAGTTTTTCAAGAAATGTCTGGGTTTTTTTCCTGAATTACCAAAATATATTGTATGTTTCTCAGGGAAAAAAAGAAAGCTAATCTTGCTTGGTGGTATTATAATCATTTTAAAGCATTATTTGCATTTTATTTGACTTAGTGTAAATCAAAACCATACTTGAGGGCCAGATGGTGCATTAGCAAAATTCTGTGGAATCACGGCGAGTTGCTGGCCACAGTAATACATCTCTCACTGTTCTTTTGGCTATGCAGGGATGTTATTACACAAGATAGTCTCAGTTGTGTGAAAAAAGTATAATATATGCAACAGAACAGTTGACATCCAAGCCCAAGAAAGATGGCATATAACCAGAAGCAACTGAAACAAGATTCAACTGGCTAAAAAGACGTTCATTTCAGTATCTCCCTTGCCATTTGGTGCTCTCTGAACATTACATTTTTAAACAGATGATGGTGAAAAAAAAAAAAGTTTTGCGAGTATTTGAAAAGAAATTGTGTGACTTGGTAGTTATTCAAAATTCCAAAATGTTGTTTCTTCACCATGGGACTAAAAGGCCAGCTGTGCTTTAGTCATTAAGTGACTTCACAGGCACGGTTTGTAGGTGCCCCCCAATTGGTTACAGACAGGCTTCGAAAAAACCATTACGTCATGTCGAATGATCTAGAACAGTGTTCTCAAACGGCACATTGTATGTCTGCAAAAAATGCTAAATGTTAATAATAAAATATAACAGATAAAACTGTAAAAACTTGACTAACAAAGTCAACAAAAGCAGGTATAGAGCTTTCTTGTATTTGGCTCCTAAGCTCTGAATTGAGATCAAATCTAGATTAAAGAAATATCTCTTAGCCCAAGCTTTCAAATAACACATACACCTAAATCCTAGTATTACAGTCATATCCAGTGAAATGACATTGTTATATAAGATGCTTTTGGAGCCAGTGGAGGAGGGGCCCCATGTGAGTCTGATTCCCTTTAAAGTTTTCGCACTACACATTTTTTTCTTGACACAGCC
This sequence comes from Labeo catla, assembly GCA_012976165.1. Lineage (NCBI taxonomy): Eukaryota > Metazoa > Chordata > Actinopteri > Cypriniformes > Cyprinidae > Labeo > Labeo catla. The sequence continues at coordinate 262,930 of VONZ01000238.1, forward strand.
AACTGTGGCTGCTCAATGGGGCCCAAAAAGATTTAAGGTAATTTCTTGATGTAATACATTATTTCCTGTTCATTAGGTCGTAGTCACATTGTATCATCGAAATGCATTTTCTCAGAAGCTGCTTTGAAACGATTATATTGTGAAAAGCGCTATACAAGTAAACATGAACTGGAACACAGGACAGCAAAATAAATAGACCTAAATATTTTAAAAGGGAGGAGAACAGACTTTCCATCTCTTTTTCTGACAATATTTTGGCACAAATAAATCTCTCCTTTGGTAAAAGCTTGCTAAGTTATGCAATGAAACCAGCATGTTATTAAGTTAAAAGCAAAGCAGGTACCTGACCTCTTTGAAGTTGGCACCCCATAAAAAGAAATAATGACCAAAACTATGCCATTCGTTTGTGCTACGTTTGTGCTGATTTGTGCCGCAAAAACGAACGTTTGTGCTGGTTTGGTGTTTAAGATATTAAACATTATTTTTTGACCGTGTGACGTCACTTTCCACCCCATGTTGCCCAAATCGCTCCAAACCGGCGCAGTTCGTTTGTGCTCCAATTGTGCCGGTTTGTGCCGTTAAAAGAAATCATGTTACTATGACCGCTGCTTAAATATAACGAAAACAAAACTTTTTTTTTACGAACAGCGACGTCACTCTGCACCCCATGCAATCTAAATCATTCCAAAATGTTGCCATTCGTTTGTGCTCGTTTTGTGTCCGTTTGTGCTGTTAAAAGAAACCAACCATGACCTCTCTTTAAATATAACGAAAATTTCACTATATCCACCCCATTATAGCGCCACTGCAGTTTTTAAAAAGTTTGTGTTCATGCTGCCTTAAAATTTTAAATTTAGTCAGCCCCAAGTTTTCACTAACTTCATATTTCAAACTGACTAAATTTAAATTTCAAGGCAGAACACTAACTTCAACAAAAAAATCGTTATAATTCGGTTGTGTTCGATTTGTGCCATTAGAATATTAAACATCGATTCCCCACGAATATTCGTTAATATTTTTAATGGCAAAGTGGCTGTATTTATTTTCGCTTCTTTAAGTTATTTTAGAAATATATTTGGAACATTTTATGTTTGTTAAATTCTTTTTTTTTTCTCTGCCGACCCAGCCGCCAGCAGCAGACAGTGAGCTGATCATATCTAGCCTTCTCAAAATCAACAGGACTTGCCTAAAATAAAATGTATAGATATAAAACAATTAATGCATTTCACAATATTAATTTAAACATTTAACATATAAATGTGCGCTTTTAGGCACGTTTTAATCCATGCGGAGTGTGAAAGCTACAGCGAGCTGACATGGAGGCGCCGGCAATATCGCTTGCGATTTTTTAATTAATATCTACGCCATCATTTTTGCTAAAGGTAAGAGTAATACATCATTGGAACTGCAAAGAGTCTACTTTGATTGGTGTGCACTCACAACATCAACAAAACATTCGTTTTCTTTAATTTAGATTTTTTTTTCAACATACATTAAAATATATACAAATACGTACAAATATATTTACCTCGTTGATTAGCTACAGTAGTATCTATCAATTTCTTGTAGTCTTTTTCCAATGACCGGTAATTTGTCCTGCCATGCACACATTCAGTAGTCTATAGCTTAAGCCTATTTTATCTACGAGCCCTTTTTCCACAGTCCCTTTTTCGTTTTCTTATGCAGTGCGGTAAATAATTGTTTATAGGGGGACAATTTTTTTTTTACCATATTAGCTATGAAATGCAGTCATGCCATGCAATTACATTTAGGCTACTTATTAACCTGCATTAAACACAGATTAATTTGTGACAAGAATTAAACATGGTTCATGATTTGTTTTGCACAACAAACTATTGGCCGCCAAAAGAAAGACATCAAACGTAAAATTAAAAAAAAAAAAAACACACACACACACACAAACATTTAGAAACTAAACATTCCAACTATAATTCTGGTGGCTGTTATAAAGTAATAAAGTAGCTGTTTACTTTTCCATGTCATTTGCTTCTCATTTTGGGGCTGTGTAAAACCTGGGTTTTGATGCAAAAACAGAGCCAGTGATCTACAAACAATTATGCTTTCACACCTGGCCCGTTGTTTCGAAACCTGTCGCGTTTCCACCTTAGCTCGGTTCGTTTGGGCATATGTAAACACGGCAATCGCGCTCGGATCCGGGCCAAAACAATCGGTCGAGATCGCCTGAACGAGGTGGTCTCGGCTCGACTGAAAACGAACTCTTGAGCGGCTCGGTTGTAGTGAGAAAGCATTCCGATCCAACGAACCATGTATGAATCACAATGTATGATGGGTAATTACGTAAGTTAAGTGAAAAGCAGTAGCTATGTTGTTTTGCTAATACCTCTTAAAATGAACCAGTGAATGTATGTAGGTGAGCAAGTCTTCGCCTTTCAAAATCAAAGCGCGCCTTTTCATATAACACTGACTCCTGCTCAAAATGATAAAATAATATAATGACACCTACAAAAAAAAAAAACAAAAAAAACAACAACAACAACAACAACAATAAACCCACGAAGCTCTCCTGGTTCAATTCAATGATGCATGACGGCTAGCGAATCCGAAAAATAAACCGTGAACAAATAAGACCAATAAGAGAACAGTTTACTCGCGCCTGACAAATTCGGTCCGTTTAAAAACTTTGCGGTGTGAAAGCAAACCGCACCAAAAATAAAAAGCAACATTGCAATGATTTTTAATTTCCATTTCACTGTTGCCTTAGCTCAATCTAATTTTTAAATTAAGGTACGAATCTATTTTTAGCCACCAAAATAAATCACTAGCTACCTTATCAGTCAATGACTTTGTAGGCAGCGTTTTTGCACAAAGGCACCTCATGAAACTGATTTCGAACTTCTGAGGCAGCGGTTTAATGATCTACAACAAAATAGAAGGAGCTTTGATAACTAAACGAATATTTAAGTACTGTAATACTGATTTATCGCTAGAAATACCAAAAGTGCAAAAAAAACTGACACACAAACTGACCACCAAACGCAACTTAAAGACGGCATTTTTTTTAAGCTCAACTGGCATGGAATGAAACGCACAGAATTGTGGGAAGTTGAAGGCAGGGAATGCCGCCTTCAAAATTCGATCAGAAGAAGGTACCTTCGGAGACAGGAAAAGAAGCTGAATTTGGATTCGGATGTGTCTTGATGCCTTCCTGCCTTGGAGCCTTAGAGCTTTCGGACGTAGCCACTGTTTATTCAGTTCATCTGTTCACCTTTTATTGGCCTCACATCTGTTTTTTTTCCTAGGCCGCCCTCAATCCAGACAAACATTATTTTCATATTAGATACTAACTTAAACCATTGTCTACAAAACTTCCAAATTCTGGAATCTACAAATACAAAACAAATTGCAATAGCAACAGCAGCCAGTTAATACAACATCTGTGATCCAGAAAGCAATCCCTTAGCTGGGCTATGACAAATGTATAAACAGTGTTTAAACAAGACCAGCTTTGAAGAAAAAAGTAATTTCTAGTATCTTATGCCAAGGAACCTTGCAGAAATAGTTGTTGGTGCTGTAACATCAACTGTAACAGTACAGTAAATAACATTACATTCTAAGCCAAGGATGTTGGAAAAGGACTGTTATCCTTCAGCTGCCAAGTAACTTTTGGCAGCAGACTATGAACAGGGAGAACTCAGTGCCATACTTTGAGTGATTAACATTGTCCAATCAGACACATTTGGAGTATGAAGTCATTCTATAAATTATAGGCAAAAGCCAAAAGGACAAACAAGAAAGTTTAAGCCAAATTTCAGGCTTCGCCTGGGTTAGGGATTTTGCAAGTTTATAAGGGAGTTTAAGATTGAATTTCCAGGAATTGCTTAGCAAGAGACCATGAATAATAGAGAACAGCAAAGCTACACTGACAACGTAAGGACACAAGGGAGGACGAAAAAAAACACTGCTGTAAGATAAACGAGCAGTGTGCAGTGCGTTCGTTTTCATAAAATTTTATTCTGACATCTTAATCATTTTGGTCTTTACAATCTTGCAAGGCATCATGCCATACAGAGAAACTCTTTTCTGAAAGTCAGAAGTCATTTGATTTGAGTAATGTGTTTATGAGCTGTAAGGCAGGGAGCTGTTAAAGCATGATATTAAACACATTTGTTGAAGACAAAGTCTTTAAAGTTACTGACACTACAGCTAAATATTTCTAGGTCTGTTTGCCTCACATGTTTTCATCTCTGTGTGAGAGCCACAATTCCCTTTTATGAGACAAGGAAATCCGCTGTCAGACATGAGGTCTATTTTACAACTGCTACAGACATGAAGTAATAAATAATATAAAAAACAGTGGTTCAGATCTGGCTTGAAGGAAACAAAGGCTGCACTTACTGTAACTCATTAATAAATAGCATTTGGTTTAACCTGTTTTTGTGTTGCTCAGTTGATTGATGTTTTTACTGTACCTACACTGTAAAACAATTACGGTAAAAAAAACAGCAGCTGTGGTTGCCGGAAATTTACTGTAAAAAATAAGGTAGCAACGTTTTATGGTTTTCACTTAAATTTACAGGTAAATACTGTAATTTTATTAGCTGATATAATATTAATGTACCAACCTATTGAAGTACTAAAAATCCGTTTTGTACCTCTGTAATACACTGATAACCACCAAAACCAGGTGATGATGAGAAAGTCACATGATGAGCCAAAGTCCATCACAAACAGCTTTTAATATTAACACAAACATTCACACAAACACGATCATGGTAACACACATGAAACTGAAATAATGCAATGAACATTTATTTAACAACATTACATGTAACTGTCACGAATCTGGTCGGTGTCCCGCTGTCCGCTCACCACCAGATGTCACCTACACACTCTGACTGTTGCACCACACTCCGGACTACATCTCCTGTCAGGCCTCACGCTGATTGCGTCAACTCAGGTGACCAATCAGTGGCTCTATAAAAGCCTGGTCTTTCCCCATGCAAGTCACGGATTGTTGTATTGTTGTATTTCTATAGTTAGCGTTTCCTAGTTTCCTTGTTCCCTTGTTCCCAGTGTTTAGTTCCCTCGCCTGGCCCATCCCGTTTTCGACCGTACGCCGCCTGCCTTTTCGGACTCTCCCTCTTGTTTATTGGATTATTCTCTACGATTGCCTGTTATATTCCTGTCTGCTCCTGTTTTTGACCCTGCCTGTACAACCATGTCTTTGTCACGTCCTATAAATAAAAGTTCGCGTATGGATCCGCTCGCCTCTCGCCTCTCGCCTCTCACTCGATGTTACAGAACAATCCGTTACTACAGGATCCAGCAGCTTCACCCCTGGACAATCAACCGATACGGACACAGACAGAACTCTATGCAGGATCAAGCAAGGACCACACACACTCGAACAATATACCCGTGAGTTTCTGGCCATAGCCAACTATTCCACCCTCCCGGATAGTATAATCATTGAAATATTTTGTGATGGCGTAAATCAGCCTTTAAGGGCGAGGCTGAGACGCTAGGGTCCGCGTCCATCGCTCGCGGAATTTTTGAACTTTGCATTGTTGTGTGTGGGTTCGCCGTGCACCGTGGGGGTCGCAGAGATGGGACGCGACAACGCTGCAATGGACTGTCATGCCGGAGCACGATGCTACAAACGCGTTTGCCGCCTGGATCGCTCGTGAAATGGCGGCCGTGTCGGAGCGCACTCGAGCAATGGCGGCGACAGCGGTGCCCATTCACAAAATGGCGGCGACTGCGGTGCCCGTTCACAAGATGGCGGCAGCGCCGGCGCGCGCTCACAAGATGGTGGCGACGGCGGAGTCCGTTCACAAGATGGCGGCGAGAACAGAGCTCCGTCACGTCACAGCCGCCATACCAGACCCAAGTCAAGTTGCAGCTGTGTTTCCCGAGTCAAGTCAAGTTTCCAAGTCAAGTCAAGTTGCAGCTGTGTTTCCTGAGTCAAGTCAAGTTTCCAAGTCAAGTCAAGCTGCAGCTGTATTTCCTGAGTCAAGTTTCAAGTCAAGTTGCAGCTGTATTTCCTGAGTCAAGTCAAGTTTCCAAGTCAAGTCAAGTTGCAGCTGTGTTTCCTGAGTCAAGTCAAGCTTCCAAGCCAAGTCAAGCTACAGCTGCTGTTCCGGTGTCAAGTCAAGTCAGAGCTGCCTTTCCTAAAGCAAGTCAAGTTAAAGCTGTTGTTCCTGTGTCAAGTCAAATTACAGCTGTCGCCCCTGTCACAAGTCAAGTTACAGCCATCTTTCCTGAGCCACTGCACAAGATGGCTGCCACGCCAGCGCCACTGCACAAGATGGCCGCCGTCTCCAAGCCACTCCACGATATGGCCGCCATTCCTGAACCTGTGGTCATGATGGCCCACGTGCTGGACACACCCCTAATGACGGTATGGGCAGCTAAAGTGGCGCTACTTCATGTCGCGGCGGTTACCCCTGGGTCAAGTCAAGACACAGAGTCAAGTCAAGACACAGCTGCCGTTCTCCACGAATCAAGCCAGGTCACAGCTGTTCCCCGCGAGTCAAACCAAGGCACAGTTGTTCCCCACGAGTCAAGTCACATTACAGCTGTTGTTCCTGAGCCAAGCCATGTTGTTCCTGAGTCAAGTCACGTTACAGCTGTTGTTCCTGAGCCAAGCCATGTTGTTCAGGAGTCAAGTCCCGTTACAGCGGATCTCCATGAGCCAAGCCAGGTTACAGCAGATCCTCATGAGCCAAGCCAAGCTGCTGCTGTTTTTCCAGAGCCAAGTCAAGCTTCAGCCACTGCTCCAGAGTCAAGTCAGGCTACGGCTGTAGCTTCCAAGTCCAGTCAAGCTTCCAAGTCCAGTCAAGCTTCTAAGTTCAGTCAAGCTTCCAAGTCCAGTCAAACTTTCAAGTCCAGCAACGTCAAGGCTGTCGTTCCTGCATCAAGCAACGTCAAGGCTGTTGTTCCTGAGCCAAGTAAAGTCATTGTTAATCTTCACAAGCCAAGTGAAGTCAGGGCCGTTCCTCCTGAGTCAAGCAAAGTCACAGCCGTGGTTCCTGAGTCAAGCAAAGTCACAGCCGTGGTTCCTGAGTCAAGTAAAGTCAATGATTGCCTCTCGCCTCTCACTCGATGTTACAGAAACATACAACTCTAATGTACAAAACTGCTAAGAAAAAACTAAGAAGAAAGAGTTATTTTATAAACAAAAAACCCCCATCAAATTTAAACAAATGTAACAGGAAATTCTGGGAATGTCAATTTACGGCTATTCACTGTAAATGTTAAGTTTTTTTACTGTTAAATTCACGGTCATTTTTACAGTGTACAATTAAACTAATAATAACAACAATAATAATTGCATCAAATGCCTCATCATGCAAACTATACATACTGGTTTTAAAATAGATGCATGTTGTGAAAACTGTCCACTGTTGGTTTCTTAGTTTGTCCAGAGGGTTTTTCATGCCACAAAAGCAACAAAGTAAAACTATAAATCAGAGAACAATGTCAATGAATGTCCCTGCTATTTTAAAAGATCTTAAATAAAACAATCCTGAAGGACAGTATTTTTTGTGTCAGTGAAATCATGTCTAAGTATCTTATAACTAGAATGTATATTTTAAAAACAAATTATTCTCAGTTAATACATCCTTCTAAGTGGTAATAATAGAACAAGTTTTTAAAAAGTGATTTTTCACTATTATTTAAAACAGGGTTTGCATTTTTATTGTTTACAGATATGTTAGTGTTATATTTTGGTGAGTAGAATGATTTTCTGCATATTGTTAGATAAAAAAAATTGTAGACAGTTCCTGTGTCGATAATGTGTGTCTTTTATTGATTCCATGCCACTTAGAGTATCTGTACATTCACTTTACAGGATGGCCTCATGTGCCTTATTGCTGCATTATACTATAACATTATTAGGTTTCTTGATTGTGATTGCGCTTAACTTTGGTATCCATGTAAGTCTTGCAACACTGAGGAGAACTGAACTCAGAACTTTAAACTAGACTGAAACTAATCAGAGACTAATTAGAGAGGTCCTTGCAACACACTGATACTTCATTTTACAATCAAGTTTGGGTTTATGTAAATAAGCGTTCATATGGCAATGATTAGCTGGTGGTCTGGGTGTTGTTTATCTCACATTTGTTTCTAACATTTTTTTCAGTGCATTAAATGTACATTTTGGTTAAAGGAGAGCCAGGTGCACACCCAAAGAAATATGCAGTCTGCTTGACGTAAACAAATCGTTTTAACACCAGCTATATGGAGAAGGGTCTGGCTGCAGACATGCACTTGCAATTTCAGACCTGCACTAGACGTCTGCACTTCCGTCTGACCTCACTTGCAGTCTTTTTTTAAATTTTATTTTATTTATTATTTTTAAAATGGAATCTCTCAACATTTTACAACAGTAGCCAGGTGGTGAAGACAACAAAAAAGAAACTAAATTACAATGTCACTCGCAAGCGCCACTTGCACTCCTGCGACCAGAGTATGTGAGCGGAGTGGAGTGGGAGCAGAGCGCAGAGTGAAGCGGTGTGATTTTTAATGTGAGGAGCGGAAATTTTAAAAGTCAGAGCATTGTGGTTTTTACTGGCTCCAAGAACGCTCCACTACCGCTCCATCACGAATACAATTCATGACAACGACCCATAATATAACTGCATATATAGCAAGAATTCACGTGTTAAACATAGCCTATTTAGCTAGCTTGATAGAGATGGATCACTCAAATCAGAAAGAATGTGAAAACTAGGATGACGGCAATGGACATGAGCAGAAAGTTATAGTTTTCAATGAATTTGTTCTTTCAAGATACTGAATATTTTCAAGTGAAAGCGTGATTTAAACAAGCACAACACTTATTCACACACAATCGCTCTCTCAATAATGCATTCAAACAAATGTAAACTTACTGTGGTACTTCATCTGTATATCCGATTTCGAATGAGAAGAAATCTATAAGAAATGCAGCGATCTGTACGTAAAATAACTGACGAAACGTATTGTTATTATTATTTTTTTATCACAAATATTTGCACTGCAAAAAGCAGCAATTACCCACTGAGCAAAAGTACGTCCAAACGACGTCATTTCAACGTCTTTGTCGGACGTTGAAATGACGTCCCCTGAAGAGCCAGAATGAAAGTTTTTACAACGTCTTTTCATGACGTCTTCTGGACGTCCAATAGTGACGTTCACAGGACGTCTCTAGAAGGTTAAAATTTAGTTCAGATCTGGTCATTATGGACGTATTTTCAACGTCTTAGAAGGTCAACTGCAGTCTCATTTAGATGTCATTTATACTGTTTCTGGACATAATATATACACTCTTAGGCTGCATTCAAGTAAAAATCATGTTTATTTTATTATAATTTTTTATTTGTACTTGTAAATAAACTTACAGACACAGTGTACAAAAACCATGAAAACATTTAAATTTTAACTTAAAATAAATATTAATTGTAATGAATGAGTAAAAGTACGTCCAAACGACGTCATTTCAACGTCTTTGTCGGACGTTGAAATGACGTCCCCTGAAGAGCCAGAATGAAAGTTTTTACAACGTCTTTTTATGACGTCTTCTGGACGTCCAATATTGACATTCACAGGACACCTCTAGGAGGTTAAAATTTAGTTTAGATCTGGTCACTGTGGACGTATTTTCAGTGGATAACAACTGTAACAAATAACATACAAAACATACATTATGTTCACCTGTTGGAGCTGAACTGAGGGGGAAAAAACGTCTAATTCTGACACAAGAGAAGTTTAAAACCTTCTGTACATACTAAAAAAAATAGTTTAGCAGTTTCAGTATCATATTAAATAAGTTTGTGATAGGCTTAATTTAAAATAAATATTGCTTGTAATGAATGGCTCGTTTTGTCGATGCCCATGTTAATGAATCAGAGGGTAAATGTGAACGCAGAAAGAACAACACAAACAATCTTTTCAACCACATTATAATCATTATTGCTGTGTAAGACATTTAAGTAACAGAAGTACTGGGATTAAAGTTTATAGTTAGGGTATAAACACTTATTTTCTACAGTAGCGATCAAAACGAAACTATCTTGTATGTATAGTAACGCTTAACCTCTTCCGCCAGGAGGTGGCGACAATTGCCCATTTAAAAAAAGTATGTCATTGAATCATTCATTCAGGAAATTTTAATAGTCAAACAAGTCTTAATGAAGTGAGACACTGACTCCCTTCATTAAATGTTTTTATTATTATTATTATTATTTTGTTTAAATGAATATGTTTTTAAAAGTCTTAAGCAGTGAATAGTTTGTCAGAACCACTAGTAAATTGTTATTTTGTTTAGTTTTCCAATCTTTTTTCTCCAGAATCGTGTTCTCCAATTTATTAAAAACAAGTGGGATTTGCAATTTATCCAGAATCGTGAAGCTCTTGTTTAAATGTTGTTTATTACTGCATATTATTCCATTAAAATGGAAGTTTAATTTCATAAAGTTCAAAATACACCTAAATGTTTTTTGCATTTTGTCTTTTTCAGTTGAATAAAAGACTATTTTCCCTATATTTTAATCATTGAGGATTTCTTAAGAAAAGTTTAAAATTCTCGTCTCGTTCTCGTGAACCCAGTCTCATGTCGTCTCGTGGGATAAGTGTCTCATCACACCCCTAATATATATATATATATATATATATCTGTTCTGAATGGCAATTAATTTAAATTATTTGGAAAAGTGTTTGTTAAGTTTATTAACATTTGTTTTATTTATCAGTATTTACCTTATTTCTGAAAGTAACAGCAAAATGTGCCTTATACACCAATGCAACTTATGCATGTTTTTTTCCTGACCTGGTGTAACTGTCTGGAAAATATGGTAAATTAGGCCTATATTGTGCTGTATTATTACACAGTTCATATAAAATAGGGACAATTTGCACCAATAAAACAATTATATTATGTTCATTATACTCCTATCCACATTAACTTTAGCCTTAAACACTGTTATATTTATGAGGGGGTCCTTGGAAAATCTTCTTCCCTGCAAGAGGTCCCTGGCTCCAAAAACCCATGTGCTAGTGGACAGGCCTCCATATACAGCAGAGAGTCTGGTGTGGGAGGTGGAACTTCTGTCCAGGTTGACAAAACATCTCATCTCGTCTTCATGAACTGCCCTGAAAACAACATTGAAATATTAACGATTATTATTATTATAACTACAAATATAGCTTCACAATGCTCATTATGACCTCTTTGGTAAACATATGATCAGAAAAAACTGCCAGACTGATATTTAGTCTTTAGTGAATTTACTGAAAGTCTATTTTACTACAAGAACACACACTTAACACAAGATAAAGTTTTGAAAATCTTACATTATTGTGAAGTTACGTGTTTTAGTGACTAATTTAGACAATTAAAAGGGATCAACATAAATTTACCTCAGACTGTAACTTCACTGACCACTTTACTCGCAAATTAACCAACAGGGAGATATAAAAATTACAAAAAGTTGAATTTGAAATCGTCATAACACAGAACAAAATACATCTAAAGTGAAATTTAACATTAGATTGACAAAACGACGAATAAAGGTACATTTATATCGCTTACCTTCGGCTTAGCACCCGTCCGTGTCTCAGATGACCGTTAGAGACCGTTACTGTTTAAATTTCCAAATAGCAGCGTTGCGGTGTGAAGGCTGTTCGTTGGTCAAGTTGGGTCCCATCCTCTGTACGTTTTATAAAGTGTCCTTAACGTAAAATTAAATAAATTACACGACGGATCTATCGTGGTGGTTATATCTTCAGTCTTTGGTAATACACAATATCAATATCTTCCGTCTTCGCGGCTGCTTGCGCCATCACGTTTACGTCACTACGTTAATGCCCCTCACGCAAGCGCACGTTTAAATATAGATCTATTTATTAAATTAAATTTAAATGTATTTATTAAATATATTATTATTATTAAAATATATAATAAACAATAATATTGTGTTAATATTCTGTATTATTATTCAATATTTAAATATATTTATCTATTATATTTAAATCTCTTTACATCTATTTAACTTAAACTTTAACTTAACTTAATCACACACACATAGATGTAAGCGGCTGTTTCTGTCAATGTCCTAGTGAAAAATACTACACATAAAAAAAAATAATAATAATAATATTAATAATATTAATAAAATAATTAAATGGCCGCATTATGTTACTGACATGATGTTTTTATACAAATATTACACTGTTTTAACACGTAAATGTTTTATAAAAATGATATTTACATTTTTTTTAAGTCAGAACTTTGTCATGTTTAATTGTATAAAAAGTTCTTAAGTCGATTTCCTGAACCTGTTCTGCACGTTATACAGACGTCCAGGAAAACCCCTTAATAGACGTTCAAATTTTGAACTGCATATCTACGTCCAAGGGACGTCGTAGTCCGACGTCCAGATACCGTACTGGATTTGCACGTCGTGTAGAAGTACAAATATGGTCCTCGACCGACCGACGCAATATAGACGTGATCTGCACGTCGGGTGGACGTCTCATGTTTGTTGGGTATACCTTCTAATGCAGACTGACAACAATGTTAGCTTGGCACGAGGAAAAAGTTTGCGCACTAGTGTTCCAATAAGCCATTTTAAAACTATACTTTCGTTTTATTTCTGTTATTTTCTTCTTTTAATATACGTTATGAACAGAACTGCGGTATTTCAAACATACTGATATAGTTCAGACGAATGCGGAGCGGTGTTTCTGGTATCAGTGGGCGAGGAGTGGAGCGGGAGCGGGAAACGGTGAACGCGGAGCGGAGCTGGATCGGAGCGGTCATAAAATGCACGGAGCGCGGAGGGGAAATTGTTGTCGCTCCAGTCCGCTCACATACTCTGCCTGCGACGCCACTTGCAATTAACGTAAATCATGTGTGTTGCCAATGGAGACAAGACGCTGCGCTGGTCAAACGATTTAATAGCAGAACGTACAGGGTCCTGCAAGTGATCTGTAGGAGATAAAGACAAGACCTGCAAATCCGTGGCCACAGAACAGCAGAATATAAACGCAATGCGGAATCTCTCGTTAAGCATTTTCCTCCCATAGAAAACCATTAACACTTAATATGGCTTAATGTATTTAGATAGAATAAAACAATAAAATTTGATATATAGTTTATTAATTTAATGTACTTCAAGGCAAGCATATGGCCACACAATGCGCAAACTTTCACTTTTATACCTACTTGCCCAACAAATGCTTGATGTGGCAAAACGGACCAATATGATAAAGACCAAATTCAGTATGGCAAACTATATACCAGCAGATGTGAACGTGCAATAAGAAATGCATTAAGTGATATTAAAAGGACCAACTCTGTATAGGCAAGCAGATATGCCCGGAATGCAATGTGTTAAATAGACGTTTTCCTCCCGAAGAAAATCAATATAGATAAAACACATAATATAGCATAATGGACAAAGACAATAATATAAAAGGGCTGTAGAGATTATTCTGTATTGGAAAACGTTTATTCTGGGCTCACCTGCTTGTCTCAAGCGGTTTTAATAATGAAGAGGAGAATATTGAATTTAGTCTATCGTCTTAGTCCGTTATGGCACATTATGCCATGTTTTGTGGAGGAAAACACTATATACATTATATGTGACCCTGGACCACAAAACCAGTCTTAAATCGCTGGGGTATGTTTGTAGCAGTGGTTCTCAATCCTGGTCCTGGGGGCCCCCTGCTCTGCACATTTTGCATGTCTCCCTTATTTCACACACCTGATTGAGATCATCAACTCATTAGGAGAGAGATCCATGAACTGAACTAATGAGCTGATGATCTCAATCAGGTGTGTTAAATAAGGGAGACATGCAAAATGTGCAGAGCAGGGGGCCCCCAGGACCAGGATTGAGAACCACTGGTTTGTAGCAATAGCCAAAAATACATTGTATGGGTCAAAATTATTGATTTTTCATTTAAGGCAAAAATCATTTGGAAATTAAGTAAAGATCATGTTCCATGAAGATATTTTGTAAAATTTCTATTGTAAATATATGAAAACTTAATTTTTGATTAGTAATACATATTGTTAAGAACTTTATTTGGACAACTTTAAATGCAATTTTCTCAATATTTTGATTTTTCGCACCCTCAGATTCCAGGTTTTCAGACAGTTGTATCTCGACCAAATATTGTCCTATCCTAACAAACCAAAAGTCAGTGCAAACCTTATTTATTCAGCTTTCAGTTGTATAAATCAATTTTGAAAAATTGACCCTTATGACTGTTTTTGTGATCCAGGGTCACATATTAATAAACTGTATATCAAATTTGATCTTTTAATATAACTATTTTAATACATTAATCCATATTAAGTGTTAATCATTTTCTACGGGAGGGAAACACTTAATGAGAGACTTTGCGCATTGCATTCATATTCTGCTGTTCTGTGGCCACGGATTTGCGGGACTTGTCTTTATCTCCTACAGATGACTTGCAGGACCCTGTATGTTATGCTATTAAATTAGTTTTAATTGTTTAACCACCACAGTGTCTTGTCTCAATTGGCAACATGCACAATTTGTGTGGATTGCAAGCATTGTTGCAGGTATAGCTGAGAGTGCAAGTGGCGATCTCGAATGACATTGTAATTTAGTTTCTTTTTTCTTGTCTTCACCACCTGGTTACTGTTGTAAAATGTTGAGATATTTAATTCAAAATGAATAAATAAATAAAATAAAATACAAATTAAAAAGACTTTCAGAAGTGCAGTTGCCTGAGAGTGCAAGTCTGAAATGCAATTGCATGTCTGCAGCCACACCCTACTGTAATGACTTACACATGACCAATGGCACATTTACGAGAGAAGTTATTACACATCCTACACACTACAGACATGAACACATCTGTTTTGACCCTGGTTGATACTAAGCAGTAACCAGAGTAATAAAAATTTGGGAGTTTCTATGGGGGAAAATCAGCTAGGGAAGGAAAAGGGGAACTGGTAAATCGAATCCAGTTTTCTTTTAAGATACCACAGTATCATATTAAATTTCAATTAGTACCAGAGTATAAATGTAAGTTAAAAAGTGTCAGACATTCACCACAGCCACCCTCACCTGCCACGTCCCCAGGAGCACCGCCTACCCGTTCATCATCACCAGAATTCTAATCACGTGCACCTGGTTCCAATCAGTCACACCCCTATAAAAAGAACTGTCTGCCATTCTTCCATTGTTGGGTCTACCGTTCGTACCCTTGTACGAGAGCTCCTGACCGAATGTTTGTTCTCTCCGTCGAACTCTCCTGTGCTGACTCGTTTCTATGTGGCTGTTCTATCTGGACAATATTCACCATTCAATCATACGGACTCTCAGCTAAGATCCTTTCCTTTACCTTTTATCTCATCTACTGTGTGTTCATCCACCTGTTCAATAAACGCTGGTTTGTTTTGTCACTTACCTCTCGTCTCCTCCGTGTGTGTGTGTGTGTGTGTGTGTGTGTGTGCGCACCTGGTATTCATCACGTTATGGGGACCAAATGTCCCCACAAGGATAGTAATACCAGTAAATTTTGACCTTGTGGGGACATTTGTGAGGTCCCCATGAGGAAACAGGCTTATAAATCATGCACAATGAGTTTTTTTGAGAAAGTAAAAGTGTGCACAGTCTCCTGTGAGGGCTAGGTTTAGGTGTAGGGTAGGTGTAGGGTGATAGAAAATACGGTTTGTACAGTATAAAAACCATTACGCCTATGGAATGTCCCCATAAAACATGTAAACCCAACATGTGTGTGTGTGTGTGTGTGTGTGTGTGTGTGTGACAAAAATAGCATGCATTTGGGAATAAAAAAAATCTGAAGGAGAGACATTAAACCTGATCCAATTTAAATCACAAGTACATTTAGTGAATCGCAAATTTTTTTTCCGAGTATTTCAGTGTAACCCTTTTATTATGGAAGCCGGTTTACTGAATAAAAAATTAAAAAGGTAATTGCGACTTTTTATCTCACAACTCTGACTTTTTTTTTTTTTCTTACAATTGCAAGTTTACTTGCAATTCGTGATACAAACTCACAATTCTGACTTTTTTCAGATTTTTGAGATATAAAGTCACAATTATGAGAAATAGTCACAATCCTTATAAAGTCACAGAGCTGAGAAATAAAGTCAGAATTTCTATATATAAACTCACAAATCTTTTGTTCTCAGAATTGCGAGTTATCTCGCAGTTCTGAAATCATAACGCAATTGCAAGTTATTAAATCAGAACTGCGAAATATAAACTTGCAACTGCGAGAAAAACTCACAATTGTGCGTTTACATCTCGCAATTCTGTAAAAAAAGTCAGAATTGGAAGTTTACTTCATGCAATTCTGAGAAAAAAAAGTCGGATTTGCGAGTTTATATCTCGCAATTCTGAACTAATTTCTGGCAACTGTCAGTTTATCTCATGCAATTCTGAGAAAAAAGGTCAGAATTGTGAGTTTATATCTAGCTTTGACTAATTATGACTTTGATATCTAACTGAACCTTTCTAAAATGTTTTACATGTGGTCTATAACTGACAGTGAGCTCTCGCTTATTTTTCCTGATATTTTAATAATGTCATTGAAAAGGAGGATCATGAATGTTGCATATGTTCATAATTACAAATGCAGGCAAATATACAACTTAAAGTGCTTTGAAGGTATATTTTGTTTTTAGTATGCACTGAGCCAGCGACCTTGGTGCAATTACGCCATGTTTTACTTCTTAAACTAATTTTTTTTTCTTTATAGATTTTATAATAATGGCAATAACAGGAAACTTCCTTAGAATTTCCCTTGAACCTATCATGGACAAACATCTGCTCAGCAGCACAGCTGTCATTGGAACACTCGGACAGGATGGATTAATATAAAACACATTCAAAGAATACTTTGAAGTAACAGAAGAAAAATACAGGAAATGTTGTTGTTGTTTTTTCTTTTTAAAGCAGGAATAAGATAGTCATACATTTGCATTAGCACTTGACTTCATAATGGCTCTGTACTCATAAGAAGACTAAACCCATAGACTAAACCACAAACAATATCCCAAGGGCATGACCCGAAACAAATCTGAACAGGCCAAAGTCTGCCTGGCCAATGTCCTCCATTTTGTTTACCTTTGTCTGACACATCTATTGGGATAATTCACAGAACCTAAATCTAATTTTTTTACAAAGTAAAAAATCCAAGAATATATGCCAGAGAAAACACGATGTTGTATTTAAAATAACATCAGGGACCCAGCTAGTTTTAAAGAATTTCTGAAGAACTTATATTTTTTGATGCTAAATTGTTATGAACTGTTATGAAGAAACAAACTCATCCACATCTTGGATGGCCTGAGGGTGTCAATTTTCAGTATTTTTTTCAGTGAAATATTACTTTTTTTTTTTTTTTTTTTAAAAAAAGGGCTGTGATGGTATGTGGACTATGTGTAGGAGATGTCTCTTCTCACCTTACAAAAAAAGCACATGTTCTTAGCTGTTTTAGCACAGGGGATAGTGAAGTGGGTATGCAAGCATGTATTTAGTGATTTGGGTTTCTAGTGTATTTACATCAGTTTCTAATGCAATGTCAAATTCATGTTTGGCTAAAATTATGATTAAAAAATCAGGTCTTTTTTACATCTTTGACATCCATGCACTTTTTTTTAAACAGTCACACCAGGATTTAATTATTGCTTCAAGACAACTTCCAGGGCTGGGTTTGGGATTTGACTAAAGCCAGCACAGCTTGAGGCGAAGGCCCTTGTGTGGCTGTCTGGGATTGCTCCCAAGATATATGGCTTAAGTCGAGGAGTGTGAGAAGCGAAGACTGTTTTCATTTAACTGTGTGGTCCCTGGTGACAAGATCATCCATTCATTGTTGTGTCACCAGATATTATATTAATTCTGCACATCTGCTTTATAATTTGCTAAACGAGTAACATGCAAGACAAGATTTTGTCACGGGTCAAGAGAGTTATACTAACAATGATCTTAAATATTCCTAACAGACTTCTATCACGTGGCTCCTATTGTTTTCATCAATTAGCCATATTGGCAGCACTGAATGTAAACAATGTCACTGAAGTGAATGAAACTCGCATATTTTGCTGATTATTGCTGCTGAAAATGGTCATTTATATGTTTTGGGCTGTACTAATCAGTCAGACTGGGAAAAAACATTTGGAGTACAATAGACTGACAAAACCTTGGTGAAAAAACCAACATATGCTGGTAGGTATGTTTTGATGCTGGAATGCTGGTTAGGTAGGTTTTGATGCTGGTTTAAGCTGGTCCTTAGCTGGTTTATGCTGGTCCTTTGCTGGTTCATGCTGGTCCTTGACCAGCAACATGACCAGCATAAACCAGCAAAGGACCAGCTTAAACCAGCATCAAAACCTACCTAACCAGCATTCCAGCATCAAAACATACCTACCAGCATATGCTGTTTTTTTCACCAGGGAAGTTATTAAATCAAGGAACAAGGCGTTTGCGGTTGGCCAAACTGAACCAGGATTTCCAGGTTTAGTAGTGTTCCAAGCAGATGTTATCTGCGACATACATTTGAAAAGAAGGAAAAATGTGAGACTACAGACGGTTTTCTATGTATATAGTGATAATTTGAAAGGAATACAATGTAATACAAAGCAATTTTATTCAGGAAGTTTCCCGTCAGTCATTTTTCTCCATGGCAGAACTAGGGCTGCAAGGATTCCTCGATTATCTTCGCGTGCTTGATTTTTAAAAATCCTCGATTGCATTTTTCCAGTGTCGAGTAATTTACAAAATACCGGAAGCTGCGCTTTCCACATATTACCCATTTAAAAATCATAATAAAGCATAATGCTGTTAAGAATTCACAAACTTTACGATTCTATTAAATAAATATATGCGATGCAGGTTTAATGTATTCTTTTTAATTATTTACATGCGTGTAGGTTATGTCTCTCAGAGCGGCTCCATTCACAGTAAATGCTGCTACACAAACTGTTATCATTTACATGTGTGGAGCGTCTTAAACTCATGCAAATCTTTGCATGTTGTTGTGGGTTTGCGTTTATTATAGCGTTCATTTCAGAAGGCAACGTGCGTTATTTCATCAGATTTGTAAGATAAATCATTTATGAATCTACATGTACACAGGGGAATACATTAGTGTTTCTCCACATGTTAACTGTTCACCGCGATTTCAAAATAAAAGCTCAAACACTCACTCTGAGTTTACACCTTTTGATGTCCACGTTCAAGAAATTACAGCGGCTGTAGCTTTTCTATCATAAAGAAATTGCCAAATATTAAAGATTAAGTGGACATTTTAATTAAATGTTATTTAGTCAATATCAAACAAGGATTAGATTGCGCAGTAAAGTGTAAAAACAATTGTTAGGCTGTTGGCGCCCTCTGCAGGCATTTGTTTTAATACATAATGATCTATTGTTTGTATTTTAACGGTTTTGTTCAATAAAACCATATGATTTCATGCTTTTGCTACTGTATTTAAGCTAATTATTATCACCTCATTTCTATTATATATGTATTTTAAGTAATTTTAAAGGCTAAAAATAACCCAATAAAATGACCTAAAAGGCTGAACCTAACATATGAGTTAAAAAAAAAAAATAACTCAGCATTTTTAGAGTGCAGAAAAACTAACCTGGGTAAAACTATGAAAAATAACCCAATAAAATGACCTAACAGGCTGAACCCAGCATATAGGTTAAAAAGAATAACCATTTTTTTAGTGTGCAGAAAAACTAACCAGCACCCAGGTAAAATATGAAAAATAATATAATGATCGGCATATGGGTTAAAAAATAACCCAGCATTTTTAGAGTGCAGAAAAACTTCACAGCTCCTGGTAAATATATTAAAACTAACCCGATACAATGACTCAACAGGCTGAACCCAGCATTTAGGTTAAAAACAGCATTTTTAGAGTGCAGAAAAACAACACAACACCTAGGTAAAATATGAATAAATAAATAAATAAATAAATAAAATGACCCAGCATATGGGGTAAAAAATAACCCAGCATTTTTAGAGTGCAGAAAAACTTAACAGCCCCTGGTAAAAATATTAAAACTAACCCAATACAATGACTGAACAGGCTGAACCCAGCATTTAGGTTAAAAAACAGCATTTTTAGAGTGCAGAAAAACGACACAGCACCTAGGTAAAATATGAAAAAAATAAATAAATAAATAAATAAAATGACCCAGCATATGGGGTAAAAAATAACCCAGCATTTTTAGAGTGCAGAAAAACTTCACAGCTCTCGGTTAAAAAGAATAACCAGTTTTTTAGAGTACAGAACAACTACCCAGCACCTGGGTAAAATATTATTTAAAATAACCCAATAAAATGATTTAACAGGCTGAACCCAGCATATGGGTTAAAAATATGTGTAAGCAGCATATGGGGAGGGGGTTCGTTGAGGAGTGGTCACACCGTCTATGCACAGACGCGCTCCTGCAGTGGGATTGTTGTCTCGCGCTCCGACAGATGTACAGTAAGTGCATGCGCTTTATTCTTGCTTGCAGAGACACTGCATGCACTGTTGGTGAAATTTATTATTGTTTTCTGTTATTTGTAATTTGAGTAAGTAATAAGTTGAGTGGATGTCGCAAGTTTGAAGTGTTTCGAGAAGACGAAGCACTGCTAGAAATATTTGAGTTTAAAGCAAAACTGGTTTATATGTAAAGCTTTCTCTGTTTTGCATTTTATTTAAAACGGTGTTTAAAAATATGTTAAATTATTTTTCAGGAATTATGGTGATATATTTTATTATAATGATAATGATAACGATCTTTTAGCAGTTAAACGTCTCCTCACATAGCTGCAAATAATTATGATTTTTTTTTTTTATTGAATTTATTTTTTTATTTAATGTATTCTTTTTAAGTCATATATTGTTTTTAATTAGTGGGCGGTTTTTTAGGTCTCTTAAAATCTTGATTTATGACTTGAAAAGTGGCACAGACGAGGTGAAAATGATATATTTACTAAAATTTTAATATATATACTAAATAATATATTTACTAAAATATACTATATTATAATAATGTATTAAAATTACATTTACACAATAACCATTCTATGGTCATCACTGAAGAGAGCTTCTTGCAACTGGATGGTGTAGTTACGAGTGTCTACCAGTAGGCTATCTACTGCTAACTGAGCTAACCAGGCTTTAGTCTGGTTAGAAATAAGAAATAAAACAATGGAGCAAATGAACTGGAAAAATACTACTGAAAGCTCCTGAAAGAGTAGGTTAAAGTTGAATGGATATGCATATTGTATTTGTTTAATGTGGAACGTCCGCTTATTCTTCATGCCTGCATGAAGATGATAAATTAGTTGCTTATTCAGAAGTGGTCTGAGATACTCTATTCCATTAGCAGGCATTTCCTTTAGTCCTGAAGGCTTGCATAGCAGTGTCGCCATTTAGATACGGGTCTGGTCTGATTTGGAAATGAGGGGGAAATGAGGTGTTGTTGCAACAGTTCCTGAGCCACACAAAGTAAGCTCCTCGTACAAAATATATTATTTATTTTACATCGATTAAATTGAACATAAACAGAACGGAAATCTTATATAGAAAAAAATCGGAATGGTTTGACAACGCCTTGAAGTCTGAAGGTCATGGAGGTCTTTTCTAGTCGGAATGTTTTGTCAGTTTCAAGAGAGATGTGGTAACTACTCTGCTTTGAAGGCATATTAAGCTTGTTAGTCTAAGTGGTAACTAGGATGAATTATAATTTACATGTTCAGACAGGGTTTTACCTGTTAGTTAGCTAGTTTGGTGTATGTAGGCCAAAAATTGCTCTTGGGTTTAGGGATTTTTTTTTAAAGCCAACATAATTGCACATCTGGAGATCCGGTTAGAGGTGATCAGGTCCATATGTTCTATGCTGTCATAGTACTTGACCATACAAAAAACATGGTACCATAGATTGTTTACATCATATGTAACATATGCAGCTGTGTTATAGACATGGTCAGCGTGTAAAATAAATGGCAGTACTTAGAAGAGAGCATGAAAGGAGTTTGTTTACGTTATACTGTAAAATGTGTTGTGCATCACCACATGGTGTCTGTCAGCACTTGAACGTTTGCCAGTGAGGAAAACAATTTTAGGTCCAGATTGCACCAACTGGTTGTGTGATTAATGTCAGATCTATTGCATGGGGTTGGAAATTTGAGAATTTTTCTCTGTATTTTTCTTGTATTCTCTATACTGTCATCCATTTACTGTATATTTGACTAGTATAACGCAATAGCACAATATTCCTCTTTTCCTTATCGCTTGTGTGCCAGTGTTTATTTTCTACATTCCAGTGGTGGCACGCATGCCAAAGATTTCTGATGCCTGAGCGGCATGTTACCTCTCCAAAATCAATTTCTGACTTAAAATCAGTAAATTCAGTAAATTATTGAAATTAAATTCGAACTTTGTCCTGTAACCAATCATTTACTACTAAGAAATAAACTAATCATAACTTAAAGACCTGTCTAAAGGCTTTCAGTTGCTCAGACTAGTGGAATGTTATGGTCCTGAGAGTATTTTATTAATTTAACATATTGTCCTAATAATATTTGTGTTAAACATTGTCTGACCTCTGAAATCACATGCAGGAAACAAGCATGAAATAAACATGGATGCAAAGATTTGCCTCAGTGAAGTGACATGTCATGGCCTCTGGTTTTGGTTTTCTCTATCAGTCAAGTTTCTCTTCACAGTTTAATTACTTCCATGTGAGTATCATTTGATCCACCTTTCCTGTTACTCTTAAACACATGGGCGCCACAACAGTTTTTCACTAAGTTGATTCTGGCTTAAGGGTTTAAAACTCTCTTTGCTAAGTCTGTATATTATTTGTTTTTCTATCCAAATCTCTTTCATCAAAATTGTTGACATTCTTAAATGCCCATTTTCTTTCATCATACACTGGGTGTGGTTTAGTGTTTGCAAAGAATAAAATCCTGGTTACCACAGTTTGCAGGGAATTCAAGCAGTTCTACGACCAAATAATAATGGAATCTAAACAGGTGCAAAACCTATGTTGCTGATTCAATTAAAAAAAAAGAAAAAAAATATTATAATAATAGATGACCAAAATAAACAAAATTCCATCTTTCAACTTGGATAATTAAGGGTTTAAGTGTGTAGCGCTGAAATGCTATTGTAATTGTTAGAATCGTCACAGATCAGTGATCTCCACATAAAACTGATCGTGCAGACCAACCCGTAAGTCGTAGAGACTTGAAACTTGAAGGGATGGTAGTACTCACTCCAGCTACAATATGACCAAGTCTCGCTCCAATCAGCCTGACGGGGGGCGCTACAGCGATTAAAAGTATGAAACTCCTAAACGTCAGTCGCAGAATTAAGTGTATTATGTCGTTGGAATCCTTGGCTTACGCAGGACAAAATGCATGCCTAAGATACAAAATTTTGGGGTATTTCACATTTTTTAAAAAGCCTACTTTTGCCAAACCAAGAAGTTGAACTTTACGACTGTCACATAGGAGCACCAAAATGTTCGAAAGGGGCAGTGCCACTTTTAAAGGGGTCATCGGATCACTTTTTCATGTTGTTTGAACATTAATGTGTGTTGGCAGTGTATGTACAAATCTACCCTATAATGATAAAAATCCATGCAGTGGTTTTTAATTAATCTGTAAAAATAATATCCCCTTTTTCAAATCGAGCCATTCTCAGATGCCTGTCTGTGTGGCGTCACACCAACAGAGGCCACTCCCACAATCAGCTGTAGCATCAGATCAGCTGTAACAGTCCAACCTCCATTGTTTCGATGCCGGAGCAGGGATGTAAGTTAGACAAAAATATTTCAGATTGAGCGATTGAGGTGTTGTGTTGCTCGATGCAATAATGAACATAGTGGTCGTCATTTACTCCCAACATATGAGCCGCTGAAGATGCAGTGGATTAAGTTTGTTTGTGAAGGGAATGTGCCTCCCAAACTACATAAATGCGTATATGTTCGCACAAATCATTCGTGATCCAGCTTCACTTACAGCAGAAGTGAGTATAAAGGTTTTTTTTAATGGATCTCTGCAATCACCTTTCCTAATAACGTGCTAGTTAGCGAGTTTAGCGGCTAAACGTGGCTAAAGTAAACAGGCTTGTCACTCCAAAGAGAGAAGCGAGGGGCGGGGCGAGCAGAGCTCATTAACATATAAAGCAGCCTTGACCAGAATAGGATGATTTTTGCATTGCTGATTTTGGCAAGGTAAAAAGGGTGTTGTTTTACACAACCACTGAGAATTTTTAAACAAAGTATAGTATAGAGTTTTCATTAAGACCCTAAAGAATCATATCAACTTGTGGAAAATGGGCATCCGATGATCCCTTTAAAAAATACCTATAACTCCTAAACGGAATGGGATATCTCTGCCAAACTGAGAACACTTATGTACAAGCTCAATCTGAGGTTACAGGAAAAAAAACACAGAGCTTAGCCACTTGGTGGCGCTATAGGAGGGAAGAAACATAAAAATGGCTACAACTGTGCAGCCTTTTGTCCTACCAACATGAAAATCTGTGCGCACAGTCTTGGTCTGAAGTGGCACAAGTGGCTACATGGATATTTGCACATCATAATAAACATGGCTGCTTTTTCATTGATGAAGAAAATGTTAAAAAAACTACTTTTGTAAACTAGTCCTAGGTTTTTCGCTCAATCTGGAAAAAAAAAATCACTGCAGTACAATTCTCTGGACTCCCTAGGCCAATAATTATCAAAAAATGTTGAAATCTACCCTTTGGGAAGCTATAATGGGTCATGTAGCAGAGTGGCCTGTCCAAATGAACCCAAAATCCTATAAAGCCTAAAGGAAAACTCAAAACTACACGAAATCTGGTGAGCATATGTGACAGGTGATTCTAAACACGCAAGCAAAGTTTTAAGGGGACCACAGCTGCCTCTATAACAGTCATAAACATTAAAAAAACATCATATTTATATCATGGTAAATTACCTGAATTTGCCAAAAATGCTTTTTAATCATTGATTTAGGTGGGTACAGCCTTGCTAAATAATATGTAATGTCTTTTTCCTTATATGCTTGAATGCCTTAAGCTCTTGAACGCCAGTAATCGCTGGTTGCAGCTATATTAATAAATGTTTCTTGAGCACTAGATCAGCAGTCTTTTGAAAAAACTTATTTTCTTTTATCAGAAACCTTAATCTGTTGGAAATATTCTTAATTTTTCTATTCTTTTTACTGAGTGTTTCAAGAACAGCAGACCACATCAAAGCAACTGCACCGTCCGGCTCAACTGTGCAGCTCATAAATGAATTAAACAGGCGGCATGATGCTGAAAGATTACTTAAGGAAGTGGTTTGAGATACACAAATAACTTCAATTGAAATGAACAACAAAGTAAAAAAAAGTATGCATAATATTAGTCTTTCTTGCTTTTTATGCTCCACGTGCCTAAGTTTGCCTACTCCTTGTATTAGGAAGTAATAGCATTGTGAAACAAGACATAAAAGCTTGTCAGTGACTGTATTTGGAAAGCCTGGAGTAGATTAGCATCTTAATGAAAGAGCTGTGTTAGAAGGAATTTTGTAATAGAGCTTGTTGAAAAAAGCTTGTTTGATTAGAGTGCCTGAAACATATATGGGCTCCATGTGTCTGTCATGTGTGATTTTATTATAGAAGTCCATTTTATTATGCATGAGAGCAGAGGAGCAGAATACAGATTATATTTCCGTTGAGCTCCTACTTTGGGACGATGGGCACATGTGTAACTTTCTATGCATGGGACATCTGTACCTCTCAAAAACATGACAGATGCAAGCAGATACAGATGCATTCCATTGCCTCGTGGAAGGTAAAGTAGAATGTGACTGAATTTGATTCATGAAAAATAACAACCAAATATATTAACTTTTATATCTCTCCCGTGCTGACCAGCCCAACATAGTTAAGCAATGGTGTGAGATAAAGGAATATTTCACCCAAAAGTGAAAATCAGCTGTAAATTTACCCAGCCTCAGGCCATCAAAGATGGAAATAGGTTTGCTTCTTCATTGGAACAGATTTGATGAAATCTTTGATGAAACAATTGCTCACCAATGGATCCTCTGCTGTAAATGGGTGTGTCCTCTCACATCAAAATCCATCAACATATTTACTTAGGACCGTTTTGGACTGTTTACGCTTATAAACGGTGATTTGTGTTTCTCTCCTGATTTAGACAACATTTATACATAATACAGCTGTATTATGGATAGAGGACTCCTATTTTAGCAACAGTTTGAAGTTAAAAACATATTAATGATGGATTTGTTTCTTACAAACATGCAGCTTTTTACTTAAGATGGACTGGAGTTGTGTGGATTACATTCATCACTACATTCATCCATTGGATGTAGATGAGTTTGGATGTAGAAGCCATTGGATGGCTTGAGGGAGGGTAAATTTTCAGCAAATTTTAATATTTGTGTATTCCTTTATAGGTTGGAAATATGTGTTATTTGATTAATGGCAGACAGGAGTCAGTGTTTGAAACATATTTGCACAATCCATCTGGATCCAGAATGTAGCTTCACAGAAAGGATAGGAATGATATAATCATTTATTAAATTTTGTATTTATTTTTCTTCACGGAACATCTTAGCAACTGAAAACATTACATTTGTATGTTGCACTATGGCAAGTCTAACATTTATATGGTAGTTGGGTCTAGGCTTTGAGAGGTTGCTTTGTTCATGCCAGGAACAGACTGGTATTCCTTTCTTCTCACCACATGAAAGAGTTCAGCTATTAGGCTGTGAGAGCTTGAGGGTTTAGACAGGCCCTCAACTGACCTTAAATTTCACAGCTGGTCTTCGGGTGAAACATGCTCTATTCTGTCATTCCAACACAAACATTTCTTAACAGGAAAAAATAAACATGTTTGTTTGCTTCACTGTAGTAGATAATTTATCAGAACATTTGTCATGTTTATAGTTCATTTGGATAGCGGACAAACAGATGGGAACACTCATTTCCGCACATTTACTGAACATCGACATTTGTGATACGTTGTTTGACATTTTTATTAGTAATCTGTGAGTATATGTATTTATTTATTTAAGTATAATCATGCTTTATTAAAGGAACACTCCACTTTTTTTTTTAAATAGGCTCATTTTCCAACTCCCCAGTTAAACAGTTGAGTTTTACCGTTTTCGAATCCATTCAGCCGATCTCTGGGTCTGGCGGTAGCACTTTTAGCATAGCTTAGCCTAGATCATTGAATCCAATTAGACCGTTAGCATCACGCTCAAAAATGTGCGCTCAAAAAAATATTTTCGATATTTTTCCTATTTAAAACTTGACTCTTCTGTAGTTACATCATGTACAAAGACGGACGAAAAATGAAAAGTTGCGATTTTCTAGGTCGATATGGCTAGGAACTATACTCTCATTTCGGCGTAATAATCCAGGAACTTTGCTGCCGTACCATGGGTGCAGGAGGCGCAATGATATTACACAGCCGTCAACTCTGCCGGCTGCAACAGTGCATCTACACAAACGTAGTGCCGGTCACTTTCAGGCGCTGCGTAATATTATTGCGCCTGCTGCACCCATGGTACGGCAGCAAAGTTCCTTGATTATTACGTCGGAATAAGAGTATAGTTCCTAGACATATCAGCCTAGAAAATCACAACTTTTCATTTTCCGTCAGTCTTAGTACACGATGTTACTACAGAAGAGTCAAGTTTTAAATAGGAAAAATATCGTCATTATATAAGGTAATTTTTGAGCTTGATGCTAACGGTCTAATCGGATTCAATGATCTATGCTTCGAAAACGGTAAAACTCAACTGTTTAACTCTGGGGGAAGTTGGAAAATGAGCCTATTGTATTGTTCCTTGTTTTAAAATATAATGTATTTCTTCGACTTGTATTTCTTTATTTTTAATTTATAAAACAACAACAACATTATATACAGTCATGTGAAAAAGTTAGGACACCCTGTTGAATTTCATGGTTTTCTGTATCGGGACATAATAAAAAATTATCTGGTCCTTGGCAGGTCTTAAAATTTAGAAAATAAATCCTCAGGTAAACATCATCACATGTCATATCACACTGTGTCATTATTTATTTAACAATAATAAAGCCAATATGGAAAGGCCATGTGTGACAATGTTAGGACACTCTATGAGTCAGTTGCCTGTCGATCCACTTTTAGCAGCAATAGACCCAATTTTGGCCTAACTTTAGATGTCGGACAGATGCCCTCGCATTTGACTGTAGAATACTTTGATATACAGAGGAGGTCATGGATAACTCAGTGACTGTGAGGTGCTCAGGTCCTGTGGCTACAAAACAAGCCCAAAATTATCAGCCCTCCTCCAGCATGTTTGTCTTTTGGTATGAGGTGTTTGTGCTGATATGCTTTTTAGGTTTTCACCAAACTTAGTGCTGTGCATTATGGCCAAACATCTCCACTTCGGTCTCGTCTGTTCAAAGAACATTATTCTAGAAGACTTGTGTTTTGTTCAGATGCAACTTTGCAGACCTAAACTGTGCTGCAATGCTGCAATGAAGCTTTCTTCTGCCAAGCCTTCCAAACATGACATTTTCGTCCCATATTTTTCTAATGCCATTGTCATGAACTTTATCATTTAACATGTTAACTGAGGCCTTTAGAGTCTGAGGTGTAGTTCTTGGGTTGTCTGCCGTTTCTCTGAGCTTTACATGGTCTGATCTTAGGGTGAATTTTCTGGGACGTCCACTCCTGGAAGGAGAGGTGTCTGTTTTAAATGTCTTCCACTTGTGAATAAACTTCAAATTGTTTGGAAATGGCCGTATTACTCTTCTAAGATTGATGGCAGCAACAATTGCTTCTCTAAGATGATTGCTGATGTCTTACCTCCTTGGCATTGTGTCAACACACACCTGAAGGCTCCAGACCAGCAAACTGTCAAAGCTTATGCTTTTATAGAGGCGCTCAGACTTGCTGATGATCAGTTAATCAAAGGTATTTAATTATCAGTGCTTGACTGTTATTTACCCTCTTAATTCCAATGTTAACAGTAAGAGTGTCCTAACTTTGTCACACATGGATTTTCTATTTTGACTTTATTTTTGTTCAGTGAATAATGACACGGTGCAATTTGTCATGTGTTGTTGTTCATCTTTTATTTTCAAAATAAGACCAGCCAAGCACCTTTTTTTTTTAAAATGATGTCCTGATACAGAAAACCATGGAATTCAATAGGGTGTCCTAACTTTTTCACATGACTGTAAATCCACTACCAGTCAAACGTTTTTGGTCAGTAAGATTTTTAATGTTTTTTTAAGTCTCTTCTGCACACCATGCCTGCATTGATTTGATCCAAAGCTGTACTATTGTAAAATATTTTTACCATTTAAAATAACTGCTTTCTATTTTAATATATTTTAAAATGTAATTTATTTGTGTGATCAAAGCTAAATTTTCAGCATCATTACTCCAGTCACATGATCCTTAAGAAATCATTTAATATGCTAATTTGCTGCTCAAGAAACATGTATTATTATTATTATTATTATTATTATTATTATCATCAATATTTAAAACAGCTGAGTACATTTTTCTTTCAGGATTCTTTTTCCTTCAAAAGTGACGATAAAGACATTTATAATGTTACAAAATATTTCTATATTTCAACATAATTAATAATTTAATAATAAAAAACATTTTTGAGCGGCAAATTGGAATATTAGAATGATTTCTGAAGGATCTTGTGACTGGAGTAATGATGCTAAAAATTCAGGTTTGAAACCACAGGAATAAATTACATTTTAAAATATTTTCAAATAGGAAACAGTTATTTTAAATAGTAAAAATAGTTTTGTTTATACTTTTAATCAAATAAATGCAGGCTTGGTGAGCAGAAAAGACTTCTTTAAAAAACATTAAAATCTTACTGTCCAAAAACGTTTGACTGGTAGCATATGAAAATATTTTATAAAAATCAGATGTTTGCTGATGTAAGGAGCTTCTTGTTCTAGTTAGGGGACAAGTTAGGTTTAGTATATTAGAATTATCATGTAAAAATAATTTATGTTTTTTTTCTGTCAAGGTCTTCCAGACGCATTAAGACAAAATGGGGGCGGCACGGCCATTTCTTTCTGCTTTAATAATCATATCATGTTTCCTTGTAAGCACTGCACAGCAAACAGGTAAACACTTCAAATTAGCATTGTAGAATGATTTCTGAAGGATCATGTGACTCTTAAGACTAGAGTAATGGCTGCGGAAAATTCCGCTTTGCCATCACAGTACTAAAGTAAATTTTAAATATCTATTAAAGTTGAAATAATATTTCACATTATTACTGTTTTAGTGTATTTTTGATCAAATAAATGCAGCCTTGATGACATAAAAGACTTGTGTCATTTATATATGTTTTGATTCTCACATGTTGTCTATTATACTCTCATTGACAGGATGTCTGGCTGAAAGGCCGCCGTATGACATTGTATTCCTTGTGGATAGTTCTAGCAGCATCGGTACTCGAGACTTCCGGGAGGTTAAGTCGTTCATGCGCACTTTTGTGGATGGTTTGGATATTGACACGAAAAAGGTACAAGTTGGTCTTGCACAGTTCAGCACCGATCCCCACAAAGAGTTTCTGATAGGGGACTATGCAAACAAAGCAGATCTGTTTAAAAAAATCGATAACCTTCCATACCGAACAGGAGGCACGTACATGGGAAAAGCCATGAATTTCCTTAAGGACAACTATTTCACGACTGCGGGTGGAAGCCGTATCAATGAAAAAGTGCCTCAGGTTGTTGTGGTAGTCACAGATGGAGACTCAGCCGATGATATAAAGGGACCTGCCAGAGAGCTGCGACAAAAGGGTATTATCATCTTTGCCATTGGTGTTGGTCCAACCAATATGACAGAGTTAAAGGCCATCGCCAACAGCCCACCTGAACGTTTTGTGGTTAATATTGACAATTACCAAGAGCTGCAACGACTGACGACCACCATGAAGGAGACAGTGTGTATCTTGATGAGGGATCAGGGGAAAGGTAAATTAAGTTTTAATATATTTGATATCTGAATCTGTCTCTGTTGATCCGATCACAAGTAGTCAAGTGAGATTTTTACACTTGGTACAGTGTTGTTTTGGTACTATTTGTGGACAACTACAGTTGTTCTCCTCCTATAGCTTTAATGCTACAACCACCAAACTCGGGTCAGACCATCAGATTGGTCTGAAGTTAGTTGCTATGTCTTTTCTAAGTGATCCAGCTTCCGGTTTTTGAAAACCAGACTATCAAATCCACCTAAAATCCCTTAGACTTCCATTGAGGGGGTGAAAACTTTTACACAAAGAAACTTATGGTGCTGTTTACTGCTATAGCAAAGCTTAACAACTCCCTACTTAAAAAACAGCTAAAACCAGCCTTAGCTGGTTTCCCAGGCTGGATTTAAAGTGGTTTAAAATGATTTTGGCCACTTTTTAGCTGGTCAGGCTGGTCTTAGCTGGCCTAACTAAAAAGACCAGCCAAGGTTAAACCAGCTATTTTCAGCTTAAACCAGCTAAAACTAGACAACCAGCCTAGGCTGGTTTTAGCTGTTTTTTTTAGCTGTTTTTCATCTGGTTTTAGTTGGTGTAAACATGTTAATCATGCTAGAAACATGTTAATCAGGCTAGGAACATTCTAGTAACTTGCTAATCATGCTAACAACTTGCTAGTAATATTCTAATCATGCTAACAACATGCTAGCAACATGCTAATCATGCTAGTAACTGGCTAATTGTGCTAGAAATATGTTAGCAACATGCTAATCGTGTAAACAACATGCTAACAACAAGCTAGTAACATGATAATCATGTTAAAAACATGCTAATCATGCTTGTACAATGCTTATCATGTTAAACATGCTAGCAACATGTTAGTAACATGTTAAACATGCTAGCAACATGCTAATCAGGCTATAAGCATGCTAGCAACATGCTAATCAGGCTATAAGCATGCTAGTAACTTGCTAATTATGCAATAAACATGTTAATAACTTGTTAATCATACTGAAATCACGATATTAACTTGATAATCATGCTAATAACGTTCATAACATGCTAACAAAATGCTAGTAACATGCTAATCATGCTAACAACATGCTAGTAATATTTTTTATTTTAATTGTATTAAAAGTTTTTGTCATTATTTTGTGCTGTTTTGTGAATATTCATGTATTTAAATGTGCAAATATGTCAAGTAATTGTCAATTTCTTTTGTCTGTTACAGCCATTGCCTCAAAGTTTGTTGATGTATTTATACTGGTGGATAGTTCGGCCCAGGGGGGAACACAACAGATAAGGGAACTTCTCAACCAACTGGCTGTGCAACTCAATGTGGGCGATGGATCACATAAGATTGCCCTGGCTCAATTTGGCGAGAACGTTGTCGAAGAGTTCCTTTTCAAAGATTACAAAATAACAGCAGAAGCCACAGAGTTCGTAAATCGGTTCGAGCCCAGGCCCAACGGAGAGCGAAAATTAGGAAAGGCCATGGATTATGTTCGTACAAACTTTCTCAACACGGCATCTGGCAGCAGAATTGGTAAAGGCTACAAGCAGTATCTGCTGGTGCTGAGAGCAGGGAACTCTTACGACTCCACTCTGAGGGCCATGCGAACAATGAAGAATGAGGATGTGACCGTTATTGATATCAGATTGGAAGAAAATTTACGCTACCTGCTTCCTACAATACGCACTTTCCAATTTCAAGAGAATATCATTGATGATATTGTTGTAGACATCACAAAAAGAATTCAGGAAAAAGAATTTTTCAATGTTACAGGAGGTTAGTGTGCCTTTATTTGAACTACAAACAAAACAGACCACCATATTATG
Source organism: Labeo catla (assembly GCA_012976165.1). Taxonomy (NCBI): domain Eukaryota; kingdom Metazoa; phylum Chordata; class Actinopteri; order Cypriniformes; family Cyprinidae; genus Labeo; species Labeo catla. Next base: position 295,784 of record VONZ01000238.1, read on the forward strand.
AATTATATTTTGTTTAAGGCGCATTAAGTTTATACAACAGTTCTTTTTGGTCCTTGAATCTGATTGGCTGAGAGGAGTGTGATATTCTAGTGATATCGGAACTCCAACCTCTTCACCGTTTGTAGCACTCCGCTTATGGTATTCCTCACAGCGTCATGGCGGACTCCCAAATCCACTATCCACTTTATTTTTCCACTCCCACTCTTACGGCAAAAATAAGGTGGATAATTTAATAAATAATACTGTTTTGTGAAAATTTAAAGGGGTCATCGGATCCAAAACTCACTTTTAAATGTTGTTTGAACATAAATCTGTGTACACAACCACCATATAATGATAAAAATCCACCCAGTGGTATTTTTTTAAATCTTTATAAGTAATATCCCCTTTTTCAAATCAAGCCATTTTCAGCATCTTGTCGATGTGACGTCACACAGACCAAGGCCGCTCTCGTGATAGTTGATTGACACGACTGTCTTACCTTAGACCCGCCCTGAGTGAGCTGTAATCAATCCGACAGCTATTGTTTCAACTCCAGTGCAGGGGAAGACAAGAATGTCTCAGTTTGAGCGATTGAGGTGTTTTGTTGTTGGATGTAATAATGAACATAGCAGTCGACAGTCGATACTTTTAAAACAGTATTTTCCACTTGTTAACCTCCAATAATGTATTTTTATTGTCTTTGAACAGATTGCAAATCAGCCCAAGTGGCGGATATTGTTTTTATCGTGGACGAATCGGGTAGTATCACCAGAACCAACTTTGATCTCATGAAACGTTTCCTCCACCGCACAATTAGTGGCCTCGAGGTGGAATCTGACAGTGTGAGAGTGGGAATGGTTCTTTACAATGACAGACCCAGTGCTGAATTCTACCTGGACACTTTCGTTAATAAGAATGATATTCTGAACTACATTAAAATCATACCATACAGAGGCGGAGGAACCTCAACTGGAGAGGCCATCAAGTTTGCCAAGAACTATCTCTTCACCAAGACAAGGGGCAGCAGGAAAGATCTCGGTGTTAAGCAGATTGCTGTTGTCATCACTGATGGAGAGTCACAAGATGATGTCACCGCCCCAGCTGCTGAGCTGAGGCGCTCAGGAGTCACCGTATATGCCCTTGGGGTGAAGAATGCCAGTGTGGAAGAGCTCAAACTAATAGGATCTTACCCTGACAGGGAGTTTGTGTTCAATGTGGACAGTTTTCAGATGCTTACATCACTGGAGAAAAGCCTCAGAAAAAGCCTTTGTAAGGTTGTGGTCGATAGAGGTTTTGACAAGAATAATAGATTCATCCTAAAACAAGGTAAAAGCAACAAACAACAAAATCACTTGAGGGATTACATACTAAATAAAAATAATACACTTAACTTAAGGGGACAGTTCACCCAAAAATGAAAATTCTGTCATTAATTACTCACCCTCATAAGCAGAGCAGGAGTCGGCGCTATGCAGTGGTTCAAGTATCTGTACTTTACTGGATTAACTTTCACTTTTACTTCACTACATTCCAAAGCGTAAGATCACACTTTTTACTTAACTAAATTTCAAAAAACATATCGCTACTACTTATAATATATCACGTGTTCCGAGACGCAGAAGCGGTGTCTAATTCATGAACAAACTGATTCTTTTTAATGAACCTGTTAAATTGATTCACAAATCGCACCAAACGATTCATTCACGAATTGGAATGATCCGATTGCAGCTGTTCTCGAGTCGAGCTTGTTCTTAGAGCGCCTCTCCAGTGAACTGAATTCACAATTAAAAACCGGGAGAATCTTGTGAGCACGAGTGCGCGCGACTGATGCTGCGAAAAGTAAGTTACTAAAAAATGAAAACTCCCACACGGAAATAACCTATATAAACATATATGTTTTAATATAGGTTTTGATATAGGTTTTTAATATATGTGACATATATAAAATTGGCCGTTTTCCTATATTATATGTAGGAAAACGGCCAATTTTATATATGTCACATATATTAAAAACCTATATCAAAACCTATATTAAAACATATATGTTTATATAGGTTATTTCCGTGTGGGTAAATTCCATAACATGCCAATTACATGTGATACCAATTTCACGTGTTCGCACATAAGTTTTTTGCATTTTTTTTTTTTTAGTTAGTTCTTAGTTATTGCCTTGATAATAAAAAAATATGAGCTAGGCATCATGTATGACAGTTGCCAAAGTGAGATATGAGCTAAAATGACCAGATCCTGCCATGAGCTATATAGGAGACATATCTTGTATGTACATATAAGGCTTTTTTGTGGATATAAAGAAGCAGTACAGGAGACCTATATGGCCTGTATATGCACATATATGCACCTCAATTTTGCCTGTATGTGGCATATATACGCATATATGCAGCATATATATTATCATATATGTGCATATATACTGCATATAGGTTTCATATATGTGCATATATCCTCATATAGGTTCTTTCCATGTGGGCTGAAAATCATATTTAGGTCAAAAGTGTCCCTTGTTTGTGAACTAAATCTGCTGTAAAGGGTATCTGTTTTAAGCCCACTCCAATGCTTGAATTCAGACACATCAGCATCAGTGTCTCTATGTTTTAGTGTCTCTTTGTTTTCAAAAAACGAAAAATTAAAATAACACAGATTAAATAAACTAACTCATGCAGGTTCATATTTCCCGCCGCTGTAACGTTAGCAGTTTTATGAAAATGCTGCGCATTTAGCCTTACGTGACGTCTGTTTTTATGTTGTTTATCAACAGTAATTTTATGTTGTTTGGACCACTAGACAGATAAGAATGTTTATTCATAACCATACTGAAAATAATATTGTTAGCTAATGCTAACTGTCTAGCTAACAAGCTTGCTGGTGCTAAGTTGAGGTAAATTTTAGATATAAAGTCCAAATATTTTTATTCATCCACCTAGATAGATTACATCTGAAGGAAAAAGAAAGGATGTGATGTTCAGAACATGGTAACTACAGTAATTATCAAATTATGCCCTCTGGGGGCATTTAGCCAGGGGTGTTTTTAGACCACAGACAAGGTTTGAGAGGAAAAAAATCACTATGAAAATATAATTATATTTTCCTTAAAATGTTCTTGCTAACTTCAGGCCTTATTTTCATGTCATATATAACTGTGACGTTATGCAAAACAACAAGCTTTAAAACACTTTTTTTTCTTGCTGGTGAAAATTAGATGGTCAAATAGGTTTTCCTTCAGATAAAACAGATTGCAGTGTAAGTTTCAAAGTGAATATTACTACATCACACTTGTCAACTTAGTCCATATCAACTACAAAAATGTATTTTTTACTCCATATAGTGGTTATTTTGGAAAAATCCCAGGTATTATGAGCAGTAGGATTATAAAAAGTATGTGCTAATATAAAATTTAATTAAGTAGCCTATATAAATTTGCTAAATAAATCTATCAGTACTTTTTTACTTAAAAAACAGGTACTTTTGTACTTTCACTTGAGTAAAATTGAAAAAGGAGCACTTTTACTTTTGCTGGAGTAATATTTTATTATACGTATCTGTACTTTTACTCAAGTACTTGATTTGTGTACTTTAGGTTTCTGCTTATAATTCCTTGTACTTGTAATTCAATCCTCATTTTTAGGATGTGTGAACACAGAGGAAGCCGATATTTATTTCCTGTTGGACCACTCTGTCAGCACTCGCACCGACTTTGAAGACGTGAAGAAATTTATCCTAGGCTTCCTGCAATTATTCCACGTTGGACCCAATCGAGTTCGTGTGGGAGTTGTGAAAGTCGACCGTGTTCCGACTCTACAGTTCAGCCTGACGGAGCACAAAAACAGAGTCTCTTTAGAAGCAGCTGTGAACAAAATCATTCAGCCCAGTGAAGGCACAGAGACAGGCAAAGCACTAACTTATGTGGCTGATCTCTTTAATCAGGCCAGAGCATCCCGTCCAGCTAAGGTGCAGGAGATTCTCATTGTCATTACTGATAAGGAATCCCAAGATGAGGTGAGCGAACCAGCGGAAGAGCTGAGGATTCAAGGCGTTTCAGTCTATGCCATTGGAGTAAGGAATGCCAACGAAAAAGAGCTCTCGAGGATGACGGCTGACCCAACCAAGCATTTCTATGTGAGCAACTATGATGGTCTGAATGCCCTTAAGAGTGAAATTATCACAGATATTTGCTCACAGGAGGGTAAGACTAATCAATAATACATATACACTGCAAAAAGTCCATGTTTTTGTAAAAAAAAAAAATTAAAACTGAATTTTTCTGCTTTCTTTAGCCTGCAAGAACAAAGTGGCAGATATCATGTTTTTGATTGACGGCTCTTCTAGCATTTATACCCTAGACTTTAAATCAATGTTGACGTTTATTACCAAAGTTGTAAATGGTACCGTCATTGGAAAAGATAGTGTGCATATTGGGGTGGTCCAGTTCAGCGATAATCCAAGGGAGCAGTTTCCACTGAATAGGTACTACAGCAAAGGTGAAGTAGAGGTAGCGATCAACGGCACTACGCAGCTAACAGGAAATACGTACACAGGGAAAGCACTCTCATTCATTTCAAAGTATTTTGACAAATCCATGGGCGGTCGGCCTGATGTTCCACAGTTCCTCGTAGTTATCACAGATGGGGAAGCTCATGATGCTGTCGCTGCACCTGCCAAGGCCATCAGAGACAAGGGTGTGACCATCTTCTCAATAGGCGTGGGCAGTGTAAACACCACACAGCTGTGGGAGATCAGTGGAACTCGAGATAAAGTGTATGTGGAGAGGGATTTTGATGCACTTCAGTCCATTGACAAAAACCTCCAATTCAAACTCTGCAGTGCTGATACAGGTGAATTATAAATGTTCCTAAAATGTTTCTGTGTTACAGCACATCCCTGTTGGAAAGATCAGCTTTTTGTTTTGGATGTTGTTTATATAGGGTTTGTCAAAATTTAGAATTATTCTCTTTCATTTAATTTCAAGTTCAATTGAATTTTGAATTGGATTGACAGAAAGATGAATTTACTGATTTATAATTCCAAGAAATTCATCAGTTAATGACATTCTGGGAAATAAAGGGGTTGGTAAATTTATCAGAAAATAAAGACATATAGCTTACAGTTGAAGTCATAAGTTTATATACTGTACACCTTGCAGAATCTGTAAAATGTTAATTATTTGACCAAAATTAGAGGGATCGTACAAAATGCATGTTATTTTTTATTTAGTACTGACCTGAATAAGATATTTCACATAAAAGACATTTACATATAGTCCACAAGAGAAAATAATAGTTGAATTTATAAAAAATAACCTTATTCAAAACTTTTCATATACTTGATTCTTAATATTGTGTTGCTACCTGAATGATCCACACCTGTGTGTTTTTTTAGTGATAGTTATTCTTGGGTCCCTTGTTTGTAGTGAACATCTAAACTGCCTGCTGTTCTTCAGAAAAGTAATTCAGATCCCACAACTGTTTGGTTTTTAAGCATTTTTGTGTATTTGAACCCTTTCCAACGACTATATGATTTACACTGTATTAAGAGTAATCTTTTCATACTGAGGACAACTGAGGGACTCATATGCAACTATTACAGAAGGTTCAAACACTCACTGATGCTTCAGAAGGAAACATGTTGCAATAAGAGCCAGGGGTGTAAACTTTTGAACAGAATGAAGATGTGTACCTTTCTCTTATTTTGCTTAGATATCATCTTTTTTTAATTTAGTACTGCCCTTCAGAAGCTACAGAAGATACTTACATGTTTCCCATAAGACAAAATCAGTTAAATTTACTCTGATCTTCAAATTCAAAAAGTTGTTAATGCATCGTGTTTCCTTATGTAGCATCAGTGAGTGTTTGAACCTTCTGTTATAGCTGCATATGAGTCTCTCAGTTGTCGTCAGTGTGAAAAGATGGATCTCAAAATCATACAGTCATTGTTGGAAAGGGTTCAAATACCACTGAAACCACTGAAATACCAAAGAATTTGTGGGACCTGAAGAATTTTTCTGAAGAACAGCAGGCAGTTTAACTGTTCAGGAGAAACAAGGGACTCATGAACAATTATCACTAAAAAAACACCGCTGTGGATCATTCAGGTAACAAAACAGTATTAAGAATCAAGTGTATGTAAACTTTTGAACAGGGTCATTTTTATAAATTCAACTATTATTTTCTCTTGTGGGCTATATGTAAATGTCTTTTATGTAAAATATCTTATTCAGGTCAGTACTAGACAAAAAATAACATACCTTTTGTATGATCCCTCTTATTTTGGTAAAATAATTAACATTTTGCAAGGTGTATGTAAACTTTTGACTTATGTCATTACCATATCATGACATAAGATTTTGGTCACATTGCCCACCCCTAATTAAGAATAGATTTATATAGGTCAGTTTTGCTAATGATTTTTCAGGGCTGTGTCAAGCCATAATTTAACATTTTTTGTTGACTTTTCTTTTCTAGTTAAAAATGGTGTTTATTATTTTAGTTGAATTTACCCACAAGTTTCCTACGCCCCGTGACGCCTTGCGTCAAAAGTGGGAGCGTCTTCCGGTTCAGTGTAAACAAGCGGGACGTGACACTCATTAATTCAACAGTTGACAGAAGTGACAGGCAAATGAAGCCTCGTGAAGCACCGAGACTTTCCTCTGAGTGTTTCGGGAAAAGATTCAAAACTTCGAGAGTGTCGAAAACAGCGCGATCTGGTGGTTGTAAAAAATAAAGCAGCCAAAAGACCAAAGCTCCGTCGGAAGACGCATTCACCACAATTTCCATAGATCGGTCCATGTTATAAGCACAGATAAAAGCCTAACAGTGTGTGTGTGTTTGTTTGTTGAATTTCTGATGAATTAATTTACTCATTGAATAGTGCCATTAAATGCCAGGACGAATATCAATATGATGTAATATAAGAATAATGTACACATATATTAATTGCATATGGCATATATTGAATTTTCCTAAAAAATTTGTATTCTTTATATTGTATGACTGGGTATTTAAAAATGTAATTATTAAATAGGTCCTAATGAAAATGTACTTGCAAAGTAAGATCTGGGGGTTAAACTTTACGACATGAGTGAATCGCGCACATGACTGGACAGAAAGTGAGGCTTTTACGAAAGAGATTTCTACATTAGCAAGCCTCGAATCGAGGCTTCATCTGGCATGACTTAAAACACTAGCTCTGATGTCTCGGTTCAAATGTCATTTCACTAGTTGACAGTCATTCAAGATTTAGCGATCCAAATTTGATAATAACACAAATTCGAAAAGCATATGTTATCCATAAGAACGTAATGACATCTTTTATAAAGGTGTGCATCTTTACAAAGTAAGCAGTGGTCTAAAAAACACTTAGCCTCTTCGCTAATTAGCACACAAAATACCATTGGTATACTACGTCTGCCACCTTACCGGAAGTTGTACCCACGTTCTTTTTTTACAGTAGCGCCCCCCGGAAACTTGTGGATAAATTACTTCCTTAAATTCATATTTGAATTGCAGTTATGCATCCTGCTAGTCACCCGTTTAAAATGAATTAAAATTCAACCATGTTAGTTGGCTACAAATTTTTGCTATTACCAACAACAAGCAAGCACTAGAATAAACCTTCTTACACCAGCCTGGCTATTTATACTAGGTTAAGCTAGTACATGATTTTTTAAATAGAATATTAATAAACCTTTTTTCATTGTACCTGTAGGTTGTCCGAGCACACAGCTGGCTGATGTGATCTTCCTGGTGCAGTGCACCAGACGAATTCGTCTGCAAGAATTTGAAAACATTAAAAACTTTTTAATTTCCGTGGTGAACAGCACACAGATTGGGGACAATCTGATTCGCATTGGCGTTATTGTCTACTCAGGCACTCCGAATCAATTCACTTTAAACCAGTACAACAATAAACGCCAGGTAATTGAAGCCATAAATACCTTGAAGTCCCCAACTGGAAACCTCAACACAGCTAAGGCTCTTGGCTACTCGCTCAATTACTTCAGTGAAGAGAATGGTGGGCGCCATAAACGGGGCATCCCTCAAATGCTATTCATAATTACGGATGGTGATGCTAGAGACCGAGATAACTTCCATGCACGGGCTGATGATTTTATGGCCAAACATATAAACGTGTATGGAATTGGAGTGTCTACAGTTCGAGAAAGCGACCTGGAGATCATTACCCAGAACAAAAACCAAATCTTCCACGTTGATAATTACGCCGGTCTTCAAGCACTGCAGAAGAATGTCTCTAGTGTGCTTTGCAATGCAACCAAACCAGGTAAAAGCTTTTGATTCAGACTTTAAGAACTTGAATGACTTCTTGATTTAGATCTCAGATTTGTCAACATGATCAGTATTGGCTTGTCTCAGTTTGATTGTTCTGTTTTGCAGAATGCCAGAAAGAGGTAGCCGACGTGGTGTTTCTGATTGATGGATCTGAAAGCATCAAGGAGGAATCATGGAGAATCATGATTGCTTTCTTGCTAAATGTTGTGGACCAGCTCCGAATTTCTCCAGAACTTTTCAGAATTGGTATAGCCCAGTTCAGCACCTCATATCAGAAGGAGTTCTACTTAAATGAGTATAATGATGCGGCGGGGGTGAAAGCAGCAATTGGACGAATCACTCAAATTAAAGAAGGGACAAATATTGGAAAAGCTCTGCGCAGCGTCACAGAATTCTTCCAGGAGAGCAAAGGAAGTCGCAGACGGAGCGGCGTACCACAAAATCTTGTACTTATCACCGACGGCGTTTCATCAGACAGTGTGAACGAAGCAGCTGATGATCTCCGACGCCTGCAAATTCCGGTCTATGTGATTGGAATCGGAGATGTCTCGTTGCCACAGCTTAGCTATATTGCCGGGTCACCAGATAGGTTATTTAAAGTGCGAAACTTCAGCTACCTTAATCTGACAACTTCAACATTTGTTTATGCCCTTTGTGCTCCTCAGCAATTAGTAGATCCAAGTGAGTACTTCTTTGTGTGATAATTAATTGTAGCACCTTGTAAATAAACAACAATATACCAGCGACTATTTGTACTAAGTGTAAATAGCGATAGAGGCTATTTACACCAAGTGCAAATAGCAATAGATGCTATTTACACTAAGTGAAAATAACATATTCTCTTCTCTTAGCAAGAGATGCTGTTTATACTAAGTGCAAATAGCAACAGATGCTGTTTATGCTAAGTGAAAATAGCATATTATCTCAACGATATGCTATTTACACTAAGTTCAAATAGCAATGGGTTCTATTTACACTATGTTAAAATATCAGGATTTTCTGCTGTTTATAATATTTATTGCAAATAGATGCACTTATCTGCACAAACAGTATGTAGTAGTTATATATTAAGTGTAAATTATAGTTTTAATTCAGTTTATTAAATGGATGCTGCCTTTTTGGGATAATAAGCCCTCCCTACACCTACCCTAACCCTAAGTGATACGTTTTCAACTTTTCAATTATTTCCTTCATTTTTATTGAAAATTAATGCCTTTCCGATATGATATGAGGTTTGAAAAGGGAGAAAAAAGGCTTGCCAGAAGGCAGATTCGAACCCAGGTCAGTCACTTCGAAAAAGAATAGCACGCACACTTTATTCTCTGCGTCACTGTAGCTGATGATTGACAGCTGTCTTTTGTAGTGTTGACTAGCCCAATCACACATTCGTGGGCAGAGTTAGTGTAAATAGCCTCTGCCAACAAGGCAGGCTGTTTGCACTTAGTGTAAATAGATACTCCGTGTTTTTATTATTATTTATCAGATTTGTTTGATATTGGATATTCAATTATGATATTTAATTGTTAATGTTCCCTGTTTTTACATTTAAATTAGTGCTGTCAAACGATTAATCATGATTAATCTCATCCAAAATAAAAGTTTTTGTTTTGTATACTATGTATATTTATGTGTATATGTAAGTACACACACATACAGTATATATTTTGAAAATATCTACATGTATTTATGTACAGGGTATGTGCAGGGTACATTGTATATGTATGTACATGTATTTTTATTGATATACACAGTACACACACATGTAAACACAAACTTTTATTTTGCATTAATTGCGATTAATTGTTTGACAGCACTAATTTAAATTACTTTTCAGTTTCAGTTTACTGTAAAATAAAATCTTTAGCAAATCTCTAAATGAAGATTTTTTCATACTGTATGTTACGCCTAAATTGAGTTGTAGGATTTAAAATTATTTGTTAAAATAGTTTAATTTCTAATTAAATTAGGAAAAAAAAGGATAAAATTTGAATACGAGCCACTTATTACCCTTAGCATCAAAGTAACTATTCATATTAGTGCTGTCAAATTGATTAATCGTGATTAATCGCATCCAAAATAAAAGTTTGTGTTTACATAAAGTATGTGTGTGTACTGTGTATATTTGTTATGTATATATAAATACACCCACGTCAATGTATACGTTTAAGAAATGTATGTAATATTTATATTTCTATATAGCATATAAATATAAGTGTGTGTGTGTGTATATATATATATATATGTATATACACACACACACATGTAAATATTTCTTAAATATATACATGTATGTGTGTGTGTGTTTATATATATATATATACATAATAACAATACACACACATATATTATGTAAACAGACTTTTATTTTAAATGCGCTTAATCATTTTGACAGCACTAATATATGCATATAACTTTCTGTTTCTCTTTATTTAGGTTGTTCTATTGACATTGGCATCGGATTTGATAACTCACGCACCAGTTCAAGTTTTCGGTCAATCTTTAGAGACCAGAAAAAGCTGCAGTCCTACCTACCTGAGATCATCCGCTACATTTCAGTTGTGCACAACCTATGCTGTATACGCAGCCCAACCCTCACTACCAATGTAGGCTTCCGATTGGTCGAAGATAATGGAAGGATGCTGGATGATTTCTCCTTCGAAGAGTACAATGAAGGTGTGGTAAAAAAAGTGATGGCACTTCAGACGTCACAATCTCTGAAATTCAACACCCAGCTTCTACGTTCTTTTGAGCAGAAGTTCAAAGCTTCAAATTCTCATGTAAAGGTGAGAACAGCAATTACCAAACCAGCTCATCTGAAAAAGTACATCTGATTGATTGACTTTCTATGCTGGTCCAGCAGTTGGACCAGCACCAAACCTGCACCGACCACCATAAACCAGCATAAATCAACAAGTATTCAAGTTGGTCTAAGCTGGTCTCTTCATCAGCGAAGAAAGTTTTTGTTTGATTTCTCTTTTTAGGTGCTGATCATCTTTACAGATGGGTTGGATGAGCCTGTTGAGGACCTTCAGCTTGCCATTAACAGCCTCAGGACAAGTGGTACAGTGACTAAATACAGTTGAGGTCAAAAGTTTACATACACCTTGCAGATAGTTATATCTAATAATAGTTGAATTTATAAAAATGACCCTGTTTAAAAGTTTACATACACTTAATTCTTAATACTGTGTTGTTACCAGAATGATCCACAGCTGTGTGGGGTTTTTTTTGTTTAGTGAGCCGAGTCGATTGTTTGTCCTAAACAGTTAAACTGCCCGTTGTTCTTCAAAAAAATCCTTCAGGTCCCACAAATTCTTTGATTTTTCAGCATTTTTGTGTATTTGAACCCGTTCAACAGTGACTGTATGATTTTGATTTTCACACTGAGGACTACAGAAGGACTCATATGCAACTATTACAGAAGGTTCAAACGCTCACTGATGCTCCAGAATGAAAAATTATGCATTAAGAGCCAGGGGATGAAAACTTTTGAACAGAATGAAGATGTGTACATTTTTCTTATTTTGCTTAAATACCATATGTTTTTCATTCAGTATTGTTCTTCAAAAGCTACAGAAGATACTTACATGCAGTGTTGGGGGTAATGCTTTACAAGTAATGAGAGTTACGTAATATTATTACTTTTTACAAGTAACTGGTAAAGTAACACATTACTTTTTAACTGACAAGAAAATATGTGAGTTACTTTTTTCAAAAAAGTAACGCCAGTTACTTTTCCCCCCTATTTATTAATTAAAAGCTCTTCTGTCCCCATGTTGAGAGAAATCGGGAGTAAGATGTTAGTTCTAGAATAAATGTGAACATGAATTAATTCATCTCACTCACAAAAAACAGATTCAGTATTCCTCAAAATGAATAAAAACAGTGAAATTCAACTCAGAATATGTCGCAATCCTGCAATAATTAAATATGTTAAATAATACAAATATCCTTTATGCATTAATCCCATTTTCTTAACCGATGTCTTTGCTGCCGACCTTTGATGATCCAATTCAACCATTCTAATAAGCAAAAATTACTCAATATAATCTAACATTTGCTTTCCTTTTTTATTGCTGAAGTGTTGACATTTTTTCTTCTGCATTCTACTGTACAGACATGAATTTACTTTTCTCAAAGCCTGAGGCTTTTGGTGTGAAAAGGCTTTTACATTTGCCAAAATTAGAACTTTTTATATTAAAAACAAACAAGCAAGCCCTGCGAAGATTTAAAAAGTAACGCAAAAGTAAAGTAACGCATTACTTTCCATAAACGTAATTAGTTACTTTTTTAGGCAGTAACTCAATATTGTAGCTCATTACTTTTAAAAGTAACTTTCCCCGACACTGCTTACATGTTTTCCAGAAGACAAAATAAGTTAAATTTACCCTGATCTTCAAATTCAAAAAGTTTTCTCTCCTCGTCTCTTAATGCAGAATTTTTCCTTCTGGAACATTAGTGATTGTTTGAACCTTTCATCATTTGATCATTCAGGTAACACCACAGTATTAAGAATCAAATGTATGTAAACTTTTGAACGGGGTCATTTTTATAAATTCAACTATTATTTTCTCTTGTGGACTATATGTAAATGTCTTTTATGTGAAATATCTTATTCAGGAAAGTACTAAATAAAAAAATAACATTCATTTTGTATGATCACTCATATTTTGGTAAAATAACATTTTTCAGATTCTGCAAGGTGTATGTAAACTTTTGACCTATCAAAATTGAATTTTTTTTAAAATGCTGTACTTTCAACAGAAACAACTTTTCAGCAAAAGCATCTTCATACTGTGCAGTTACAGTTAAAGATTCGCCTGATTCAAATCAAAGGAGTTTGAATAGGCTAATTATGTTTACTAGACCCTTTGTGACATTCACAGGTGTAAAAGCGCTGATGACTGTGGCGCTAGAAGGATTTAAAAACACTGCTGATCTGCAGAGGCTGGAGTTTGGTCGAGGGATGCACTACAGGCAGCTTCTCTCTATCGGCATGCAGAATGTGGGCATTGTCATGCAGAAGGAGATTGTAAGTCCATTTAAATCACCAAATCAAATGGATGAGACTTTAAGTGAATGAGATCATGGAAATAAGGAATGGCTCTAATTTTAGTGCCATGGGAATTTTCAGCTATTATTTGTCCCATGCAAGAGCATTGTATATTTGAAGTGCATTAGCTGCCTTATGGTTTGCCTTAGCGATCACAGCAGTGGTTTGTCTGTGTCGAGTAAATAAACAGCTTCCTGTGTGTGGGAGTGTAAGACTCTGTAAAAGGACAGGAAACAGCTGTGAGCTTATTCAGACTGTTAAAGAAAGATGTCAGGATGTCAAGTGTTTGGTTCAACATGTCAACAGTCACTTCATTACATAAAACACCCTCCTCCAAGTGTTTCTCGCTTTCTCATATTCTTCTAATTCGCAGGATACAGTTGCTTCGAGGGAATGCTGTAATGTAACGTGTAAATGCACCGGTCATGAGGGAGCACGTGGACGTTATGGTTCTCCAGGGATTAAGGTGAATAGATTTATGACTGAAGATTTACCAAACATTATTTACAAATGGAGACAAGTGTTAAATTTGTCACTGTACTGCATTGTGATCAGGGGACTTCTGGAGTGAAGGGACATTCAGGATTCCCTGGAGAAGAAGGAGGACCTGTAAGTTCTTTTTTTTTATTAGTTTATTTTTTTTTAAATCAATTTTAATCATTTTTTTTAATTCTTTGATTTTACATTTATTTTTATTAGTTTAATTTTTTTTATAAAGAAAATAATATATATATATATACTGGACTGGTGCAGCTGTAGCCCCTAGTAAAAAAAAGTAATATATTAAAGAAACATTTATTTCATACTAAGTATAGTTCAAATTAACATATTTTTTGACATATTGCTTGAGACTTATTGATATAAAAATTATATCATCAATTGATGATGAAGTCCAACTTTTGAGGTTACTGCATTTGTGCAGTTGTGAGAAGTACTATTCATTTGCACAAAAATGCACATAACTCTTAATACTCGAATATATACAAATATATATACTAAGATACTGTTGTCCTATGACTTTCACGTGTAATGCATGTATGTTTCAGGGTGAGAGAGGGCTTCCTGGTTTGAATGGAACTCGAGGACATCAGGGATGCATTGGAAGAAGAGGCATAAAGGTAACATGCAGTGCTATGTGTTTTCTTACGTTTTCTTCTTAAGTTTCAAATGTGACTTTAAGTGCTGAAACACTGCAACATTTAGTTTATTTGTTTTTCTTCAGGGTGGCAGAGGCTACAGAGGCAACAATGTGAGTATATCCATAACAATGTGGACATTAACATCTGAAGTTCACATAAACATTTAAGCTCTGGAGAGCGAGATAGCTTAAAGATCGCTGTATACGTCAAGTGTCTGCCTGATTATTACCAGACAGCAGTTTCTATCTGGCATCTGTGTTTGCATTACTGTCTTTGATTGCCATCTGGAAAGGTTTGCTATAGCCTGTTGTTGTTGTTGTTGGGTTGTTAATGAAAGTAATTATAACTTATTAAGGTCATGAGTTTCTTTTAATCTTCTTTTTTAAAAGGGAGATGATGGAGATGATGGTTTAGATGGGGTAAATGGTGAACAGGTAAGAAAAACATCCAGTGAGTAGTCCAGGACTGATACATAGATACAATACAGACTAAAATCTTAATCTTATCTTAAATATAGAATATTTATATAATATCTTAAATGCCTTCTAAGGTAGTTCTACTATTGTAATGAAGTTATTAACGTAACATAGTTATGTAGTAACCACTTAGCAAACACCTACAGTCAAACCAAAATTTATTCAGACACCTTCAACGTTTCTCACATTATCACAGTTTATTCGCTAGTTTCGAAAATGGTAATAAAATATGACAAGAACTCAAAAGTTAAACTGTGTCAGAACAAATCCATCTTGATAATTTCGGATAACTTTGATAGAAATGTATGTAACAAAACATAAGGTTAAAGTGTCAAATAAAATTTTTGGTACCAATTTTACTGGTAGTCCACTGTATGAAGAATTTTTGGGTATGTCACAGTTTACTTTATTCTGCTATCCTCACTTACAAAATTGAACTATAGTGTCCTGCACCCACCAGTAAAAAAATATCAACAATTATATCTGGTCCCTGAATAATTTTTGGTTTGACTGTATAACACTGTAAAAAAAGCCTAGCAATTGCAAAGCAATGACCTGGCAACCATAAAAAGTAAAAAAAAATCTAAACATCTAGTTCCCCCTGAATTTTTACAATATGAAGGTCATCCATTTTTGTTGTTAAACAAATTCCACATCTGTTTGTTCCTCTTAGGGTGTAACAGGAGCAGCGGGAAGCACAGGAGAGCGAGGAGATTCAGGCAGCCCAGTAATATCCATTGCATATATTCTTCTCTGTACTTCTCAACCATGACAAAGTCTCTTTAATTTCATTGATTTATTCATATGTACGATCTTTATTGTGCTCAAACTGTAGGGTCCAAGAGGTATCAGCGGAAGCCCTGGAAACCCAGGACAGCGAGGGCTGAGAGGAGATCCGGTTAGTAGACTTCAACTGCACATAATAATCTTAATAGATTATTCTGTATTATATTCTGTGTGGTTTTTTCCATTGAGTTTAAAGGTTGTTCAAATCAGATTCAAGTAGTTCGCATACAGTCATCGAGTTCATTTGTCTCTGTTCCAAAGGAATGGTTTGCGGTTAACATTGTTTCTTGTTGCCAAATTTGGCAAAGAATTTCTCTAGGGACTTGAAGCAAAATAATGAATTGTGGGGCAGTGGTTGGAAATAATACCAGGTGGAAGGACAGCAACTGATAAATGTCATGTAGCAGATGTTCCAGTAGTGTTTGGATGAATTTTGACCCTTGTTATTCTATTTAATTATAATTAGGGAAATTCAGGAATAGACAACAACTCCCGTGGTCTTAAAGGTGACGCTGGTGGCCCAGGCATACAGGTATAGGGAGATTATTTTTAATTTTAGTACAAACTGACTCTTAACAAGGTCAAACTCTAAACCAGATCTATCTAACGATATATCTATTTGAATTATTTAACAACAAATATGGATCTCTTATTTTCTTATTATTCTCTCTCTCTGTGATTAACAGGGTGAACCAGGTCCAGATGGTCTTCCAGGCCAAATTGGTGAAAATGGCAGACCAGTAAGTGAATCCTAATTTTTTTTTTTTTACTATGTAATAGTACAGAAGCAGTTAACCTAAGCTTGTTTTCTATTTTAAATTTTTTATCTTCATTTTCAGGGCTCTAATGGCAGAAGAGGCTCAGCGGGGCAACTGGTACAGTACTGTAGAAATAATATGTAAGCCGATTCAAAAATTATACCACATGACATTTTGCTTGTGAATTCAGGGTCCCAGAGGGCCTCCAGGAACACCAGGACTACCAGGACTCCCTGGGCCCACAGGTCCACTGGTAATGTACAAATTGATCCTATTTTTTGTTTTTAAATCAATCAGTAAAGGCACAATATGTACGATTTTTTTGATTAAAATATCCAAAAACCACTAGAACAGTGTTATATGTTTTGCTGATTTGTGTGCTTACATTATATTATAAATAAGCAATATTAACTAGTCTAATGGGCTGTGTCCTTGTGTCGCCTACCCATGACATCATACACCCTTGATTTTCCAGTTTTATTTTGTAGAAAACATGGAAACCCCAAAGACACTTTAATATGTTATACACTTTTTTAGAAAGGTGACAAATGCACAGAGTAGCATTATAGCAGAACTTTCAACACACTCAAATGTATCTAGTAGGGGTGTGACGAGACACTTATCTCACAAGACGAGACAAGACATGAGACTGGGTTCACGAGAATGAGACGAGACGAGATTTTTAAACTTTTCTTAAGAAATCCTCAATGATGAAATATATAGGAAAAATAGCCTTTTATTCAACTGAAAAAGACAAACTGAACTTTATGAAATTAAACCTCCATTTTAATTAATTATATGCAGTAATAAACAACATTTAAACGAGCTTCACAATTCTGGATAAATTGAGAATCCCAGTTATTTTTAATAAATTGGAGACCATGATTCTCTCATGATTCTGGAGAAAAAAAGATAATGTAATTTACTAGTGGTTTTGGCAAACTGTTCATTGCTTAAGTCTTTTAAAAACCTGTATTCATTTAAACAAAATAATAAAAAAAAAACATTCAATGAAAGAGTCAGTGTCTCACTTCATTAAGGCTTGTTTGACTATTGAAATCTGAATGAATGATTCAAAGATGTTTTGATCACTACTGTAGACAGTAAGTGTTTATACCCAAACTATAAACTTTTATCCCAGTACTTCTGTTATTTAAATGTCTGTAACACAGAAATAATGATTATAATGTGGTTGAAAAGACTGTGTTGCTCTTTCTGCGTTCCCATTTACCCCGACAGTCTGATTCATTAACATGGGCAGCGACAAAACGTGCTTCTCACGCTCCACTGACACTCGTGATGTGAAACAGTCCTATTAGACATAGCTAAATCCTTGTCATTCAGGAATAAGATCACGTGGGTGTTTGAATCGAGATCTCCATGTTTTAAGGATTAATCGTGCAGTTCTAATGTAAACACTGCAATATGTTTTATGGGGATATTGTCAGAGACACATCTGATCTTGCGAGATCTCGTGCCATGAGATCTCATCACATCCCTAGTATCTAGTATGATAAAACAGCGCTGTTTTACCTCACATACGCATGACCAGAAGGAACAGAAGCAGTTGACTGTGACATAATAAAAGCTTGTCTGCTTTCGAGCCATGTATGGCACTTTTCCTTAATTAGCAATCGCTTCAGTGTCCTCGTTTGCTTCCACAACTTTCAGCCCCTCCATGCTTCATACTACAGTTACCTTATTAAGTCTTTAATACATTAGCTCATCCATGGACATGATTTCTTCCCGAGTCCCGATGTGTTGAATCGGCTGTGGGGATGAAGACTGCAACTCCTATGATTACACACACAATCACAGTGTCTGCGCCGTTCGTTCTTTGTTTGTTTTGAATATGCGTCCTCTAGCAGCGAAAACTTACATATTGTGCCTTAAGTACAAGGTGGACCCCATAATAATAAAATGATAAAAACGTGAGAAAAGATGCAATTGAAGATGTCATTTGTGTTGGAGTACTATTAGTTGTGCAGTGTGAAATGTATGTAACCTCCATTCAAAATGCATGGATGTATGTATATTTTTTTGAGTTTGCTCTTGTGATTGAGTCTTTCTTTCTGTCTCTGTTCAGGGTCCTATCGGTCCACCTGGTCCGGTGGGGCAGAAAGGTTACATTGGTCTACCTGGACCTCAGGTGCATGTTGAAATAACAATGAATTGACCATTTTATTTTGGTTACTGTTGGCATTAGCATCTAATAAACCACATTCAGCTGTTGATATTGTGTTGATTTCTCATATAGGGATCTCCTGGCTCTCCAGGAAGGCCAGGATCTAAAGGAAGCTCTGGGTCCAGGGGACAGAAGGTCAGTGCTTTCTTTTAAAACCATGCTCTTTATTTATAAATGTAAGCTTTTTTAATACTAAACCTGCTCATTTCTCTTTTGCGTTACAGGGCCAGCCAGGTGATCCTGGAGATAATGGAGCTCTCGGACCTCTAGGCCCCAGAGGATTGCCGGTTACTTTTTCTTTCTTTTTTATAAGATACCCAAACTCTGCAATGTCGGGGATTATCCATAATCATTTAGCAAATCGAGAAATGCTGTTTTGTTCTTAAATATGATAATTTAACAATTTGCAATCACTGATTGCACCATTTATTTATTATTAACAGGGAAAAGATGGTGCAGATGGATATGGATTCCCAGGAAGAAAAGGACAGAAGGTTTATAGAGAATTATTCCACAATGATATGTTCTCATATATCAAATTTGTGCAGTTCCGCAATATATACAATATGTATTATTTTACTAAAAACAACATATAGCCTTTTAATATGCAATTTCTTTTACATTTATTTATTTACTTTTTTTCTAAGGGAGATTCTGGTTTCCCAGGTTATCCTGGACTTCAGGTGAGTGCAATAATTATAATGTCTCTGCTTCTAAAATAATTACCATTAATGAGTGAACAATGTTTAGTCACTCTCTTCTTTGGCATTCAGGGCGAATGGGGTGTTAAAGGAACAAATGGAGGTGGTGGTCCTAAAGGCAACAGGGGAAGCGGGGTAAAAATATTTTAAAGTTTTATTTTCTTACTCATTCTTTGAACCTTAAGGAGACTTAATTGGATGTCTGATAACAGGGCAATTCTGGTAGGGCAGGACCACCTGGAGATCCTGGCAGCGAGGGCATGCCTGGACACAGGGTATGTTTATATAAAAAAATTCACAACATATGATCATGGGAATTTGAAGGGATACAGAATGCTGTTTTCTTCACATAGGGTTCAAAAGGACCACGGGGAACCAGACAGATGTCTGTAAGTTTGTAACATTTAAATTTTTTATATGCACTTGAACCTATAAAGTAATTGTATGATTTTATAACACTTTAGTTCACATAATGTAAAATCTAAAAATATGAAATAGTAATTTAAATATTTGTTTTCTATTTTAATGTATTTTAAAATGTAATTTATTCCTGTGTAGCAAAAATTAAATTTTTTAACAACCATTATGCCAGTCTTCAGTGTCACATGATCCTTCAGAATTTGTGACTGAAGAAACATTTCATAATAATATCAATGTTGAAAACCTTTGTACAGCTTAATATTTTTGGAGATTTTTTTCAGGATTCTAAGAATGTGGTAAATGTAAATTTAATACAAATATAGTATATTTGCATAGTTACCCCACAATAACCAGAAAATAGTAGTGTCTGAAATATATATAAATAAATTGGAATATTGTTTAATTTAAAATATATACTACCAGTCAAAAGTTTTTGATAAGATTTTTAATGTTTTTTTTTAAAGTAGTCCCTTCTGCTCACCAAACCTGCATTTATTTGATCCAAAGTACAGCAAAAACAATACGTTTTAAAAAATAATTTTACTGTTTTAAATAACTGCTTTCTATTTAATATATTTAATATATTTAAATATATAATATGAGTATATAATATTTAAAATATTTTAAAATGTAATCTATTCTTGTGATCAAAGCTAAATTTTCAGCATCATTACTCTAGTCTTCAGTGAAACATGATTCTTCAGAAATCTTTCTAATATTCTGATTTGCTGCTCAAAATTTTTTTTTATTATTATTATGTCGAAAACAGAGTAGAATTTTTTCAGTTTTCTTTGATGAATAGAATTCATAAGAACAGCATTTATCTGGAATAGAAATCTTTTGTAAAATATACACTAATTATATATTATATTATTATATATAAAATATATTCAAATAGAAAGCAGTTATTTTATATAGTAAAAAATATTTCACAATATTACTGCCTTTGCTGTATTTTGGATCAAATAAATGCAGGCTTGGTGAGCAGAAGAGAATTCTTTAAAAAAAAAATTAAAAATCTTGCTGTTCAAAAACTTTCGACTGGTAGTGAATATACGTATCTAAATAATATTCATTCTTTTGTAGGACTGTCAATTAATCTCCTATGTCCGAGAAAATTGTGGTAAGAAATATTTATTTATGATTTTTTTTCTTAAAATAGATAATAGCCTGATAAGGATGTTTTTTATTGACTTTATTTATTTATTTATTTATTTTTAAACAGTGTGCTGCAGAGGTAGGTAACATTTTATGTCATATTTCTAAGAACACTGAAATGAGAAGCCAAAATTGTGAAATCTATTTTTTTAACTTAAATTAAATATTTAATCATGAATGAAATTGAATTGAATTTCATAAATATGGTCGCTTATTCTTCTCTCTCTTATGTCTTTGTCTCTCTAGATAACATAAAATGCCCTGCCTACCCTACTGATCTTGTGATTGGCATGGACATGTCTGAAGATGTGACTCCTCAAGGCTTTGAACGCATGCGTTCTGTAGTCCTCAGACTGCTGGACAATATCAACATCGTAGAGAGCAGCTGCCCGACCGGGGCTCGGGTGGCTGTGGTCTCCTACAGCTCCTACACCAAATACCTGATCCGCTTCACTGACTATCACCGCAAGACGCAGCTTATTGAAGCGGTGAATAACATCGGCCTGGAGCGCACTACAAATCGCCGCAACATAGGCGCTGCCATGCGCTTCGTGGGCAGGAACGTCCTGAAGCGTGTGCGAAAGGGCATCCTGATGAGGAAAGTAGCGATCTTCCTCACCACCGGAGAATCTCAGGATTCGACGTCCCTCACTACAGCCATTCTAGAGTACAAAGCCCTGAACATTAAACTTGGGGTCATCTCACTAAGGAATGTACCTAATATTAGAAGAGCTTTTGAGGTAAGGTTACTGTAAGCACACGGAAATCTGTATTTTACATTACTTTATATTATTTAAAGGAATAGTTAATATAAAAATGAAAATTCTCTCATCATTTTTTTTCTCACCTTCATGTTGTTCCAACCCTGGAACAAGACCTTCGGTTATCGTCAGAACACAAATTAAGATATTTTTGATGAAATCGGAGAGCTTTCTGATCCTGCATAGACAGAAATTTAACTGACACGTTCAGAGCCCAGAAAGGTAGTAAGGACATCGATAAAATAGTCCATGTGACATCTGTGAGTAAATAATGACAGAATTTTCATTTTTTGGGTGAACTATCCCTTTAAGTTTCCTCAAACCTCTCTGAATGCTGACTGAATTTTTACTTTTGTGTGAACTGTCCCTTTAATTATTGAGTCATGATGTGTGTGCCAAACACAGTTTCTATACAAAACACAGTGTTTTTAACAATGTGTAGACCTATTAATTCATCTTGTGTGACATTTGTGTGCAGGCAGATGAAACCCGGAGTTTCATCTTGACTGTGCTGGGTAGATTGCAAGAACAGAATGCTACTCTCAGTAAGATCCAGAGTTGTGTTATTTGCTTTGGTAAGACCCAGTTATTTCTCTCCAGCTCTCTTACACCTAGTGTTAGTGAAAAATATGAATTTTGTTAAATAGGATAATATCTAATTAAAAGTGGTAAGAGCTACATGAAGGCCCAAAAATTAAATTAAATTAAATTAAATTTAAAATAACACGTTCTATGATAATATATTTTAAAAAGTAATTTATTCCTGTGATGCAAAGCTGAATTTTCAGCATCATTACTTTAGTCTGCAGTGTCACATGATCCTTCAGAAATCATTCCAATATGCTGATTTGCTGCTCAAGATAATTATTAATATGTAAAAAAAAATGCATAATATTGTGGAAACCATGGATTTTTTTTCAGTATTTTCTTCATGAATAAGTTCAAGTTCACCATTTATGTAAAATATGCATTTTCTAACATTATAAATGTCTTTACTGTCAATGTTAATTAATTGTTTATGCTGAATAATAATACTATTAATTAAAAAATAAAAATATAATATAATACCTGTATTTTTGTTTTACATAATATAATAATCTGGAATTTTCTTAAATCTCACAGTTTTTTCTGAGTATAGTGTCTCGAACAGTGTTCATATTTGCAAACAATCTTCAAATAAGGTCAATGAATTAAATAAGAACTTTTGCTAAGAACATTTCTTAGCAAATGTGACTCTGGACCATAAAACCATTCATGAGGGTCAATTTTTCAAAATTGAGATTTGAATAAATAAGCTTTTCACTGATGTGTGGTTTGTTAGGCTAGGACAATAATTGGGCGAGATACAACTATTTGAAAATCTGAAATCTGTGGGTGCAAAAAATTTTAATTAAAAAAAATTGTTTAAAGTTGTCCAAATGAAGTTCTTAGCAATGGATATTACTATTCAAAAAGTTTTTTTTACAAAGTTATTTACAAAATATCTTCATTGAACATGATCTTTACTTAATATCCTAATGATTTTTGGCATGAAAGAAAGAAATAATACATTTTGACCCATACAATGTATTGTTGGCTATTTCTACAAATACACCACACAAATTAATAGGTAAAAAATGTACTATACACTTAAAGGTAGCTGAAAGTACTTATTAATTACTAAAACTAACTAATAAACATACATGCAAGGAATGAAGTATGTGTAGAACATTGTGAATGATGGGTGTTTACTTTCTGCAGATCTTTCTATAGAGATCTTTGTTTGTATCGTATCTGCTTTTGTTTCTCTTTTAAGATCCCTGTAGACCAGCTAGAGAATGTGAGGGCACCAACCTGGCATCTGCTCCTCAGGAGTTGGACGTGGACTTGGCTGTTATCGTGGACGGCTCCCGTAGCATCCTGGCTGACGAGTATGAGGGTGTGAAGGAGGTGCTCGGCAGTGTGCTCGATCAGATCGTTGTGAGCAGTCAACCAAACGGGGCTGACAGACACGCCAGAGTTGCCGTCTACCAGCAGAGCTCCACGTACACTGAAGCCCAGTCCAGTGTGAAAGTCATATTCGACTTCCAACAGTTCTCAGATCGCAGTCTAATGAAGAGAAGCATCTATCAAGATCTAAAACAAACCGGAGGCTCTTCCCGACTGGCTTTTGCGATGGAATACGCCATAATGCAGGGCATCCTCACGGCTCCTAGGGGTCGCAAGAACAAGATGGTGCTGGCCATTATTGGGGAGGAGACGGCATCTCAAGACAGAGTGAAGCTGGACTTTATCTCCAAGGTGGCTAAGTGTGAAGGTGTTGTTCTCTTCACCCTGACGGTGGGTAATCACATCAGCACTGCTCAGGTGGAGGAACTTGCTAGCTACCCCTTAGAACAGCACATCATTCACCTGGGCCACTTGAAAAATGGAGAACATGAATACACGCAGCGCTTCATGAGGACGTTCTTCCACATTCTGAGCAGTAAGGAATGGTTCATATTCTTTAATACAGATTTAAGGATTAGTTCACCCAGTGAAAATATGCTTACACTGACTGATGACATTCAGAAAGCACAAAAACCACCATGAAAGTCACAGAAATTACCATGAGGGTGACTACATGATAGTATTTTCATTTTTTGGGTGAATTATCTCTGGTGTAATTTTGTTCATCTTTTGAGGGACTTGTGTGTGCTCATATAGATTATTTGTGATTGCAGAAAATGTGAACACCTACCCTCATTCATCATTCCAGAGTCAGTGTAGTAATTTCCAAACAGATCCAGGCCAGCGTTTGGACTACGAGGCTGCAGAGAGACCCATATATAGGTATCAACAGACAAAATCTGATCTTTTGTCATTTAATGTGAAATATCTGTTTGTTTGAGGTCATAGCAGGAACACTGAACGTCGATCACTGTGTTGATTTATTTATTTAGTTGCATAGTAAGGAGGAATGTGGTTATTTAATAAGCCACAGTTTAATAAAGTAAACCTGCAATAGCAATAATAAAAAAGTACATGTGTATTTATATATACATTTATTTATAGTGAATGTAATTTACATTTAATGCATTATATGTAATGCTTAGAACTTAAGATTGAAGTTAATAAAATCTGAAATAAATAGACATATATTTTTATATCAATTAGTTTATTTACAATGAATGTACACTACTAACACTAAGATTTTTAATGTTTTTTTAAAAGTCTTCTGCTCACCAAGCCTGCATTTATTTGACCCAAAATAGAGCAAAATTAGAGCTAAATTTTTTTTTTTAATAGAGCAATAATTTATTTGTGCGATCAAAGCTAAACTGTCAGCATCATTACTACAGCATCATTACTCCAGTGTCAAGAAACAATTCTTATTATTATTTCTATTAATATCAATATTTAAAACAGTCGAGTAAATTTTTTTTAGGATTCTTTGATGAATAGAAAGATTCAAAGATCTGCATTTTTCTGTAATAAAAATATTTTGTAACATTATATAATATACTATTCAAAAGCTTGAAGTCAGTATCATTTTCTTTTTTGGGGGAGGGAAGAAATTATAGAAATTAATAGTTTTATTTAGCAACGATGCTTTAAAATGATCAAAAGTGATAATAAAGACATTTGTAATGTTACAAAAGATTTCTATTATAGATAAATGCTGTTCTTCTGAACTTTCTATTCATCAAAAAAACCTGAAAAACTTCCACTCAGCTGTTTATAATAATAATAATAATAGTAATAATAATAATAATAATAATAATAATAAATGTGTTTCGAGCTGCAATTCAGAATATTAGAATGATTTCTGAAGGATCATGTGACTAGTGTAATGATGCTGAAAATTCAGCTTTGAAATCACAGGAATAAATTACCTTTTAAAATGTATTCAAATAGAAAACAGTTATTTTAAATAGTAAAAACATTTCACAATTTCACTGTTTTTGCTGTACTTCGTATCAAATAAATGCAGGCTTGGTGAGAAAAGAAAAATCTTACAGTGCAAAAACTTTTGACCGGTAGTGTAATTTACACAGAAAGAAGGCAGGTTCTTATTTACAAAGATGCAGGTTAATAAAAATAAAGCATATATAAATAAAAACATTCATTTTATTAGTATCTACATGTATTTATAATTAAATAATTTATTATAAATAATTTAATGTTCCACAAAAAGTAATGCGGCTGTGTGTATCCAGTGTCAAAACAAATTCTATTTCCTAGAGTTCCTGTGCCGTCCACTGCTTACCCAGACATACAGGTGGAAGAGGAAATCGAAGAAGAAGACCCTGCAGAGGAAGAGACTTGGAACCAGCAGAACTCAGGCCGTCGAGACTCAGAAGTCAAGTCTCTGATTGACTACACAGGCAGTACGTTCTTACAAACCTCTGTTTACATCCCAGTGCCTCTAGTGCTTAAACATATGCAAAGGACAGAAATATACTTCACTTTAAACAAAAGCAGTTTTATTTAAAAGTTGCTCATTTAAATCTGCGTATTACTTATTATGATTTCTATTAATTCTTTTGAATTGTAATTGCTATGTATTTTTTTGGCTATTTTTGAACCCCTGGCTCTTTTCCTTAGAATGCTTTCTCACATTTGTATTTTCTAAGCAGATGTTTAATTAAAAAAAAAAAAAGTATCCTCTGCCTGGCTTATGAGTTAATAAGTGTTTTGCTTTCAGATCCGTGTCACCTGAACAGTGACCTTGGCACCATCTGTGGTGAATATGTGCAGCGCTGGTACTATAATGAAGCAGTCGGTGTATGTTTACCCTTCTGGTATGGCGGTTGTGACGGGAACAGTAACCGTTTTAATTCAGAAAAGGAATGCCTTCAGACCTGTGGCAAGCAAAGTAAGTCTTTCATGCAGTGTCTCAAATTATTTTTTCATCCATATATAATAAGTGAGATTTCAATGGTATTTTGCAACTTAACTAGAAAATGTCCTTGGTTTCCAGTTCCGAAATCTGATCTATGTTACAGCCTTAATGGCCGAAAAGTGCCCAAAACCCCTCTATTTCTAGCCAACATAGCAGTCTGTCTTTGTAACATTTGAAAAACAGATTAGTCTGCTGTGTTTTTTTTTCTAGTCCCACTCAAAACTTTACAAACTGTGCCTTTAAGAAAACAAAAAATAACACAAGGTATTCTGTCAATATAAAAAAACTGCTAAAACATTTTTATTCTTTATTAAATCCCCAGATCCTGAAATAATCCTGCAGACAAAAGAGGAAACGGTATTAGTGGATGGTGAGAAATCTCCGTCTCTTCAAGTGCTTTTCTGGCTTTTGCTAACTCTTGTGGTCTATTACATTTTTTCTCTGTGAAGGCAGTAAAAGGATTTGATTTGGCAAATACAATTTCGCCTGAAGTGTCACTGACCAAATTCTTTCCTGATGTTTCCGCTCACAGATGCGTGCCTCATGAAACAGGATGTGGGGCCCTGCAGTGATTATGTTTTAAGATGGCACTATGACATGCAGCAGAATGAATGCATTCACTTCTGGTTTGGAGGATGTGAAGGAAACAAAAACAGGTTCGACACGGAGGAGGAATGTAAAGCTCTTTGTGTAAAATACATTTAACTAGGATGGCTTTCTAAATGACACTTTTGAGCAAAGACTTTCTTCACCCTCACATACCAATCATTTTCTCTTAGCTAGAAAATTATATTTTTGCAGGTTTTACTACAAAAAGCAAATAATTATCCACCAGCACCCCAACACAGAAGTTAAATAATGGTACTTTTATGGTTAAAGCTAAGTTTGGAAGATATCCTGTTTCCCCCAAGGGATAAAAAATGCGACAATTCTTAGTTATATCTTATACTACGGGGCAGTTGAATGCTTGAATCTGATTGGCTGACGAACGTTTTAAGGTGTGCATTATGTTCAGGGAAACACACGGTGAACGTAGTTCCAGGCAGCTGTGGGCCGCATTACGTCTATATCACTTCGCCACATGATTTCAATTCTTTATTAGGTCCTTACAGCCTAAAACAGCAAAATAACCAAAACCCACAACCACACTGGCCAAACAAATAAATATTTTCCACATTTTTGCTGCAAAATTATGTTTTATTATGTACGGAAAGCACATACTCTATTTGTCCCACTCTCTCTCCCTTACACACACACACACACACACACACACAGATACAGTTTGCACACACGTTAACATACGCACTAACAGAGCCGATCCTCCCTATATGCAAAATACGCAAGCTGCTTAGGGCCCCCGCAACAAAACTCTAACTTAAATCTAGCCCAATCACGTTCCGGGGGGAAAATACACGGTTTTTATGGGGTTCCTCTGGTAAAATTAGCATTCTAGGGGTTACAGAGGTCGCTTCTACCCGCGGACTTAAAACAACCCGTGGCAATAGTATGAAAGTAGCCCAATTCCGCTGGAAAATCATAGACTTGAAACACTGCACACGTGTAAACAATAGCTTCATGCTCATTGTTGTACACATAGATATGTATAGGTAGATTCCCCATTCAACCACTCCAAGCACGTAGACACATCCTATTTTAAATAATAGGGAATCTACCTATATGCATGTTTAGCTGTACCTGCATGAATGCAGGATCGAGGATCGTTTTCATTTTAAAACGCTGTTTTAAAACGAAAACGCACTAGTGTAAACAGGGCCTTAGTTTATGCCTTTTTTCCATAACAATTATGAAAAAAGTCTGAATTTTGATGCAAAAAGTCACAATTATATTTTATATTTTATTCTGTGGTGTAAAAAAAAAAACTAACAAAAACAAATGTGATATAAACTTTGAGTTTTTGCTCAGAATTGCTATTTTATATTTTGTCTTTTGTTGGTCTATTTTGTAAAATAAAAAGATGCAATTACCCTTTTAATTTTTTACACTTGGCAGAAACTTCTGTAAGTCACATTGTAAGTGTGTAGATTAAAATGTCAATGCATATAAAGTTTTTCAGTGAAGATGTTCTGACAGCACTAGTAATGTGCAATCACATTTTTTATACTGTTTTGATAAAATAGTTTTTAATAGTTACTCATTTGATAAAATCTATGAATTTTTGATTCTTCCAAAAATTGTGAAAAACAGCTCGCAACATTTTACTTCTGTAATCTTGTGTAGATTTAAGCAAAACCAGGTTTTCCATAATAAAAAAAGTACAGTTGGACTTGATTTTATTCATTGGGAATCCATGGGTCATTTTAGATTTTTTATGTTCACTTGAAACAATGCTAAAAATGCTGTGCTAAATGTTTTTTCTGAAAAAAAAGGCAAATTTACATTTGTCATAACATTTATTCAGTAATATCCGTAACTATTACACAGTGATTATATGATTATAATGGAAGTTTCTTCTCTATCCATGTCTTGCATTCAGGCCTCAAATTACTAAACTACATGCGTTTAGCTGTGCAGAAATAACACTATAAGTGTAACTACTGTGTGAAACACTGTTTTTGTCCTGTTTCTGCAGTGTTCATATTGTATGACCTTGATATCCACATGAAGCAGTTGCACAGAAAAACAAAAACTTACAAAGCAAACTGTTCACCCACAAACTAGTTACATTTCATTACTTGAAAGTGGATTTGATCCTAAATGACTTAATTATATTAATTGGCATTATATTTAAATTTACAGTGCACTTGATCAGACATTCATACAACCTTTGTCCCATCTTGGCAAAGCCATGTCTCTCACTTCCAGACTTTGACAATGCCATCTCTAGAGGAGGTGACTATAAAGCCCTGGGTGGTCTGGAAAGTCGCAATATCGGTAATAATGTCGTGGTGACCCACAGGAAGGGATTCTGGGCCGCGGCGTGGCGTGTCCTCTGTGGATCCGCTCTTTTGCTTACTGTGGATCTCCTGGTAAGGTCAAAGGGAGACGGAGAAGATCAGCTACTGTAAATATACAGTAAATGTGCAGAAAACAGACATTTAGATAGAAATGAGCTCCAGACCTGTACTACTTCTGTTCCTTCAATGATCTTGCGGTTATAGAACACAGAAGGGCAGTGAAGAGAGTCGTTTGCACCGCCCGCAACAATGTATGACCTCTCAGGGTAGGCCAAATCCCAAAACCTGCAGATATCATACAGAACACATTTGAATTCATAACATGCTCATTGTATCTGCACAGGCCCTCATAACCTTTTGAACCTTTATAAAATTACGGTTGAACCACTGATGTCACATGGATTATTTTAACAATGTCCTTACTACCTTTCTGGACCTTGAACTTGGTAGTTGTATTGCTGTCTATGCAGGGCCAGAAAGCTCTTGGATTTCATCAAAAATATCTTCATTTGTGTTCCAAAGATGAACGAAGCTCTTACGGGTTTGGAACAACCAAATTTTCATTTTTGGGTGAGCTATCCCTTTAAATCACCATAATTAAACAGTGATTAGCTTGCTAATTAGCCACACCTGATTCTCATGTCAGATCCAGCTGTAAGTAGGAGAGGGTTTCCATCAGCAGGGCTGCAGTATATCCCATGAACACTATGAGGAGAAGGCTGTGGAGGACAACAAATTCCAGTGAATGACAGCAGGTAAGTCTGAATTTATTAATTATAAACGTGTATTGTGATGCAGAACTGACAACATACCTGCATCTCTGAAAGCGGAGGGGCAGAGCTGGCCCACAGGGTGAACTTCCTGTCTCCGGTCTCCATATCCCACATGGACACCTCATTGTTACCTTGGACAGCTGACAAGGATGAGAAAAACCTCTATAAACATACTCTATTTTATATATTTATAATCTATTATCATCACTTTTAAAAGCAAGTAATACTTTTATTATGCAAGGATTTAATAAATTCCTCAGACATGACAGTACAGACTTTTATAATTACCAAAAAAACAAAAAACAACTGTTTTCAACAATAATATTCAGAAAATTTCTTGAGTACCAAATGCTGCATATTAGAATGATTTCTGAAGGATCATGTGACACTGAAGACTGGAGTAATGATGCTGAAAATTCAGCTTTCCATTTTAAAATATATTAAAACAGAAAACAGTTATTTTAAACTCTAATATTTCAAAATATTGTTGTTTTTCTGTATTTTTGATCAAATAAATGCAGCCATGGTGAGCATAAGAGACGTTTTACCTGCAATGACTGAAGACTGGTAGAGTGGATGCATCAGCAGCCGTCTGATTCGAGCTCGGGCTGGATGGGAGTGGCTGGAGATTGGTAGCTGAAACCGCATATCCCAGCATGCCATTGTGCCATTACTTGTGCCTATGAAATAAGTTCAAGCTTGAAACGGCAAACCTAGTTTATCAATTACTATGACAGTACAGGAAGCTGCTGAAAACATTCTTCTGTGATTTGAGTTTTGATCGGTACATACACTACCGTTTAAAATTTTGGGAGATTTTTAATGTTTTTAAAGAAGTCTCTCATCCTCCATTTATTTGATCGAAATACAGAAAAAAAGTAATATTGCTGCAATTTAAAATAACAGTTTCTATTTTAATAAACTTTAAAATAGAATTTATTTCTGTGATGCAAAGCTGAATTTTTAATCATTTTCAATGTCACACAATCTTCCAGAAATTGTTCTAATATGCTAATCGATTATCAATGCTGAAAACAGTTGTGCTGCTTAATATTTTTTTGGAAACTGTGATAATTTTTCCAGGATTTTTTGATGAATAAAAAGTTAAAACGAACAGCATTTCTTAAAAATAGAAATCTTTACTATCGCTTTTTAATCAATTTAACACATCCTTGCTGAATAAAAGTAATAATTTCTTTCGAAGAAAGAAAGAATGAAAGAAAAAGATAACTGACCCCAAACTTTGAGCGATAGTTACAAAAGATTTAGGTTTGAAATAAATCCTGTTCTTTTTAACAGGTTCCAAAAAAAAATAGTAAGCAGCACAAAATTGATAATAAATCAGTAGAACAATCTCTAAAGGATTATGTGACACTAAATACTGGAGTATTGATGCTAAAAATTCAGCTTTGCATCACAGGAATAAATTTAATTTTAAAGTATATTAATACAGAAAACCACTATTTTAAACTACAATAATATTTTACAATATTACTGTTTTTTCTGTATTTTTAATCAAATAAACACAGCCTTGATAAGCAGAAAAGACTTTGGAAAGGCAGTGTATTTCTGCTTCACTAGCTTGTACAAGCACCATGAAGCACTATGCAGCTCTCTTACCCACACACAGCCAGCACTGGTGCATGTCCACAGCGAAGGAGGTGATGAGGCCTAGGCGCAGGTCATGGCGGAGGGTCCAGGCATTGCTATTGCTGCGAAGGTCCCAACCCACCAAAAAGCCATTCACAGTGGCATAGGCCAGAACTGTTTGCGCGCCTGAATTAAAGTGATGTACATCCACTACACAACCTTCATCCTTTGGATCCAGGAACCTGGAAGAGACTCAACGGCTCACTGATCTGACTGCTTGAGTGACATTAATCTGAGTGTGATGGTCTTGATTTACTCATCGTATGGCAGAACACAAATTCAGTATGCTACAACTGGAGTAACATGACCTGCACACACCTGGTCTGACAGGGCTGGACTTTGGGTGATTTGGGCGGCTTGTTTGCCTCAACTGCAAGAAGCTGGATGGAACCATTATCTGATGCGACAGCAAGGTAATGCGATCCCTGACAGAAGGTCAGCGTTTTCACATGGCCTCCAATTCGAGAATATGTCAGCACCGACCTGAAACGATCACATTTTCAATCATCCCAGCTCACATTACGGTACAACAACAACTTAGACAATTTATAGATATTGTATAGATATAAGTCAAAAGTTTACATACACAAAATGTATCTGCAAAATGTTAATTATTTTAACAAAATAAGACAGATCATACAAAATGCATGTTATTTTTTACTGACTGATATTATTTGAGAACTGACCTGACCACAAGAGAAAATAATATTTATAAAAATTACTCTGTTCAAAAGTTTACATCCGCTTGATTCTTAATACGGTGTTGTTACCTGAATGATCCACAGCTGTGTTTTTTGTTTAGTGATAGTTGTTCATGAGTCCCTTGTTTGTCCTAAACCATTAAACTGCCCGCTGTTCTTCAGAAAAATCCTTCAGGTCCCACCAGTTCCTTGGTTTTTCAGCATTTTTGTGTATTTGAACCATTTCAACTATGACTGTATGATTTTGAGATGCATCTTTTCACACTGAGGACAACTGAGGGACTCAAATGCAACTATTACAGAAGGTTCAAACGCTCACCGATGCTTCAGAAGGAAACAATGCATTAAGAGCCGAGAGTGAAAAAATTTTGAACAGAAGATGATGTGTACATTTTGTCTTATTTCACCTAAATATCTTCTTTTTTTTTAATTTCATTTAACACTGCACTTCAGACGCTACGAAGATACTTACATGTTTCCTAGAAGACAAAATAAGTTAAATTTACCCTGATTTTCAAATTCAAAAAGTTTTCACCCCCCGGCTCTGATTGCATAGCGTTTCCTTCTGAAGCATCAGTGAGTGTTTGAACCTTCTGTAATAGTTGCATATGAGTCCCTCAGTTGTCCTCAGTGTGAACAGATGGATCTCATTTTTGGCAAGGGTTAAAATACACAAATGTATGTAAACTTTTGAACGGGGTCATTTTTATAAATTCAACCATTATTTTTTTCTTGTGGACTATATGTAAACATCTTTTACGTGAAATATCTTATTCAGGTCAGTATTAAATAAAAAATAACATGCATTTTGTATGATTCATCTTATTTTGCATTATTTTGTAAACTTTTGACTTAAACTGTATATACCTTGTGGTGGTCGTCTTGCCTTCCATTTTCTGGCTGTCCCAGATCTTTACAGTTCCATCATTGGAGCATGTAGCAAAGATGGAGTGCTCGTCAGAGACTCGGATTCGGTTCACGGCAGATTTGTGCTCATGGAGATGAGCCACTAAAAGACCTTTTGGATGCCAGCCTGTAATGTAACAGCTGCAGTTACCAAAGTGGAAATAATCTGTGTGACGCAAACAAGCTAGAAAAACCTCAATCAACTCTAATTTAAAGTAGTTCAACCACAGTAAAACCACCCTTTTCAAAAAGTTCAGTTAGTTATACTATAAGCCACTAACAGAAAGTTACTTAATGAAGCAGTATCTTTTAAAATATTCTGAATTTGAGCATAAGCAGAGGCTAGACAGCCACACCATGTATTAGAAAGGTGAAATATGACTGCTGTACCTGGCAGTGGAGGCCTGCTCTCCCACTCTGCACTTTCCATCATCTGTTTGGCCATGCGTTCTGCGTTGCATTGCTCTCTTTTCTGCTGCACTAGCTGCTGTAGTTCTGCCTTACATGTAGTGATGCGCCTCTGATACGTGGACGCTCCGGTTACAGATTGTACCACTTGAATAGTAGGAAGTGCTGCGGTTTTCCTGGACTGCATGGGTCCACCTTCAGGAATCTGCGAATGAAGAGCAATATGAAGTGGTTTAAGACAAAGGTTTTGGTCTTTTCTCATCATTATTATTTTGGAACAGCATGCTAACACATTTAATCTTGGAAAATCCAGCACATTCCAGCATGTTTGTGCAAACATGACGGAAAGTATCAGATGACTGATATGATTCAAAGCCTTTACAGACTACAAAGCTGCAACACACACAAATGCACACTAAAAAAGTGTTGATGAAGAAAGGATAATGGATGAGAAAGGATGAGAAAGAGCAGGGGAGGGACTGATAGCACACTGTCGGCTCAGCGGTCGACCTGGGCTGAGGATGGAACATGAGGGAGGTTAAGAGGCTGTGAGGAACTCTCAGATCGCAGGCGCTCTCCGGCCAGAGTTCCATTGGGCTGCCCACCACCGCTCGGAACTAGAACATTAGGTACCGTCGAGGGCGTCTGCGCCGAGCTGGGAGGGTCCAGAGAACCAAACATGCTCTTCCACTCTTCGTTCAAGTTGGAGTCCTGTTTCGTATGTTTGCGAGCTGCCAGAAATGAAACAAAATTTACCCATTTTAAAAATGGTTTTGATTGAAGATGCATTTCTGGTTCATAAAACACTCAGTGCACAGTTAAAGTGTTAACATGCGGACTGACACGTGTAAAAAAAAAATCAGGCAATTGATTTAGTCAGCAAAGTGTACTTAATATGTTAATATGTTGAGATCATTAAATTCGGTGAACTATCATTTTTCGGTGAACTATCCCTTTAACTCTCAGCAAATAAATCTGCAATATTTTAACCACCTGCAACTTTATCCATAGCTACAGTTTTACAAGCTGAGCTTCAAATTACACACTATCTCAAAAAGTGTGTGAGGACTAATATTAATATTAGTATAAGTATAAAAATTACAAATGTATCTTTATACAAAGGAATGGTGTCACAAAGTGATCCTATTTGATCATGATATAAGAGTCCTGCTTTAAGTATCTCAATTTCACCTTCTGCTTCCACTGCTACTAGGAAATCAATTCAAAAATTACATACACTACCATTTTTAAATGTTTGGGATCAGCAAGATTTTAAAATGTTTTTGACAAAAAAGGTCTCACAATGGCTGCATTTATTTGATTAAAATCAGTAAAAAAAAAAAAAAATCAGTAAAAACAGTAATTATGTGAAAGACTACAATTTGAAACTGTTTTCTATTTTAACATATTTCAAAATGTTTTTTTATAATGCAAAGCTGAATGTTTAGAAGCCAGTCCTTAGTGTCTCATGATCCTTTAAAAATCATTCTGATTTGCTACACATTTCAGGATTCTTTAATGAATAAAAAGTTATTTATTTGAAATAAAACTATTTGTAACATTACTGTCACTTCTGATCATTTCAATGTAGCTTTGCTGAATAAGAATATTCATTTCTTTCAAAAAACAACTCTTGAATGGTAGTGTATACTGTGACGTCTATGATTATTTATGATTAAATGACTTCAGTCACCAGGAGCCATACACTCCTACTGGTTTGTAACAAACTGACTGAAACAAAATGC
Organism: Labeo catla; assembly: GCA_012976165.1. Taxonomy (NCBI): domain Eukaryota; kingdom Metazoa; phylum Chordata; class Actinopteri; order Cypriniformes; family Cyprinidae; genus Labeo; species Labeo catla. The sequence continues at coordinate 331,465 of VONZ01000238.1, forward strand.
ATTATTAGCCAACATGAGCTGTTGTGACTTATGCAAAACAGTGTTTCACTATTCACATCACATCTCCCTGTTATTGGGAATTCTCAGATTTAGATGCACAAAGCCTCATAGTTAGTCAAAGTGAGTGATTATAACTTCAAACAGAGCTCAGCTGCTTGAGACCTAAACAATATACCAGAGGCAGAAGGGATGAAGTCTGTAAACACATGAAAATGAAATACATTAATTTTAAATGCCAACCCAATGACATGAGAAGCGTACATACTGTATATCCTCAAATAACAGTAAATATGAATGCAAAAAGTGTGTCACCCACCTCTCTTATCTTCAGTCTCCTGCTTGGGCTTGATGAGGTCCACCTGTCGGCCAGTGATGCCAAGTGTACCCAGTTCAATGACTCCGCTGTGGGCTCCATCACTCAGGTGGCTCTGGTCTATGATGTTGGCTTTGGCCTTGTTGGACTTGAGCATGAAGTCTTTCAGAGCTAAGAGCTTGTCCTCCTCAGCCTCTGTCATCCCCTGATAGAAATCACATGATGAAATCACGGCTTAACTTGATTTATACAAGCGTGCCACGAAGCAAGGCAACATGCCTTATTGTTCCTGAAACAATACATCTATGAACCAATCATTACTCAGGACTAGGGTTAGACAGAGTTCGTACAGATACTGCAAAATGAAATTCCAGGACTTTCAAGGACTTTTTAAAGCTACTTTTCAAGGATTTCAAACAATGTCTTCTCTTTCAAATTAAAACTATGATTAATGTTCGTAAGGGATTTGTAACTGTACTGCCTTAATGGTATGATGTTTTTTACTGTTTAATAAAATACATTTTTTTTTAAAAAGTCAGAAAAAAAATATTTGCGAAGCCACTCCGAAGTCCTGATCTAAATCAAATGATTCGTGATACACAATCTGAAGTCCCAATGTGAATCAAATGATTTCTGAACCAGAAGTCTCGATCTGAATCAAATGATTTGTGAACCCGCTCCGAAGTTCAGATCTGAATTAAATGATTTGCGAACCCACTCTGAAGTCCTGATCTAAATCAAATGATTTGTGATACACAATCTTAAGTCCCGATTTAAATCAAATGATTTGTGATATGTGATCTTAAGTCCCAAACAGAATCAAATGATTCATGAACCTGCACCAAAGTCTCGATCTGAATCAAATTATTTGTGAACCCACTCTGAAGTCCTGATCTAAATCAAATGATTCGTGATACGCAATCCAATTGGTATGCTTCAAAAAAGTGAATCACTTTGCGACGCAATGGTTTGACTGATTCAGAGTTTTGAAAAACTCATTTCACCCATTACTACGTGCTTTTTAAAATCGTCAAAATTCAAAAACGATTGGCTTTTTTAATTTGTTCTGTTTTTTTGCTAGTGAATTGCTTGAAATGAATCATCGAAGTCACAATTTTAATTTGAATCAGTCAGGGGTGCGTTTCCCAAAAGCATCGTTAGCTAACTATGGTGGTTAGGTCCATTGAACTCTATTGGTAACAACGTAACTTGCGACCATAGTTGGTTTTGGGAAACGCACCCCAGAGCGGTTCCAGTGTAAATGACTCAGGCCTTAAATTTCAAAATGTCAAATTCAAGTACTTCAAGCAATTTAAGCACCTTGTAAGAACCCTGGTTAGAGTCAGGGCTGTGGCTATTTCACAACAGAAATGTTGTTCTTAAACAATAAAGTATTTATTTCCACATTTAAAAAATTGTATTGCACAAAGAACTCTGAACCAGCAGCCATATACATTTATGAATACAATACAACTTACATTAAATATTAAAACTAAATAAATTAATAGTAATTCATGTTTTTTCCCTGACCTGTGAAAGAAGTTTCTTAAGCAGCTGGGCAATTGCGGGATCCTCAGGAACAGGGCATTCTGGGATGGAGCCGTTGCGCTTTTTTTGGCGGAGTAACAGGTGCCTGAAAAGGCTTCCGATGTCTTTGGATCGCAACGCATAGTCAAAGATGGAGCGACTTACAGGCTCTTTCAGCACACTGAGCAACACAATCTCCTTATCAATCTGTCCAAAGGCAGAAAGAGAGTTGAAAATTGAAATAAAAATTCTCTCATTATTTACTCACCCTCATGTCATTTCTTCCTCTCCTGCAAAAGGAGAATTTTATTCAGAGTAGCTGTTATTAATCACCTGTATAATAGGCTGTGTGATGAAAGGGTTGAGATGGGGCATGAGCTTGCAGTAGACGTCAGCGATATTTAGGTGCTGAGCAACAACGGTGATGAAACCCACAGCTCCATAGCGGATCCACAGATTGGGGTGACACAAGAAAGGAGCTGTGGGACGGTAACATTTATCATGCACAATAATTATCAAGCATATTACACAACGGCGTACAAAAGAACAGAATTTCTCTCACCAATGTCACTGACAAACTCATAAATGTGAGGTTTCTGTAATAGCCCCAGCTGACACATGCAAGTGAGAGCGTTGAGAGCTTTATAAATGACAAACTCCTCAGCGTCACTCAGGCCTTGCTGTAGAAGAGGTTTCAGGATGGAGGAACTCTGCCAGCCCACATATGCTGCTACACCTGCAGGGAGGAGGAGATTTGGTTACATGTTGCAAGAGACTGTCTGATATTATATGAAGCGATGGTGATGGCAACCTACCTACTATACTGTCAAAAAAAGCTCCACGGAGGTGCCAGTCATTCTTGTCATTGAGGAAGGTGATCATGTGGGAGAGAAGGACATCGTTCGCTTTTTGCCTGCCGAAGAACACGCAGAGGCGCGTGATGCCGTTCTCCATCAGCGTCTGTTTGACGATGTTCTCAGGGTCGCTTAGTAAAGTCACCACCTTCTGTTGGACCATCTCATGCAAGGCCTGTAGCTCTTTGGACAAGGGATGGATCATATCCACAGCATTTTAATGACAGCATTAGAATGCTTTCAAACTGGCTATTACTGAGGTGCATAAAGTGAGATCTTACATGGGGATTCATACAGACAATATGTATTAACCTGTGATATTAAAGTGAGATTTTTGTTGAAGAACAGACATTTACCTGAATCATAGTTTTCATTGGGATGAAGAGTTTCTTCTGTGTCCTCACCACTGAGGTCTTGTTCAGAGCTCAAATTATTCTCCTGCACCAGCTCCAGAAAACGAAGAGCTGTCTCAGCCAAGTGTGCTATGTTTTCTATAATATAGAAAACCCCAGGTATTAAGACTTGTATGGCTTAATATAATATAAATGATGTCTCTTACTGAAATATGTAGTAGAAAACCCATAAAAGACATTATTTTAAAAATCCACATTGTTGTACCTATTTTGGATTATGGGGGCACCATTATTTTGATGACGTGAAATGGCTACACTGAGCTACTGGTTGCTATTTTTACTGCAACACAACTCGACACACACAACTCAGAAAATAAAATACTGATACAATGCCACATTGAGTGGCTTTTGGATGTAATGGGCAACAAGAGAGGCGAGAAGCGAACTTTCTAAAGACCTGTGTCTTTGTTTTCTTCACTTTAGGGCTGATGCCTTTGAGGCTTTTTTTTAGTAGACCTACTGAAAGAGCTTACAAACAGCAGAGACAAGAAACGCTAGATGCAATCCTGGCAGGATGCAAACATGCCGACGCTTGTCATGATGCCGCAGCCACTGAAAGAGCTTCTCAGCACAGATTTCACTCAATATCCGGGGGCATTCAGACTCCTTGTTGGGAAAAAACTATGGTACGGCATTTGGTTTAAGCCTACGCCTGTAAACTCTCAGTAGTTGTGGTCATCGTATCAGTATTTTATTTTTAGAGTTGTGTTGCAATAAAAACAAGCAACACACAATAAGCAACAGACAGCAGCAGTAGCGCAACAAAATAATTGTGCCCCCTGTAGTCCAAAATATGTATAAAACGATGTGGATTTTTTTAAATAACGTAAATCTTTCAAGGGTTTTCTACTAAATATTTCAGTAAGAGACATCAATTACGTTATGTTAAGTCATACAAATCTTAATACCTGGGGGTTCCTTTTAAAATCAGAGACTGATTGGATTATGAAAGCTAGTATTTACACATTTAAAAAGAGCAGTTTAATCAAGACAATATAGCAAACAACTCCCTCCAGCATTTTCTAGCACTAAAATACCTGCATAAGCAAGTCTGACAATTGTGGCTTCATCTTGGGCCAAGTGGGCAATCCCAGGTAAAATGTATTCTGGGTAGATATTGACATCATTGCGAGGAACCTCCTTGACCAGCGCCAACACTTTAGTCAGCGTGCGAACGGCCTCAGCCCTGACGCGTGGCATAGAGTCATTGCAGAAGTGCAGTAAGTAAGGTGTAATCCTGTCCAGAAGTATCTCTACATTCAGTCGGCCTGCCAGATGAAGAATCAGCTCCAGGGCTGCCAGCTTGGAGTCGCAGAAACGTAGCGTCTGCAGACAGGATGTGATCACAGAAACCAGAACCACCAGCCCTTGCTCCTTGGATGAACAAAGCTCCTGAGATGCCTTCTCCTGTTTTTCAGTCTTCCCTGTCTGGCCACCACTGCACAGGTTATTAAGGATGTTCTCCAGGTTCTTACGAATCACCAACACCCTCTCGTCAGCAGACTGGAAGGTCTCCTTGGCAAACTGAGCCATGTAGGGCTGAAGGAAGGTATAGAAGATTTCTGGGAAAGCTTTGCCTCGCTGCTGTTTTAGATATTCTTCAGCTGTCAGACGCTTTTCCGGTTCTCGCTGCACCATTTGTGCCACCTGCATAAAGTGGATGAAATTATACAGAGTACTACCTAGAAAATTCAGCTTTGCCATCGCAGAAATAAATTACAGTCTAAATATTTTAAAATACAGTGGATGACGTTTACATGCACCTTGCAGAATCTGCAAAATGTTAATTATTTTACCAAAATAAGAGGGATCTGAATGACCTGAATAAGATATTTGACATAAAAGATGTTACATATAGTCCACAAGAGAAAATTATAGTTGAATTTATAAAAATGACCCCGTTCAAAAGTTTACATATGCTTGATTCCTAATACTGTGTTGTTACCTGAATGATTCACAGCTGTTTTTTTGTTTTGTTTGTTTAGTGCTAGCTGTTCATGAGTCCCTTGTTTGTCCTGAACAGTTAAACTGCCCGCTGTTCTTTAGAAAAATCCCTCAGGTCCCACAAATTCTTTGGTTTTTCTGCGTTTTTGTGTATTTGTACCCTTTCCAACAATGACTGTATGATTTTGAGATCCATCTTTTCACACTGAGGACAACTGAGGGACTCACATGCAAATATTACAGAAGGTTCAAATGCTCACTGATGCTCCAGAAGGAAAATCAACGCATTAGGGGCCAAGGAAGTAAACTTTTGAACAAAATGAAGATATGTCATTTTTTTTTTATTTTGCCTAAATATTTTTAGTGCTCCCCTTCTGTGATACTCAAATGTTTCCCAGAAGACAAAATAGGTTACATTTTCCCTGATCTTCAAATTCAAAATGTTTTCACCCAACTATCACTGAACAACAACAACAAAACACAGCTGTGGATCATTTAGGTAACAACACAGTATTAGGAATCGAGTGTATGTAAACTTTTGAACAGGGTCATTTTTATAAATTTAACTATTATTTTCTCTTGAGGACTATATGTAACTGTCTTTTATGTGAAATATATTCTTATTCAGGTCAGAACTAAATAAAAAAAACATGCATTTTGTATGATCCCTCTTATTTTGGTAAAATAATTAGCATTTTGCAGATTCTGCAAGGTGTATGTAAACTTTTGACCTCAATTGTGTAAAACATTTATTTTAAATTGTAATCATATTTTACAATACTACTGTACTTTGATCAAATAAAAGCAAATTTGGTGAGCAACTACTTTCAAAACCATAAAAAACATTTGTAAGTTAAATTATATGAAATATCTAAAATCGCAAATGAATAGAAATGCTACCAGTTCTCTAATACTGCGATCTTCAATTTTCATCAGCACTTGTTCTGTTTGAAAATGTCCTTTACGGTAAGCCAGCAGTTGTGAGAGGTCGAAGAGTGGGACACCTTCTGTAAACAACTCTGCAATCACACAACCTAACAAGGGAAAGTGAAAAAGAAAGATTTTTTTGAAAAATGTCATATTATAATGCATCAGCTTTAAGCAAACTGAAAACGATATAATGATGATGGATACCAGCTGAGAAGATGTCCATGGGTTGTTTGAGTTCTCCCCTTGTCCTTTGGCTATTGCTGGAGAGATCCACAAGTGGAGTTGTCTGGTCACTTTCTGTGGCAAACATACTGCCATCCACAAACCTCTCCGGAGCAATGTAGCATGTTCTCCTCCTGGACGTGTCGAAGAAGTAGTTGAAATCTGCAGGGTTGTCTTCAGGTAAGTATGTAGGTTTAAAACTAGCAAAGTCTGTGAGAAGCACCCAGTTCCAGCTCGTCACCATAACATTCTCTGTTTTAATGTCACCATGACGCACACCAGATTTATGGGCCTGGTCCACAGCATTGAGAAGCTGGAAGGCGATCCACTTCTTTTCCACATTGTTGAGGAACGGTCGTGTACTGATACGGTCATACAAGTTATCCCGAACGTACTGCCGAAATAGTATGGCTGCTTTCTCAGTAAGTGTGGCTTTTTGAAAAGGCAGACAGTTCTGACAGGAGTGCAGTCTGATTTTCAGCTCCTCCAGCTCTTGTTTGTAGCTGGTCAGGGGGAGAGAGGGGTCCTGGATAGCAAAGACCTTAACCACAACCAATCCTTCTCTATGTTTCGCCCGGGCCACTTTGAAAAAACGCGTACTGCCAAGACTTTTGTCATATTCATAATCATGGATGTCTGAGAAGTAACTGTCCACTGAAAGAATCTGTGATGGAGCAATTCCAGCCAGCTGGTTCCCCATCTCACTGGATCAGAGATGGCTGTCCTCAAAGCCAAATTTATGCCTATTATAGATAGATAGATAGATAGATAGATGGTTCAGCAGCTTAATTACAAAAATCTGTTTTATCTTAAAATGATTAGCAATAATAACATGCAAATGGAGCAGAAACATGTAAAGAGTTGTCATAAATTTAGCATAATCCTTAAATTATAATTCAGTGTGCAGTATTCACAAACAGTGTCATGAGACAAAATGCTGCATCATATCTGTTAGCAATACTCGCTAGAAAACGTAAAACTCCACATTTTTAAATTATTGCAGTTTTCTCTCCATATAACTTGCTAGTTATAACGTATTATGTCACGTACATATGCGTATGTATTGTTTGTTTACCTCACTGGTGTAAAAATAAACGGTTGTTTACCTGATTCTTTGAGCCCAGCGCGCTGTCAACTAACCGACTGGTTAGCAAGAGTTGTGTCCTCCCACCTTACTCAAAATTACATTCTACATTTTGTCCAAGTTGAAACGGAAGTTACTAACATAAATGTCAAATCATACGAACGATACAATATACAGACATTTACATAAAATAGCCGCTTCGTTTGTTATTATGTCTCAGGAGTGAACTAGAGGTGTGCGTCTCCGATGGCTGATCTGAGATCTGTTCCTCAGCTCAATAGCGACAAGCCATTGGATGAAAAACCTCACGTGTCTGATTCCAGATCAGCCGGCAAACCGGAAACCGGAAGATATCATTCGGGATTCTCGGACTTTAGTTGTAGAGTCATTTCAATGCGTCAGAGGCGTTACTGGGTCTGACTTCAATAGTTTGTTTGCATGTTTTGACATTGTTTAAACACACTTTCTCTCTAAAAAAATATTATTTTACTTTTGACGCTATGGCGCTGTTCAGAGGACTGACCGTGTTTAATAGAGTTTCTCCAAACAAGTGTTTCATATCAGCACGAGTAAGAATTTCACTTAGATTTTGTGCATGCAGTTGCAGTTTAGTCTTAAAAAAATATAGTTATTTCTTTACCTGGAACCTTAGGTAAATAAACCATATATAAAATGCTAGGTTGTAAGTTTTAGTTTGCATTTTAGAAAATTTAATTTCAAAAAGCTTGCAAAGTTATATTTGGTTAAAATGATCTCTTTTGATTGTAATAATGTACACTCAATGGGTAAATCATGCCTTTTAAACAACTTTTAATTGCGGACGTATTACATGAATATAATGTATAATTCTATATATGCACTGCTTAGTTTAAGCAGTGAATGTTTTATATTGACATTGTCCTTATGACCTTTCACCCAGTTTCTACCAATTTATAATGGCTACTGTTTATTCCTGTCTGAATCCATCCATTAAAATGATCTTTGCATCCTTTAACAGCTGTTTGGAAATGGGACAAACACTTTGTACCAAAACGGTCCTCCTCAAGCAAGATTCTTCCCACCTTCTGAAGGTGTTATGCTTCTCCCAGGAACTTACAAAAACAAAGTAGCCTTCATCACTGGAGGTGGAACGGGACTCGGAAAAGCCATGACCACCACTCTGTCTTCACTGGGAGCAGAGTGTGTAATAGCCAGCAGGTTAGTTTTCATAAAATTATCAATTAAGTATTAAGCAACACAACTGTTTCCAACACTGATAATAATAAATGTTTCTTGAGCACCAAATCAGCATATAAGAATGATTTCTGAAGGATAGTGTGACACTGAGAACTGGAGTAATAGCTGCTGAAAATTAAGCTTTGTCCTCACTGGAATAAACTGCATTTTAAAATATGTTCAAATAGAAAATGGTTATTTTAAATTGTTATACTATTATTGTTTTTACTGTAGTTCTGATCAAATAAATGCACCCTGCTGAGCATGAGAGAGTTCTTTAAGGCCATACACTTTCACTTTATTTGTAGGTCTTTTAGCTTTCAAATAATTTCTGATGCACCCTATAAGCAAAGCCAAAAGCCTAAATAATTTTTAAGTCTTCTGTTGTCACATCACTTCCAGAAATCTTGATGTTTTGAAGAAAACAGCAGATGAAATCTCTCAGCAGACTGGAAACAAGGTAGCTCAACTCAGCTTTAGAAAGTCTATGCAAACATTGTCATATTCTTAGAGTACTTAAGAAGGATTCCAGATTATGGTGAAGAACTTGTTTTCCTCCTCCTAGAGTTAATAAACGTGTTCTTGTTTCAGGTCCATGCTGTCCAGTGTAATGTTAGAGACCCTGCTTCAGTGGAGGCTGCTGTTAACCAGCTTGTAAATGATGTCGGCCTGCCTGATGTAGGTTAAGGTCTCCATCTTAACAGCAGTGATGCAATAGATTCAGCCAAATACACAAAAGTTTCTGACATGCATTGTCAACCCACAGGTGGTGATAAACAATGCTGCTGGAAACTTCATCTCTCCTTCAGAGAAGCTTTCTCCCAATGCTTGGAGAACCATCACTGATATTGTGCTGAACGGCACTGCCTATGTCACACTAGACATCGGGAAACGCCTCATCAAAGCTGACAAAGGTGATTATTATTTTTATAGAGATGTTTAAATGTAGTTGTAGGGTAATTCAACTTTTTAATTATGATAGTAAGAGCATAGCACTAGCAATGCCAAGGTCATAGGTTTGATACAGAGGAACTGATAAATTAAATGGTTGTTCAGTTGGTTGAATGGAAGTGGTTGACCACTAGAGGGCAGTAAGTGCAAAAAAAAAACAGATAATATGTGGTATTTGTCTCAGTGATCTTTTAATGGATTTAAGTGCATTTTTTGTTTTGAGGGACGTGTCAAAATAATTTTTTGTGATAAATGGTCATAGAGATAAATTTAGAACCCCATAACATTTCTCTATTTTTATATTACTGTTCAAAAAAATGGGTGCTTTTTTAATGAACATTTTGCACTAAATGCATTAAATCAATCAAAAGTGACAGTAAAGGCATTGATAATGTTACAAAAGTTATTTTAAATAAATGCTGTTCTTTTGAAGTTTCCATTTATCATATAATCCTAAAATAAGATGAAATTTGCATGAATGTATCAGCAAATCAGCATATTAGAACAATTTCTAAAGAGTAATGGGTGCGGAAAATTTAGCTTTGCCAATGCAGGTATAAATTACACTATCAGTCAAATGTTTTTGAACAGTAAGATTTTTAATGTTTTTTAAAAGAAGTCTCTTCTGCTCACCAAGCCTGCATTTATTTGATCCAAAATACAGCAGAAGCGGTAATATTGTGAAATATTTTTTACTATTTAAAATTACTGCTTTCTGTTTGAATATATTTTAAAATGTAATTTATTCCTGTGATCAAAGCTAAATTTTCATCAAAATTACTCCAGTCTTCCGTGTCACATGATACTTCAGAAATCGTTCTAATAGGCTGATTTTCTGTTCAAGAAATATTTTTTATTGTTATTGTCATCAGTATTTAAAATAGTTAAGTGAACAGAAAGATCCAAAGATCAGCATTTATCTGAAATAAAAAGCCTTTGTAACATTATACACTATAGCTTTTTTTGGCAAAGAAATTATAGAAATTAATACTTTTATTTAGGGATGCTTTAAATTGATCAAAAGCGATGACAAGACATTTATAATGTCACAAAAGATTTCTATTTCAGATAAATGCTGTTCTTCTGAACTTTCTACTCATCAAAGAATCCTGAAAAAAATATTCAGCTGTTTTCAACGTAATAATTGTTTTTGTTTTTTTTGAGCAGCAAATCAGACGTTTAGAATGATTTCTGAATGATCATGTGACTGGAGTAATGATGCTAAAAATTCAGCTTTAAAATCAGAGGAATAAATTACAGTTTAAAATAGATTTAAATAGAAAACAGTTATTTTAAATAGTAAAAAATATTTCAGAATTTTTGTTTTTTGCTGTACTTTGGATCAAATAAATGCAGGCTTGGTGAGCAGATGAGACTTCTTTAAAAAAATCTTTTTGACTGGTATTGCACATTTCTCTTATCTTTTACATTGTCCTAATATTTCACAGTATTATCGTTTTTACTGTAATTTTGATTGAATAAATGCAGCCTCGGTTTGCATAATATATGTATGGTTGTCCAGACGATCCATGTTTTTCTTCTCCCGCCGGTTGTCTTGATGCTTCTGCTGTAATGATCTTGCCTGTGGCTTCTTGCACATCCCATTTTGTAAATGTGGCATAAAAAGTTGTCAAAATGTTGGATTTTGTTTTGGTAATCAAGCATGCTTTTATAATAGGCTAATTTTTGTGCATTCATGCTGTTTTCTGCTCCCTTTGTTTTCTGTTAAGATAAGAGCTTTTGGCTGTAACCAGTAAGCCACAGCATAATTACTCCTCTGTAAATTAAGACATCATTAGTCTTTGTATACATTTACTTTGCAATGATAAGAGCCAAGTATGTGTGGGTACGATGACAACAAGCAAGACAAGATGATTCTGGTTCATTGCCTCAGTCACATTTGCATTTGTGTGTTATGTGTGTGTGAATTAGCTGCTCAGATTCAGACATCTACTTTCTCACCTGATTATTTTGACCTCTTTCTGCTTCCTTGAACATTGTGATTACAGACTGTTCAATTACTCCATTAACTCGAAGTCTAAAGATATTATATTATTGATAACAAGTCTGACCTTCACGACACAGTGTTTTATCATCATCTCATTGTGCCACAGGTAATCTAAAGCCTAGTTTCATCTCATCTGAAGCAGTAGAAACTAATAATCTCATTGAATTTATGAAGGTGCTGCATTTCTGGCCATCACCACAATCTATGCTGAGAGTGGCTCAGGATTTGTTGTGCCAAGTGCTGCAGCTAAAGCTGGAGTGGAGAAGCTTTGCACGTATGTACTCTGTTACACTACAGATACATTTTTAGGTCCAATTCACCTGGCAGGATGTAGTCTCCTTTGAGAATCAGGTCCTCCTGTCAAATGCCTTTCTAATATATTCTTGGAGGGCTGCATATTTTATCATAATGAAGGTGCCGTGTGCTATGTTTCATTTACATTTTAATTGTAAAAAGGGGATCTTGATCTCCTCCCCTGAAGGAGTGTTGAATATGCTAAAATTACAATAGGGAGAGGTAAACAGCACACTATCTAACTGATGATTCAGATCAGTAACTCATTAATAATATCATCCCTGCTAAAATGTTTAGTTCAGTGATCGGATTTATATATTTATACATTTATGTTATGCTGTAAATAGTTTAGAATATGTAAACTATATATAATATATATATATATATATATGCACATATACATACATATATATACATATATATATATATATATATATATATATACAGTTGATGTCAAAAGTTTACATACACCTTGCAGAATCTGCAAAATGTTATTTTACAAAAAAACAGGGATCATACAAATATGTTATTTTTTTATTTAGTACTGACCTGAAAAAGATATATCACATAAAAGATGTTTACATATAGTCCACAAGTGTACCACAGCTGTTTTTTTTTGTTTGTTTAGGGATAGTTGTTCATGAGTCTCTTGTTTGTCCTGAACAGTTAAACTGCCTGCTGTTCTTCAGAAAAATCCTTTAGGTCCCACAGATTCTTTGGTTTTTCTGCATTTTTGTGTATTTCTAATAATGACTGTATGTTTTTGAGATCCATCTTTTCACACTGAGGACAACTGAGGGACTCATATGCAACTATTACAGAAGGTTCAAGCGCTCACTGATGCTCCAGAAGGAAGAATTTTGCATTAAGAGCCAGGAGGTGAAAACTTTTGAATGGAATGAGGATGTGTACATTTTTCTTATTTTGCCTAAATATCATCTTTTTTTCATTTAGTACTGCCCTTCAGAAGCTACAGAAGATACTTACATGTTCCCCAGAAGACAAAATAAGTTAAATTTACCCTGATCTTCAAATTCAAAAAGTTTTCACCCCCCGCTCTTGTTTTATATATTATGAAATGTTATTGTATATTATTAATATTAACATTGGTGATGTTGTTTGTATTATTAATGTTTATGTATTCATAAGTGATCCAAAAGGTTGCTTATCTGAATCAGTTGCCTTGCCTTTAATAAAAAAGAAAAATTTTACCAGAGCATGATTTGAGTGAAAGACTGAAGTAAAAAATTTTTTATGTTTTTTACATTTAAGATTTATTTCTTAGCATTAGGTATGATTAGTGAGCAGAATCGTAAATATGTATTATAAAATAAAAATATTTATTTCTTCAATAAATCCCAAATATTGTCTTATGATTTTTATTATTATTAATTTTAGGCTTTTTTTCCTTTTTTAGGCTTTTTTTTTTAAATTTCTCTGAATCTTAAAAATATTAACATTTTGAATCTGTGCTTTTTTTAATTTTCAACATGTTTTCAGACTTTAGGACCCTACAGTTCTTGTATACAGGATTTGGACACAAATCCTACACAAATCTCTTTTGCTAAATTGGAAAGTGGCCACATGATTACACTGTCTGATCTGAAGTGTGTACTATACATTCTGTACATAAGATCACCAGAGCCTTAACAGCCTTTGATTGCATTTTCTTTGGCTTGACCGTGAGCCTCTATGTTTGTTATTGCTTCCCGTGTGTGATAAACCTAATAGAAAATAGTCTGTCCCAGGAAGATAATTGCACTAGAAGCTGTGCTGCCCGTGTCTGATAGATAGGATGACCAGATGTCCCCAAAAAGTGGGACAAAATTCAAATAAATCAGAGCATGTGTAAGCGGTCTGACTGATTCTGTCTACCCACAGGTCTCTGGCAGCAGAGTGGGGCAGATACGGCATGAGATTCAACATTATTCAACCAGGACCAATCAAAACCAAGGTAGTGTGCATGTTACGTTCAGTTGCTCTTCTCTGAAAATGTCATCATTGAACCCTCAGTGTGTTCAGAGAGAAGTAGTGAAGTCTAATTTGTGAATGAATCGTACTTGTTGTCAGATCTTTTCAATGAAAACAAGTCTGAATGATTCTGACTCAGTCAAATTTGGATTATTTTCAGTCTATAAAGCTTTACGTTTTTTAAATTAAAATAAAGTGCTGTACAATAACTCCTCTGGTATCTTTATGAAGGGTGCCTTCAGCAGACTGGATCCCACCGGTTCCTTTGAGAAGGTGATGTTGGAGAAGATAGCCGTAGGTCGTCTGGGAACTCCTGGAGAGATCGCCAACCTTGCTGCCTACCTCTGCAGCGATTATGCCAGCTGGGTATCAGGCGCGGTGAGTTCGGTGACCTTGCGGGAAAAGTACTCACCTAGCATCATCCCCACAGGGCCTCTCGGTTTACAGCCAAATAGAAACAGAGCCAAGGGCACACACTCCACCCCTCTTTCCCTGTCTGAGTATCAGAAGGACTTTTGTGAAGAATTAGAGAAAAAAATAGTGCTCCAGAAATCAATATGGAATTATATGGTCCGGCGCATTACTGTAATGGCCCTATACTTATAAAGTTAAGGAGCCCTGACAGGGCAGCTAATATGTTTTTCACAGTGAAAGACAAATTTCCATCTTACATATCTCCCCTGTCCTCACAGATCATTCGAATGGATGGTGGTGAATATGTCTCCATTGCTGGCGAGTTTAATGGCTTGAAAAAGGTGATTTATTTTTCTTTTGAAATAGAAATTTACAATGGGGAGTTTTTATTACTTTATTGATTATATGTTTACCTTGATTTTATTTGCCAGGTCACAAAGGAGCAATGGGCCATGATGGAACCAATGATCAGAAACACAAAAGGATCGTAAACCTCTGAAATCGCAGTAACTCGACACTAATGACAGTCCTAATCTCAGTCTCCCATTGTAGGATCAGCTATTTTGAAAAATTATTTTTAGATTGTGTAAATTGACACTTAAATTGTCCTGGCACATACAAATATCCGTCCAGTGACATCGGTTACCGATTTATCACACTGAGGCCTACAGTTAATTGCTGTTTGGAGTTTCTGAGCTGTGCTTAATTATAGATTTGTGTACTTTTTGACATTTGCCATTTATGCCTTAAGTATCCATTGTAACAATGGCAATTACATTCTGTATGCTGTAAACACATAGGTTACGGTTACATATTTAACCTATACACTGCCCTGTACACTGGGACAGGCTCCAGCAATCCCACAGTCCTACAGAGAACAAGGGGTTTGGAGAATAGATGGGTGGGTGGATGGTTAATGTACATGTTTTAATAAATCCCACAAAGATTCCTACAAGTACATGATTTGATTATCTTGTTTAAAAGGATGTAAAAATAATCAGCCTGAACTTTTATGACAACAAGTGTTAAAATACTTACAATAACTTTCAACAAGTGAGAGAAAAAATATTCTGCCTTAATTCTTAAAACAAAATAAATGAACCATTCTACAGAATTGGTGCAAACTGCTGTCTCACAACCAAACAACACATTTAAAAAGCATTTAAGTATTCAAATCTAGACGTTTACTAAGATCCTTTTATTATCTATTGAAACTCACAATAGTATTTAAACTTTCAGTAAGCTTAATATATATAAAATCAAAATTTATTGGGTACTGTCAATTGGGAGGTGGCTGTCCCGAACCCTAATCCCTAAATTTCAACTTATATTAATTATTAAAATTATATTAAAATAATTTTTGCATTTTATTCCATTGTTGTTTTTAAAAATATCTTTTTGATATATATATATATATATATACTGAAACATTTGGTGGAATTTCAGTAGTGACATCTTTGTTTTTTATTTTATGTTATCCCATAAAATTGACACTACTGAAACAGTCACGACCAAAACATGTCATTATTGTTTCGGTAGTGACAAAAGGGAACACATAATCCTTTATTTGGGGTAAATAAAGAAAATTTTTGTACAGTTTAGTATTTTAGTATGTTTTAGTAGTGTTTTTGTATGTGAGTTAAAATTCTGTAATGTGATGTGGTCGCTACCAAAGCATTACTGTCACTACCGAAAATGTGCAGTCACGACCGATAACATGTTTTGTAAAAATGAGGTATACTGAATTATTAACTAAGATGTTATAATAGTGTATGGTTTAATGTATATTCAAACTAATGAATCCTAAAGTTTGAAATCAGTAATCAACATTTAGCCTTTTACAAAGAAAAATTGGATTTAAATACAATAAATCTCACTTAAAATATTGTTAAAATTGTAATTGTCATTGATTTACCTTTAAAAACTTTTTAATAAAATAGAAAAACATATATTTACAAGGAAGATATAAGCTAAATTTTATTAGGTCTATATAACCCATCTTATTAAATTATATATTACTCTATTTCGGTAGTGACAAATTTGGGGAAAGGACAAATATTCCAAAACTTTCTAAAAATACAATATGAGAATTAACTGCACAATTACTAGAAATGTGTACCTTGTATATTACACAATTTGCATACATATAAAAGTTGTGGAAAATAATGTTTCCAACTCTTACTTTGAATCAATTCTGTAGAATGGCTCAAATAAGAGAATACAGGATTTAATTGCTTTGTATTTCTGGAAGTCAGCAAGTTTGTTTGTTTGTTGGTTGGTTTGTTTTTTTAATAAAGTAAAACCGTAATATTGTGAAATTATTACAATTTAATATATCAAATTTCTATTTAATTTGATACTCAAGTAACATTTCTATTAATGTTCGAAACATTTGTGCTGCCTATCATAGTTGTGATTCATTTTTCAGGATTCACTGATGAATAGAAAGTTCAAAAGAACTGTTTACTTTAAATAAACATCTTTTGTACTCACTTTCTTACAATTTAATGGATCCTTGCTGAATAAAATTATTGATTTCTTACTGAAACTTACAAAACTTACTCCAAACTTAATAAATTTAATAATGTAATTTAAGATACAGTATTTGCCAGACGGAGCCTGAGTCTTGATGATTTTAGGCCTCAATATGTTCTCATAGTCATGAGTGCTAAATAACAGTTAGCCTTAATAGTGGCATTTTCAGGTCAAGCCTAAATCACTGGATATTACTGGCAGGGTGCTAAAATAGCTCATAAATTGGCATCGAAATTCTGGTATCAAAACAATTTTCCTGCTACGGCGCTTGAGGGGAAGAGACATTTCTCTCCAATACCATTTATTCTTGGTGTTCCGGTCCATAGGTGTGTAATTGAAAATTCCAAGCATAAAATCTTGATTACAGATACGAGAAAATATGAAAATCAAATGGGTTTTCAATATGCCGTTATCCTAGTTGATTTAGTTTTACCTAGCTCTCAATGTACCAACTAGAGTGGTTCTGTTTGTTCGCCTTGACACAAGTTTTATGTCTTGCAGTGTCCGCTAAGGGAAGGTCAACTGTTCAATTATAAGATAAGATCATGATCTATTCAAACTTTAAATGGGGAGGAGAACTTTACTGAGAGTTGCTTTGTGTTTTTTGCTCAGACTCTCCAATCCTAGCTTTATGTTCATGTACTGTTTCAAAACCAGACATTTATTTTGATAATGATTTATTTACTGAGCAAACTAACATTTGCATGTTATGATTATGTTGCAACGAATCACACATGAACTAAAATCAGTGGGGTCCACAACAAATCAACATTGGATCCCATTGACTTTCATTGTATTTATTCCACAGAAGAAAGAAACGTAGCCTGATTTTCTTAGGGACTGAGGGATCCACACAACTGGATGCAGGTAGTCATTCGATAAGTTTAATATTTTCTTACACAGTGTCTGTGGTGTTTAGCATAGAGTAGCATGTCATTCTTTACAGTGCAAAATCTAACATTTGAGACAGGACTGGGGCGATGCATTATATTCGGCATGTGCTTGCAGTCAAAAATACCCCACTAGCACGGCCTGCCATCAGTTACAAACATGCATCGTAAATGTAAATGCAGCCTTTTGGAGTTTTACATAGATCCCACCAACAGGCCATGTTTCATCAGCATTCCTTGAGGACATTATTGCTTTTGTGTATAATATTGTAAGGTAAACCAATATGTATTATACTTACTGAATAGGTATTGGTGGATATTTTAGATATTGAATTGGGATGGGGATTTGGTAGCATGTTGTGTTTCTTCTTTTGTTAAGGGAAAATATGCAGTGTATGTTGTAAGTATCGTACGTGTGCTGTTGTTAAAAAATCTGTACACTTAGAAACAGTATAGAAACAACAAATTGAAAAGTATGTGTCACTGGTATGCCTGTCTATGTGAAATCCATGTTCAAAATGAAAGAACGTAAGAAGGTTCTAGCAACTTTACGCGTCACAGGTGAGCTGAGGACGGGGATTTGGGATGGTGTGAGTACAGATGAAGGCGTTCACATCTCCTCTGCGCACAACACCAGCGCTAACTCTGTCCTGTAGAGCTTGCCTCCGTCAGACAGAGCCATGATGGCGGTCTTATACGTCGGGATTTTGCTGACTTCTAGAACCTGTCAGAGATCAGAACAACATCTTCAGTGTTTTTAATGTCCATCTTTCTATATGGCATTAGAAATGTTACGTTTTTATGAATCTCAAAGGCTTTTTCTGACTTATGTATGATATAATTAAAATTATTATTATTATTATTTTTAAAAATCATTACTACATTTCTGAGGTATGAACAAACCCTTGATTCAAAATGGCCTGAAGAGTTGCCATTCAAAAATGTTCATACTTTTATTCACCTAGGATGCAATAAATTATTAAAAGTGACAAGTTTACATCTTGCAATTCTGACTTTTTTCTCAGAATTGTGAGATAAAGATATAGAGATAATTGCGAGTCATTAAGTCAGAACTTAGAGTCTTTTCCACCCTCAGAACTGGACTTTACTGTATATATCTTACAGTTCTGGGAGAAAAAAGTCAAAATTGCAAGATATAAAGTCGCATTTGCGAGAAAAATGTCAAAATTCTTTTTATCTCACAATTTTGATTTTATATCATGCAATTCTGACTTTAAAACTTACAACTGTGAGTTTATATCCTGCAATTCTGAGATAAAAGTTGGATTTACGAGTTGTAGCTCGCAATTCTGACTTTATAACTCGCAATTGCGAGTTTATATCCTGCAATTCTGAGATAAAAAGTCAGAAGTATATCTCACAACTGTGATTTTATAACTCGCAATTGTAAGTTTATATGACAATTCTGAGAAAAATGTTGGAATTACGAGTTTTTAGCTCACAATTCTGATTTTATAACAAGTTAATTTCATGCAATTCTAAGGAAAAAAGTTAGAATTGCAAATTTGTATCACACAGTTCTGAGAAAAAAGTCAGAAGTATATTTCGCAATTGTGACTTTTAACTCATTGCAAGTTTATATCACACGATTCTGATTTTGTAACTGGCCATTGCGAGTTTATATCACAATTCTGAGAAAAAAGTTGGATTTACGAGCTTTAGCTTGCAGTTCTGACTTTATAACTCGTTTATATCCTGCAATTCGGAGATAAAAAGGCAGAAGTATATCTCGCAACTGTGAGTTTATAACATGCAATTGTGAGTTTATATCACAATTCTGATAAAAAAAAGTTGTAATTACGAGTTTTTAGCTCCGTTATCGTCCTCTAAGTTGATAATTTGCATGCAGCAGGAAATTTCATTTCTCACTATTATTATCATTTATGAGTGTGCTTCAAAATAGTAGTTTGTGCTCGTCGTGGGCTTGGACTCATCAGAATACATCAACAGATCTTAGAAAATAAAAGCCTCAGATTAGTTGGGTTTTTAGATGCATACCTTGTTGTTTTTCTCACAAAGGTCTTTAAGGAGGGCGTCAAGCTCATTTTCGTCCATGTAACCGTTCCTGTCCTGGGAGAGGCGGAGAGCATAGTGAACATTAACGAGCACAGATGTGTGACAGCCACTGAGGAAACTCAGCGTCATGCCACTTTACCATCATTTCCTGTATTCTCTATTCAGACATTAGGGACGCCTCATGCAATGTTCTCTAGGGAGAGATTGGAAATCAGGGCATTAAGGATCGGTTTTGCACACAGAGTCAATGCAATGACATGCTGGGGCTCGGGGTGCTCATTTGGTGCTCTGAAGAAATAACAGCCAGAGAAAGTGGGCCTGTAACGTCCTTTAGATAGCTTGAGACATTTTGGCAGTGTATGTACTATATCTCTTTCTAAACACCTTTTTTATTCATTATCATGACCTACCAAATCCTAATGACTTTTTATCATTTGTATTTTTTATGTTTTACATTTCTTATATATTTTTAGGAGCATAAAAGTAGATTTAATTTAATTTAATTTAATTTAATTTTATTTTATTTTATTTTACACAGTTTTTGCTCATAAAATAATGGTTGATAGCAACCTGGGGTTGCAAAGATGCTCCAGAACAAACTGTCACAATTTTTGTTTACATTTCTTTTTATTATATATTTATATAATATTTTGACATTAAATTTTAATTTTATGTGTGAACTATTTTGTTTGCTACTGCATTTATATTTCATCAACAATTTCATGAGGTATCTAGGTCACTAAGCCAGTTATTTTATTTTATTTTTTACACAGTTTTTGGCCATAAAATAATAATTGATAGTGTAATGAAGGGTCGGCAGAGTTGGGATCCATGTGCAGCGTATTTATTAAAGACGATGTCAGACAGGCAAGGTACAACACAGCAAACAGGAATGTAGTAGGTAAGGCAATACTCAGAGTCGAAATACAGGCAGAAGGTCGGGGCAGGCAGCAGACAGAGAACACAGTAGTCAATAACACAGCGAGAGGTCCAAAGGGCAGGCGGCAGGGTTCAAACAACAATAGGCAGTCCAAGGTAATACACAGATAATCCAACAGAGAAAAATACCGCTCAGAAATGTCAGCCGGGGCAAAACAAGACTTCGCGATGTGTCTGAGAAACCCGGAAGTATTTATAGCAGGGGAACAGGAAGTGGAAGTTCATGAGGTCAGAACCAGGTACGGGGTTATGGGAAATGTAGTGAAAAGTGGAAGGGGTTAGTATTCGGGCGACGGCGACCTCTGGTGACGATCAGGGGGAACCACAGAGGCCGGGATCGTTACAGAGCCCCCTCCCTGCGAACGGCTCCTGACGTGAGGAGGCTGACGACGCCGGGGTCTACCACGGGAACGAGGAGCGGGTTTGTCCGGATGGTTTGAATGAAAGTCAGTGACCAGTGATGGGTCTAGGATGTCCTTGGAGTTAACCCACGATCTCTCCTCTGGACCGTAGTCCTCCCAATCCACGAGGTATTGGAGTACCCCGCCCCGGCGTCGAGAGTTGAGGATCTCCCTGACCCGGTATGCCTCCTCGCCGTCGATGATCAGCGGAGGGGAACTCTGAGCCCGGTCCTCGTCTAGGTCGTCCGTCCGTCTCGGAGCACCAGCGGCCTTGAGCAGGGACACATGAAAAGTGGGTGAGATACGGTATTGAGCAGGCAGGGCTAAACGATAAGAGACTGGAGTTATCTGTTTAATGACTCTGAAGGGACCCACGTACCTGGGACTGAGTTTGCGGCATGGGAGTCTCAGACGAAGGTCTCTGGTGGATAACCATACCCATGACCCGGGAGCGAACGCCGGACCGGGGCGACGGTGTAGGTCAGCAAACCTCTTTTGTCTACGGATGGCTTGCTGAAGGTGAGTGTGAGCAGAGTTCCATGTGGCCTCGCTTCTTTGAAGCCAGGAGTTGACTGCAGGCAATTCAGTGGGTTCTCCAGACCACGGGAAGAGAGGAGGCTGAAAACCTAACACGCATTGGAATGGCGTGAGTCCGGTTGAGGGTTTGAGAATGGAATTTTGTGCATACTCAGCCCAGAAGAGAAACTTGCTCCAGTCTGTCTGGTTGTGATGGCAGTATGACCTGAGGAACCGGGTGATTTCCTGGTTAAGGCGTTCGGTCTGACCATTCGACTCTGGATGGTACCCTGAGGAGAGACTCACATTGACGTTAAGACACTTGAATAAAGCAGACCAGAGGCGAGAAGTGAATTGGGGGCCCCTATCGGACACTATGTCGGCTGGGAGACCATAGAACCTGAAGACGTTATTGCAGAGTACCTGAGCTGTATCGAGGGCAGTAGGTAGCTTGGCGAGCGGGATTAGGCGGCATGACTTGGAGAACCGATCCACTACTGTCAGTATGGTGGTGTGACCCTCGGAGGGAGGCAGGTCAGTAATGAAGTCAATGGAGATGTGTGACCATGGTCTCTGAGGGGTCGGCAATGGCTGCAAAAGGCCAGCGGGGAGTTGTTTGGATGGCTTGGAGATGGAACAAACCTCACAGTTGGTTACATACTGGATGGTGTCAGGGCGGATGGACGGCCACCAGAATTTGTTGGAAAGTAGTTCCAATGTAGCAGTGATTCCCGGATGTCCAGAGCTGGGGGTGTCATGAACGAGTTGAAGTACCTGTTTCCTCTTGGACTGTGGAACGTAGATCTTGTCTGGAGGACAGTTAGGCGGTGGAGGGTTCTTGTTCTGCATCTCTGCGAGTTCAGTTATGATGTCCCACTGGACGGGAGCAACTATGAGGACGTCTGGCAAGATAGGATCGGGAGAAGGTGGTTGATATTCAGCCTCAAACAGACGAGATAAAGCATCTGCCTTAGTGTTCTTTGTTCCAGGGCGGTAAGTAACAGTAAATTTGAAACGGGTGAAGAAGAGGGCCCACCTGGCTTGGCGGTGATTGAGTCTCTTGGCGGATCGGAGGTATTCGAGGTTGCGGTGATCAGTGAGAACGGTGAACGGAAGTTTGGCCCCCTCAAGCCAATGGCGCCACTCCTCAAGAGCAGCTTTCATAGCGAGCAGTTCCCGGTTACCCACATCATAATTCTGTTCAGCCGGTGTAAGTTTGCGTGAGTAAAAGGCGCATGGATAAAGCTTGGGAGGATCGCCATGCCTCTGAGACAGTACAGCCCCAACTCCCGTGTTGGAGGCGTCAATTTCGACGATAAACTCACGCTCAGGATCGGGATGGTGTAGAATGGGAGCAGAAGAAAAGCGCCTCTTGAGGAGTTCAAAGGCCTCGCTGGCTGCCTGGGACCAGGATAACTTGCTGTTATTCTTCTTAACCATGGAAGTCAAAGGGGCTGCGACTGCGCTGAAATTTCTTATGAACCGCCTATAGAAGTTAGCAAATCCCAGAAACCTTTGTAGTTCCTTCACATTGGCGGGACGGGGCCACTTCAGGACTGCCTGAACCTTGCTATCATCCATAGCGACTCCGTCGGGACCCACAACGTACCCCAGAAACGTGGTGACTGTCTGATGGAACTCACATTTTTCAGCTTTAGCGTAGAGTTGATGAGAGATTAGGCGCTTCAAAACCTTCCTGACATGGGAGATGTGGGCGTCCATTGTCTCGGAGTAGACCAGAATATCATCCATGTAGATAATAACCCATCTGCCCAGCATGTCTCGGAATACGTCATTAATGAAGGATTGAAATACGGACGGACTGTTGACCAGCCCGAAGGGCATAACCCGGTACTGATAGTGACCAGTAGTGGTAGAGAAGGCAGTTTTCCATTCGTCACCCTCCTTTATACGGATCAGGTTGTATGCGTTGCGGAGGTCAAGCTTAGTGAAGTACTTGGCTGAGCGGAGTTGTTCAAGTGCTGGAGGTACGAGGGGCAGAGGATAGCGGTACTTGACGGTAATGTTGTTGAGGCCTCGGTAGTCAATGCAGGGACGGAGACTACCGTCCTTCTTCTTGACAAAAAAGAACCCAGCTGATGCAGGAGAGGTGGAGGGCTCAATGAATCCTTTGGCCAATTCCTCTTCGATGTAGACCCGCATAGCCTCCGTCTCAGGTTGAGAGAGGGGGAAAACTCTGCCTTTTGGGGGAATGGTTCCAGGAAGTAGTTCAATGGCGCAATCAGAAGTGCGGTGCGGGGGTAGTTGAGAGGCTCGAGCTTTGCTGAAGGCCTCAGCCAGGTCCTGGTATTCGAGAGGGACATCTGCTGCGATCGCGGTGTCTGAATTGATGACGGGCGCCTTGTCAGCTCTGGGTCTGAGTGCGGGGAAGCATTGAGCAAAGCATCTGTCCGACCATTGTGTGACCTGCCCCTCCGTCCAGGAGATCTGCGGCTCGTGTTCCTGGAGCCATGGAAGACCAAGGATGACCGGGTTGTGTGGAGATTGGATGATGAAGAATCGTATTGTCTCTGTGTGAAAAGCACCTGTTGTGAGCTGGAGATCGTTGGTGGTGAACTGGACCCGTCCCGGACCCAGCGGTCTCCCATCTAGTGCTGCCACTGACAAGGGAGATGTACAAGGTATCAGTGAGAGACAATGGGTTTTAGCGAAACCTTCATCCAAAAAATTGCCTGCTGCGCCAGAATCTATCAATGCGGTTGTGTCAATGAACTTATCAGAGGAGGTAATGTGTACTGGAATCTTCACAGTCTGGGAAGAACTTGAAATCTGACTCACCGCCGGATGAGGAGTGGACTTGGCTGGACAGAAGGCCTTCATGTGACCGGCTTGACCGCAGTATAGGCAGAGGTTGAGCTGTTGTCGTCGGCCTCTCTCCTCGGCGGTTAGGCGAGTGTGGGCAACCTCCATAGGTTCGTGAGCTGGCGTGGGCGAGGAGACATTAAGTTGAGTGGACCTCTCCCGGTTGGGCTTCCTGGAACGCATAAGGTTGTCGATGCGGATGGTAAGATTGATGAGTCCATCGAGCGATCTCTCCTCATCCCGGCAGGCCAGTTCTGCTTGGAGCTCGTGATTTAGCCCTCTGCGGAAGTGAAGTTTTAAAGGTTCATCAGGCCAACCCGTCTGAGCGGCTAGTGTGCGAAAGGTGAGAGAGAATTCAGCAGCGGATGATTTTCCTTGGCGCAACGTCAGAATGCGCTCACCGGCAGCCTCGCTCTCCTTGGGAGTGTCGAAAACCTCTCTGAAACGGCGGAGGAATGCTTCAAAGGATGGGAAAGTGGGACGGTTAAGATCCCAAACAGCGGTGGCCCAGTCCAATGCTTTGCCTGTGAGTAGTGAGCAGACGAAAGCGATCCGACTCTCCTCTGTGGGGTATAAAGCAGGTTGTTGGGAGACAAACAGAGAGCATTGAAGGAGAAAGCCCTTACATCTGGCGGGGTTACCATCAAATTTGTCAGGATAAGCCAAACGAGGGCTAGCCACGGGAGGATGTGCAGAAACAGTTTGGGGTGCCGGAGTGGTAGTAGTTTGAGCAGTGGCAACAGCAGTGGATTGTAAGGAATGCAAAGTTTTTACCATCTCCTCTGTGAGCGTTGTGAGACGAGCGAGCTGTTGCTGGTGCGCCGCTAACACGTTAGCTTGAGCAGACACCTCCGTGGTTAGTCTGTAGACTGCTGCTGGATCGATGTTTGGCGAAGTCTTCTGTAATGAAGGGTCGGCAGAGTTGGGATCCATGTGCAGCGTATTTATTAAAGACGATGTCAGACAGGCAAGGTACAACACAGCAAACAGGAATGTAGTAGGTAAGGCAATACTCAGAGTCGAAATACAGGCAGAAGGTCGGGGCAGGCAGCAGACAGAGAACACAGTAGTCAATAACACAGCGAGAGGTCCAAAGGGCAGGCGGCAGGGTTCAAACAACAATAGGCAGTCCAAGGTAATACACAGATAATCCAACAGAGAAAAATACCGCTCAGAAATGTCAGCCGGGGCAAAACAAGACTTCGCGATGTGTCTGAGAAACCCGGAAGTATTTATAGCAGGGGAACAGGAAGTGGAAGTTCATGAGGTCAGAACCAGGTACGGGGTTATGGGAAATGTAGTGAAAAGTGGAAGGGGTTAGTATTCGGGCGACGGCGACCTCTGGTGACGATCAGGGGGAACCACAGAGGCCGGGATCGTTACAGATAGCAACTTGGGGTTGCAAATATGCTCCAGAACAAACTGTTGGCAATTTTTTAACATTTGTTTTTATTATATATTTTTATAATATTTTAAGGTTGAATAATAACAGAGCTTTAATTTTTGTGTTAACTATTTTGTTTACTACTGCATCCATTATTTCATCAAAAAACTTTATTTTATTTTATTTTATTTTATTTTACTTTACTTTACAGTTTTTGGCCATGAAATAACAGTTCATAGCAACCCGGGGTTGCAAAGATACTCCAGAACAAACTGTCAACATTTTTATAATATTTTGAGCTTAAATAATAACAGAATTTTAAGCCTGTCAAGTAAGTCTATGTATCTCCATAATACTAATAATGTGGCCTTAAATCACTTCTTTATGATCTGATGAAAGAACAAGCTAGCCTGTTGCATTGTCCCAGAGCAAACAGTATGAGGCCAAACCGCATGTCTGCTAAATGCAGACCAGCAGTCAGTGTGTCTGTAATGAAATGCCTGAGAGCTTTGAGCATATGCAGCCTCCTCTAATGCCGCATCATCGCTCTGTGTTTTCTAATGGCCCAAAAACGGGTATGTGTGCGTTTGAGTCGGTCTCCATGTGAGTTGGCAACCCGAACCTGCCAATCAATAAAGATCAGGGGTGCTGTCATCAGCAGTGAGGAATTTGCCCTATTCAGGGACACAGTAATACATTACAATGGAGCCAGGGCCAAAAGATTCAATGGTGTTGGAGGTGATACCCAGAAAGAGCACTGTCTTTGCATACTAATGACTGCTTTCCTAGGGCATTATACAATTGGAGACACTCTGGTTGATCTGTGCACGCTTGGTTATCCATAAGGCTGATTTTTTTTTTTTAAGGCTATTGGGAACATATGACAGAGTGATTGATCAATGCAAGAGACTTACCTTATCATATAACTCAAAAATCTTGTTGAACTCTTTTCTGGCCATTTTTACCCCCTGAGGAAAAGATTTGTTCAGTTGTACAGTCAGTGGTTAAGAGTAAATCCAATGCATTTATGGGTTAATTTCATAATGTTGACATACCTGGAATTTTAGTAGAAAGTTCTCCTGGTCTGGTAACAGCCTGTTTAAAAAAAAATAAAAGAGATTTGCCATTTAAGTCAACAGGCAATGACAAATATTCATAGCAAATTTGCAAGCTCACTAACCGTGCCATTTCTGACAGACATAATTTTCCATCCTTATTTGAATCAAATATTTTCAGCTGTAACAAAATAAACAATATTATTTCCTTCAAAATGAAAAGTTCTCTAAGGTGACATAAAAAATGCATTTTTGTTGGACTGTGTAGTTCAGTCTGAGCTTACTGTAGTCTGTGTGTACTCCTCTAATTTCTTCTCATCATATGGTTTTTTAGCCCTTTGAAGCAGGTCTTTCAAAAAATTCTGAAAAACATTAGATTGGATTATACAGTTATATGGAGTAAGATTCGTTTTTACATGAATACTTTTGAGGATGCATTAAATAGATTTTGAACAATAGTTTATGAACCAAAGACAGAAATATTGTGAGATACGAGGTTGTTAATCAATGCTATACACTTCTTTTTAAGCCATCAGCCTCCATTAGTTTCTAAATAATCATGTTCAACAACAAATTTTGATTAAGTCTTAGTCATAGTTTTTTGACTAAAATGCCATTTAGTTTTAGTCATATTTTAGTCATCTGAATTGTTTTTAGTTTTAGTCTAGTTTTAGTCAACTAAATATCATAAGATTTTAGTCAACTAAATCTACAGTAGATTTAGTCGGCTAAAATCTAATTGGCTTAGAGTGTAATGCATTTATTAAGCATTTCTCAAAAATGACCAAACTCATTGAATAGGTTTGATATTAAGATTTTATCATGAGAGACACCGATTTAACTGCTGTGACATGCAACATGCCTTTATATTAAAATTAAATGAAACCACTTCTCATAAACAAACAAGAACATGGTCTTCTTTTCAACGAAATACCAATGCTTATATAAGCTAATTATGTTCTCTTTATAACAACTTGTTAACCACATTCTTCATTCTGTCAAGCAGACATATTTATTTATATAAATAAATTTAGGTTAATTTGTATTAGGGCTACTAAAGTGATTCAGTCAAGAGCAGTGAGTGAATTTCTGTCTTTCCTTTGTTGCTTGATTAACCTCAACACCACAGACAAAAGCAGTCTAAATTAGACTGCTGTCCCTTTAAAACCAAATGCACGGATGCAATGTACTAATACCTGTCCGTTATTCTCCCAACTGTTTACATTCACCTAAGACATAACTGAGTGTGTTTACGTGAATCGTTGCAACGCGAATCGAGAAATGATTCAGCATTGATTCAGAGATTTTCCGAACATATCGTGATTCTTTCTTAAATCGTTTCTGAGCTTAGTTTTGAACAGCAGATGCCACTGCTTGCTTTAGAAACAGCCATGCTCTGCTTGTTTCCAAATCTTTACACGCACTTGAACCTAAAATAATCATTCATACAATTCGAAAAGGTTGAAGCGAATTACAAGGATGTTCACAGTAGGCTGTGTTTACAATAATCTCGCTTCTTAAAAGCATTCTGAGCCGAGGTGAAATTACATGACTCAGCCAAACGCACAAGTGCTCTTCAGCACTCTTCTCTGTGAGCATTTGAGTAAAAAAACTAGATTAGAGCGCCATCTGCAAAATTGAAAATCTCAGAATCTATCCATAAATTCATTTATCATCCCATCCCTAATGTCTGCTCTTTTCTTGCTCCCAAATATTGACTTTTTTGAACAATTTAAGAGACATGCAGCAAGTGTATGCTAGCTAATGTCCCACCGGATAGAACGTGTCTAACCTCCTAACCATGCAGCAGATTTGTTCTGAATGAATCTCTTACCAAATTGTCCCTCTCTAACATTTCATCTTATTTTTATTTGTTTATTCGTCAATCGATTTTTGTCAGTTTTTGTCATTCAAAACGAGTTTTTGTTTCATTATCATCTCGTTTTCGTCTCTAAAAAAATGTTGTTGAAGAAAATGATGACGAAAATTATTTATCCACGAAATTAACACTGTTTCAGACAAATACAATCAGAGTTATATTTAAGCATGAGCTTCAGTGAGAATATGCTAGTCTCACGAGAACCAAGTTTTGTTTACAGCACAGGAAAACCAGTCTCCTCTTGGCATATATTGAAATCCTCTGACATTTTTCTTTATAAATCCTCTTTTTGTACTTTTAATTCATGACTGGTATTTTGTTTTGCATCCACTGGAACGCCACTCTCGCATGAACGCTGGGACGACAGTTAGCGGACGCTAAAGATTATGGTTTATAAAGTTTTAAATATAGATATTTTTCTTACACAAATGCATTGATTCACTTCAGAGGGCCTTTATTAACCCCTTGGAACCGTGTGGAGCACTTTTTATGATGGATGGATGCACTTTATTGGACTTCAAAATTTCAACAGCCATTCACTGCCATTTCAAAGCTCGGAAGAACATTTTTAAATATAACTCTCATTGTATTTGTCTGAAAGCAGAAAGTCATATACACCTAGAATGGCTTGAGGGTGAATAAATAATTTTCATTTTTGGGTGAACTATCCCTTTAAAGCCTTGTAGAATATAAGCAGTTTTGACCAATCAGCATCCATGACCGGAGCTATCCATTTTATGTTTTCTATAGTGGTGCTGTCTTCAAAATGCAACGTCCATATTTCACCAAGCTCTCAGAATTTCCTTTTTCTGCCGGAGGTCCATTAGTGGGTCCAAAAGCAGTCCAGTGTTGACAGATTGCACTCATCAAATCACTGACTGTAAATCTGGCAGCTGTTCAAAGAAACCGCTCCCTATTTTAATTTAAATGCACAAATCCTCAGTGCTTGCTTTGCACAAGCTCCTTTGAGGGCTGCATGTGGTTATTAGTGTTGGGCTCAAAATCAAATCTTTTGTTCTGTTTGTGGTTGTACCCTCCAGTCCACATGCTAGAGGAAAAACCTAGGGCACTGCTGACTTCTTAAGATAGAGAGGGTAATCCAATATGGCTCATGATTGACCTCATGAATCAGTCTCTTACTGCCTTCTGAGGTGATTTGCATCTGTAGTTGAATTATGTCTTGTTAATTAGTTTACTCTTTAAAAAAAGGTTCGTTCTGAGTGATATGACACAAGATCATAAAGAGAAAATAGAGTGGAAATGAACTTCAAGTATGCTGATCAGCAGGTTTGTATGCCAAATGTGCTAATGCTTTACTCTCACAAAGGATGTTAACCCTCATGTCCATGCTCATCTGAGAACTCTGAAGGCCAATTTAGTGTCTTCAATAACAAACTTAAACTTCCTCAGGCCATCCAAGATTGTTCAATTTATATCACTTGCTTACCATGGAATGGGTCCCATCAGAATGTCCACACAGCTGATAAAAACATCACCATAATCCACACGACTCCAGTCACAACAGTTAATGTCTTGTGAAGCGAAAAGCTGTGTTTTTGAAGGAAACAAATCCATCATTGAGCCATTTTAACTTTAAACCATCACTTCTGGCCAAAATACCAATCCATAATCCATGATGACACTTCCTCCAGTGAAAAAGTCCATCCCATGTTGTCCTCTCACATCAAAATCCACTGACATTTGTTTTAAACTGTTTTGGACTGTTTTTGTAAACAGTGCTTCATCTTTGCATATTTCTCTCTCAACTTAGACAATGAGTTTCACTGGAGTACGCAATATTATTATTATAAAGGATTTTAGCCAGAAGCAATGGTTTGATGTTAAAAAATGTGTTAGTTATGGATTTGTTTCTTATACGCACACACAGCTTTTCACTTCACAAGGTGTTAATTAAAGGAATAGAGATGGATTACTTGTGGATTATTGTGATGTTTTTATCAGCTGTTTGGACTCTCATTTTGACGGTACCCATTCACTGCAGAGGATTCGTTGGTGAGCAAGTGATGTGATGCTAAATTTTTCCACATCTTGGATGGTCTGAGGGTTAGAAAATTGTCAGCAAATTTTCATTTTTTGGTTGAACTAGTTGATACTTCATAACTTTTTTCCATTCATATGAGAACAGATTATGAAATCCAAAAATGAATCACTGCAATGCATTTTTACACTTTAAAATTTCAGTACACTAATTGTTTTAATGCATTTTTCTATAACATGTTTTTGCTGAGCGCAAACTGACCTCAAACAGAACCAGAAATGCTACTATAGTCACATTTCCAAACAGTACATGTTGACTTTGTACTAAAATACAGGGTTAAAGATGTAATGTGTCCTGGTTATGTCAGAGCAACATGTACAGTTAAGGTCAAAAGTTTACATACATGTTGCAGAATCTGAACAACGTTAATTATTTTATCAAAATAAGAGGGATCATGCAAAATGCATGTTATTTTTTATGTAGTACTGACATGAATAAGATATTTCACATAAAAGACGTTTACATATAGTCCACAAGAGAAAACAATAGTTGAATTTATAAAAATGACCCCGTTTGAAAGCTTGCATACACTTGAGTCGTTCATGAATCTTTAGTTTGTCCTGAACAGTTAAACTGTTGATTTTTGAGATCCATCTTTTCACACTGAGAACAACTAAGGGACTCATATGCAAGTTTCAAACGCTCACTGTTGCTCCAGAAGAAAACACAATGCATTAAGAGCTGGGGGGTGAAAACTTTTTGAATGTGAAGATCAGGGTAAATTTAACTTATTTTGTCTTCTGGGAAACATGTACTGTAAGTATCAGCTGTAGCTTCTGAAGGGCAGTTCTAAATGAAAAAATAAGATACTTAGGCAAAACAAGAAAAATGTACACATCTTCATACAGTTCAAAAATTTTCACCCCCAGCTTAATGCATTGTTTTTCCTTCTAAAGCATCAGTGAGTGTTTGAACCTTCTGTAATAGTTGCATATGAGTCCCTCAGTTGTTCTCAGTGTGAATAGATGGATCTCAAAATCATAGTCATTGTTGGAAAGGGTTCAAATACACAAAAATGCTGAAAAACCAAAGAATTTGTAGGACCTAAAGGAGAAGAACAGCAGACAGTTTAACTGTTCAGGACAAACAAGGGACTCATGAACAACTGTCACTAAACAACAACAACAACAAAAAACACAGCTGTGGATCATTCAGGTAACAACACAGTATTAAGAATCAAGTGAATGTAAACTTTTGAACGGGGTTGTTTTTATAAATTCAACTATTATTTTCTCTTATGGACTATATGTAAACGTCTTTTATGTGAAATATCTTATTCAGGTCAGTGCTAAATAAAAAATAGCATGCATTTTGTATAACCCCTCTTATTTTGGTAAAATAATTAACATTTTGAGGATTCTGCAAGATGTATGTAAACACTTGCCTTTAACTGTATATTTGAGGGGAAAATAACAGGTTTGAAATTACTATTATTATTTTTACACCTACATCACTGGGGTGTCTGGGACTTCACACTTAAAGAGCATAATAAACAATCTCAGAAGATGGTTACTCTCTGAGCTCACATCTTCTGAGAGGTTAAAAGTTTCTCACCTTAAGTTCATCAGCTTCGATGTATCCACTATGATCAGCATCATAATTTCTCCAAGCCTGGTGGAAAAAATAGTAACATTAAATATTGTTCCTGAGAGCTTTAATGTTTTTGAAAGATGTCTCTTATGCTGACCAAGGCTGTATTTATTTGATGAAAAATACAGTAATACTTGTGATATAGTGCAATTTAAAATAACTAATAATTTTTTAATATATTTTAAAATGTAATTTATTCCTGTGATGGCATCATTCTAATATGCTGATTTGGTGCTATAATCACTGCAATTGTATACAAAGACAATGCAGATGTAGACTCACCTCCATAAACTCTGCACAGGATTTCAGCTGTTGTCTGAAAAATAGCAAGAAGTTTTCCTCTGTAGGTAGTATTTGCACCAGCTGTGAAAGATGTAAAGACAAAGATCAGATCAACAAAATGCATGCACTTTTTAATTAATATAATATGCATCAATTCCTATGGGAATGACAAGTTGACTGTCAGCTATGAAGGTATGTCAGTTTATAAAGTGTCAAAGGCTGCTGGATCTGAGGATATCTGCTCAGTGATAGCATCTCTGAAATGTTGCTCCCCAGAGAGCCGATGACAGCTGCATTGATTGCTGTAAAACCTCACGCTTTCACTGCTCTAAACAGGTTACAGATTTAACAATATGAATAAGCATTTCTGTTTTCATAAATGATGTTTTGATGGTCAGATGTGGCACTTTCGTTGGATGAAAGCATTCCTAAAATGAACAATCACTTTTGTTCTCGGGTAAATCAACACAGCGGTAAACCGTACAAGCTGAACGTTGCACTGTGCAAACATGTCAAACCTTTGTCTTTGTCTGACAGACAGTATTGTTCGTGCTTTGCATTTGGACAGTCAAAAAACAAAAACATTTTAATTTGAATATTAATACCACAGGCTTAAGGTTTAAGCTTTCTTACCTCAATGATACCTATTTTTCCATCAGTACTTTGCTCATATTTCTCCACAAAGGCCTTCATTTTGTCTGTTAGTTCCTGGAAAGAAAATAATAATTCAAGAATCTGTAACTCTTGCGCATTTTAACAAAAAATGCAGTTTTTTTTGCTGCAGACCTCACTGGTTATAATCAAGCGTCTGGCTGTTACAATCCATTTCTTCTGCCTTCTAAAAGCCATTGATGTGTAAGAACAAATAGGCACAGACAGATGGGATGTGCTGCTATCTTCAGCCCTCATTGCACAATGCTGATTGTGTTTTCATACTGCTTCTGATACAGATGAGAGGAGCTCTCATTCCTCAAAAAACCTGCCCATCTTGGCATAGGACGAAGAGTGGTGACTATACAAAAATCACTAAAATATAAAACAATCAATACATTTACATGATGGGGTAATGGTGTCGATTACACTTGGGCCCCAGATTCCAGAGTTTGTTACATCTGCTAAAATGCAACCCACCAAATTTTCTAAACTTTCGCCTGTTTACCAAGAGTTATTTGTCTTACTACAGATTCAATGAGAATCAATAGGGTGGCTGAGACAAATGAAGGCATATCATCAGACAGTCGTCTCTGAGAGGGCATTGCACTGGTGTAGGGCAGACATCTAAATTAAGCTGGAATAAAATACTGGAATAAAATGCTTCCAGTGTGCTTTAGCATTATATACAGATGATGTGGGTCATAAAAAATAGTTTGTAGATCTCTCTTTATTTATTGTATTGTAATTCAGTTTGCCATTTCTTACGTATGGGAATATTTATCACATTACTCAAAGGGGACATATCATGAAAATCAAACCTTTTCTGTGTTAAGTGCTATAATCGCTGCAAGCATGTGAAAAAATGAGTGCGTAGAAAAAGGATCTTTTATAATATTATCACCCATTAATCTGCACTGTGCCGCCATTTTGTTTTCACAAGCGGAAAAAGTATACCAGTTCTTACGCCTTGGCAAAAGTTTAAACAAAGCATGCAAATTGTTCTGTCATTTCGCTGCGCAGATGAGCACAGAACACTATTTAGAGTCCCAGCCTCAAAGAAGACAAGAGAGCAGTGGATTTATTGATATATTTACTATATATTATGCTGCTGCCACACAGATCTAATATAAACATGCGATTTCTTTCCCAGCTGTTTACTTTTACAAACATAACCGATTGTAACTTGTTTATTTTAAACAAAAAGTGTGTGTATTTAACAGTTTAAGTGCAATAAGACATGAAAGAGAGCTTAGCGTAGTACTCGCATACAAGCCGCTTTCTGTGCGCGTGCTTCGGATGTGTGCGCTCAGAAAATCCTATATTAGAAGATTAAACTAATATGGCTTTAAACGCATGATTTCAGCATGACAGACATGAGAATCAAAACTAAACTAAGGTTTTTTTTAGCAAATTATCTTCGGTACGAGCTGTAAAGGAACAGCCCAATTCTGGAAAAGGGGACAGGGAGCAGCGGCATGTACATGTTTCTGCTTCCACTCAAAATTGGCATTTTCATAATTATATAATAAATGATCTGTGGGGTATTTTGAGCTGGGACTTCACAGACACATTTTTGGAACATCCAAGACTTATATTACATATTGTAAAAAGGGGCATAACAAGCTTTTAGTGTCAATGCTTTTGTCAGGATGTTTTCTTGCTCTCTGTATCCATTAGCCCAACATTTCTGAACTGGTGATGGTATCTATAATGTCTACCATAATGATTAATGACTGTACAGTGAAACTGTCAGAGGATTCTGTATGATTGGTTGAAAAGGCAGTTGATTAACTGTATGACCATCTTGGAATCCTCTGTGGTTTCTGTCTAGACAAGTGATCAAAACTCATTTATCCAAATATTTCTGCTTTAGCTGATATGACAGTATAGGAGGGATAAAATCAAAACAATTTAAAGTAACTGCATGGGGGAAAAATGAAAATAAAATTCAGTTTAGTTTAGATCGAGCTTCCCTTTTTCAGATAATGATTGCAATTGTAGTGATTTTTAATAGTAATAAACAAGCAAAAAGAACAAAAAATTGGGTGAGAGGGGTCTTTTTGTGTCACAGATACTAAAATGTGTGAATTATTTTAAATCTACCAAAAAATGCATTAGTTTAAAATTAAGTACTGTTGTTGATTTGTTCAGTGTTTGTCAGCTCCCTATGGAAACATATTTTATTGGATTGAGTTATTTAGTATAATTTAATTAGATTACATTTTTATCATATGTTAATGTAATATAACTTGTGTTTGTTTGCTGGTTTTTACTGTATTTGCTATACTTGTATTTTTGAATTGTTTTTGCCATGAAAAAGCCTAAGATGCTGACATGGCATTAAATAAAAACATGCTATACTATACTATACTATACAGTCAGCTCCCTATGGAGGCCAATTTGCTGAATAAATAATAAGAAAGGTAATTGCAACTTTTTATCAATTGTGAGTTAACATCTCACAATTTTGCCTTTTCTCTCACAATTGCATGATACAAACTCGCAATTCTGATTTTTTTTTTCTCAGAATTGTGAGATATAAACTCATAATTGCGAGTTATAAAGTCAGAATTGCGAGACACAATTCAGAATTTTTTTTCTCAGAATTGTTTTATCTCTCAGTTCTGACTTTATAACACAATTGCAAATTATTGTGTCTTTAAAAAGTCTTTATCTTGCAATTCTGACTTTATTTCTCGCAATTGTGAGATATAAACTTGCAATTCTGAGAACATATCAGTCTCTTTTCCCTCAGAACTGGACTTTAAAAATTCACAATTGCAAGTTTATATCTTCCAAGAAAAAAAAAGGTTAGAATTGTGAGATATAAACT
Source organism: Labeo catla (assembly GCA_012976165.1). NCBI lineage: Eukaryota > Metazoa > Chordata > Actinopteri > Cypriniformes > Cyprinidae > Labeo > Labeo catla. The sequence goes on from VONZ01000238.1 coordinate 367,482, forward strand.
CGCATTTGCAAGAAAAAAAATCAGAATTGTGAGATAAAAAGTTGCTATAACTGTTTTTTTTTATTCAGTGGCGGAAACTGACTTTCATGGTTCCCAGCATGCACTGCAGCATGAATAAATTATGCAGTTACTGATCAAAGATTATTACTTTGGTGCTTGCTTTCTTTATGCTCTTGTTCTATTTTTTGTCCATGTTAGATGTTTGTTGGATGATATTTTTACTCATTCGATGTTTCTAAATTGTCGCCATTATTGAGTTTTGTGTATTGAGGTCCATGTATATCTATGAATGCATTTTCAGTCAGCCTTATTTGAGAGTATTAGGTGGGCACAGATGTACAAGATTAAATGAAACCTGAAAACACGCACTATCTAGAAGTCTTAAAGTCTGAATAAATTAAATTGTTATACGCAGAGGCCCATGAGAGACATTTAGGGGGAAGAAAAGCACAGCACAATATCATTAGAGGTGTGAAATGACCCAGTGGCTGCCTTTCCTCAGTCCTGTCACAGTCCATCACCTCCTCTTTACGCCTAATAGGGCTGTAACTCAATGACATGGGAATCTCAATAAAGTTCAGCCACTGGACATTCAAAATTAGCAACAGATTTTGTTTCAGGCAACATATTGGTAATATTTTATATTATATATTTTTTTATATTTTCAGTGCAGATTTCTTTATTTTATTTATTTATTTATTTATTTTTATTTTGGTCATTAGAGAGGGCCTATTTTATTTTATGTTATGTTATTTTATGTTATTTTATTTTATTATTTTATTCAGTGTAGTCAATAGAGAAGACCTGTGGATGTTCTTGTTGTTCCATCAGCCAATCAACATTATCAATGTGTTTTATTTATTTATTTCTTGCCTCAAAACCTTTCAGTGGTTCCCTTGTCCAAACATTTTCAGTCCTTTACTTCCAAAGGTCCTGAACCACCTGAGCAACATTGAAATGGAAATGCTTCCTACGCGTATTATAATCTGATTCCCATAAAGAGCAAGACTTGAGACCTTGAGCATGGCTCGGTACTCTGACCTTCATGATGGAACGTCTCAAAACTTCACATTTGTTCTTATGACATTCATCACAATCATTCAGTTCCCAATTATTCAGCATATTCAATCATTCACAGCTCTTATGAATGTTGTTTGCTTGGCAATTTCAGCATTTGTATTTTCCAGACAAGAACAAACCATCATTTGTAGCAGTAATGAGTTTCATCCAAGGTCATTCCACTACATCAAGTCTGCACGCAGTTCCCTTCAATGAGGCTGAGGTTCTTTCATCTCTGTTTTTTAACACACTTTGCATTGCTGTTCTTTTTAGATAACAGCATAACCAGCAGATTGCAACTACAGAGGATGGTAGAGTTATTGTAAAACAAACGCAAATGAGGATTTATTCTCTATGAAGCAAATGAGAGGAGGAGTCAGCAGCAGATGTGCACAGACCCAGATGGGGAGACAGACTGACTCTAGCGTGCTGACTGAGACAAACCAGGATAAAGTCGCTGTCCTCTGTCAGAGCTTTTAACAGGTCTGATAACATGGCACTCCATCATACAGCACAGGCAAAATTCATCATCATTTATTATAAATGCTAGCCTGGAGACAAATGTGTGATGCTACTAAAATTGCAATATCTTCTCAAAAGGTCACGTAGTTAAAGCGTAATTTTTATTGAACCAAAATGAGATCTATTTAGATGACCTGTGACCATAACCAACACCTCACACCCTCATCTGAGGAGATATTATTAGCAGATATTATCTTGTTGGGTTGCAGTGGTGCAAAAATTATTTTATTAATTTAAATTTTCTAAAAGATTTGCTTTTTCAAAGTCAACAACAAAAATTGTCAAGGAAATTTAATTTTGCAATCCTCTTGCAATTTGCTACCATATCCTCACAAAATCAAAAATGGATTAGATTAAAAAAAAGATTTAGACAAGATTTAAGATTTTTACAGATTTAGGCAAAATTTAAATAAGTATGTTAATAATTAATACATGTATCATTTATTTTATATTCATAATAATAATAATAATAATTTATTCTTTTATTTATTTAAAAAATCAAACTCATTTTGTGTTGTTTAATGTTCTAATAGCCACATTAATTAACTGGCTTGCATCTTACCACAAAATTAAAAGTTTACACAATTTATTATGTGGACAGCAGGAAAATGTGACAATATATGTAAGTTTTATCATTTTTCAATGTGAGGGGAACTTTTATATTTCAAGAGAATTTTTAAACCTGTTCAAACCTGTTTTTTTTTTTTTTGTATTTTTTTTCCCGAGATATGACGTTCTGCTTAATCCCCAGTAACAGATTGTAAAAACAGTTTTTATTATTGTTGTTGTTGTTGTTATTATTATTATTATATTGAGTTCTCAACACATTATCTTCCTCGGATGTGTCACATATATTCCAGGTTGATTTTTTTATTTTTTATTTTTTTTGGATACCAATATTCAGTAAAACGAAAACTGTGACTTACCAGTCCTGCTTGTTTTCGAGCTTGCTGAAGTTCTTTGATAAAATTCTGCAACTCCTTCCCCTCGATATATCCATTACCTGAGAGCATTCACACCCCAAATCAATGACACAACACAGATGAGACGTGCTTTCATCAGTCTGCCAAAAAGTATATCTGAAATGACTAACAATACATCTTTTGTCAAATTTTGACATCCTCACATGTTATTGAATGTCTGTTAGGTAAGATAACTTAGACAAATAATTTTAACCAAACTTTTGGAAACCAGTTGCAAAGCAGGTGGCAAGAATAATCCCAATTTTTCTTCCCCAAAAATGTTCATGAAATCCACAAAATAAGGAAAGAAATTACCATCGTTGTCATAATGATGGAATATATCCAGGAACTGAGAGGCTGAGATCTCTACTCCTTGCAGGTACGCGTTTGCCATGTTTTCTCCGTGTGTCAGACGCTGATGCTGTGAGAGCGATGCTGTGAGAATGGATCTCTGATGTCTCCGGTATTTAAGTGAAGTTCCACCCTCCCCTCAGATGATGGCAAACGCCCAGCGCACCTCTGTCTCCGCACACCGCAGGTAGCGAGCACTAGTGACTTACTGCTGAGCTACACAGATGTGAGACGCATTTAAATCAGGACTTTTTTTCTGCGCGGAAGTCACAGACTCCAACAGAGCCAGTTGACAGTAATAAAACTCAAAATAAGAACTGTGAAACATCTGGCCACAAAAAATGCCATTTCACAGTCTGACATGCGTGAAGTGCGATTAATAGAAACAATGACCTATATATGCACTCAAAATAAAAATGTGTGAATTATTTGCTTGTTTCGACTTCTTTTGGGCTGGAGGTCTTCAGTAAAAGCAGGGCTATGTATTTTTCATTTTTTAATTAATTGATGAATTAATTATTATTATCATTATTATTATTTTACCGACGATAGAGTGTTTTCACGACACGTCATCAATCTGCCGTTTTGGCGGCAATGAACGTAAACAATGCCAAGGAACCGAACGAAAGTCGCATGTTTTGCTGATATTTGCTGCCGAGATGGTCAGTTGTCGTCATGTTTTGGGCTGTACTAATTGGTTGGAACTGAAAAAAAAATTAGAGTACTATAAACTGCCAAAAGTTATAACAAATCAAGGATTAGAGTGAAAAAACAGAGTAACAAAAGGCGTTTGTGGCCAAACAGAACCGGGATTTGTGTTTGTTTTCATCATTTCCAGTCAGGTAGGTGAAATATTAGGCTAATATCTTAATTAATATTGTTCGTATGTATCTTTACCACATATTCATTTTAGTTTGTGAAAATATTACACTCTTTTCCTGCTTAAGTCCTTCTCTATGTGATTTAGCAACCCTCACACATTTTTTCTATGGTTCAGACAGAATAAATTAGCAGAACAGCACATTCAGTAGTGCAATTACCGTGCAATCCATGCTGTTGTTTACATCCGAGTATCACCAATATGGCCGTGCACCCGTGTGCAAACCCTCTAAAGCCACCTTATTTTTAGTTGCGGAAGTAAGCCATTTTCAGTGAACGTGTGAGACTTCCGGTTCATTAGCCGCTGTAGGGAAATAAGGCGAAGAGAGCAGTAAACCGGTAAAACTGTTTGCACTACAAACCAGTGTGTTCATAATTAAGAAAATACATTAAAATAATATGGTAAGTCACACAAGTTTGCAATATCAAGTGGCAAGTACAGCTAAAAATAAGGATGTGAATGACATGGAAGCTGGTCCCATAAAATGTACAAATGGCCGCGCCTGCTCTTACAGGAAAAATAAGGTGAATAGTTTCAACAATGTTTTCCAAAATAGCGTATTAGCCAAGTTAGACAGTGTGCCTATTTTTACATGTCCCAAACGTCTGTTGCAGTCAGTTTAGTGCAATACTACAATAAAACGTGACAAGTACTGTCATTATTTAAAAATTTACACATCACATATTTAAGAAAAGGTTTTGTGGTTTATTTTTTTTGCTTCATTTAGGTGAAGTATAACTAACTGTGCTAGTGGCACCAAACAGTTTGTTGTCTGAGGCGATATTAACATCGACAGATAGCACTCCTGCAATTTCATTTATATTTACATGCAATAATGTTGCAGATTGTGCCAAAGCAAATGTGCTTTAAAATGATGGAATTCCTTTTAAAAAGTTGCATCTTGAAAGTCATAAATGTTGCCTAATTCTCACATTGATTAATCCTTGCATCCAGCTGGACATTTATGGCCAGTTTAGTCCTTACAGCATTGCATGCAAATGAATTAAAAAAATACATGTACATGAAAAAACTGAGTCTAGATTTAGTTTACTAATTTAGTTTGGACGGCCTTTGGTTGTTTATTGTGTTTTGATGGTAACAGAGCTTTACTTCACTCAGGATATGTATCAGGTTCATTATTTGTTCAGAACCTACAATGGTAAACTTTCAATATGATTGCTGTTCCCAGCCACAGGGCTTTGTTTTATATGGAAAGCCCCACTAACAGCTCGGCCTTCACAATTCAGAGACTTTATCATCCAGGAGGACAAACTGGAAAACATTCATTCATATAAACCGATCCTAGTGCTGAACTTATGGAATTAATTTTCCTTTTGCATCTACGGACATTATTCCCTGGTTCAGTTTTCTTGTTTTCTCTTGTTTACAGAACATTAATTCGTAAAAATGAGCAATGACCCGTGAGATAATTGCTCTCCATATGTTAATTAATGAGGCTTTGCCCAGACAAATGATGGCTGGGTCTCTGGTCCTCTGTCACGGCATCCTGCCTGGCAGGTAGGCAGGCAGACAGATAGATGGACAGTTCACCACACACAGCCACCCTCATGCAATTAGAAACTTCCCTGGTAGTCTGGCAGAGTGAGTGAAATGAGCTTAAATTAGTCTACATGGTGCTAATGGTGCTTCCAGATGTTATCACAACACAACATTGGAGTTTCTTAGCACTCAGAGAGAGGCAGGCATGGCAATGTGGCATATGCTTGTGGTGTTGGTTACTATTGCTGTATATATAGACAGACAGATGGGTTAGACTGACAGTTGTGGTGTGAACCGAGGCCATTATGAAACACTCCTGCAGAGTATTGTTGTGAGGAGCTTACATCACACCTTAGCAAGTAAACAGCGGCACCTGTACATGTAAACAACTCATCTACACCTCAGATGCTGAGATTCACACCATATGATATCTGCAATCAGAGTAATTGTAAACTGATTTCAAAAGTTCAGCTTCGCTATTGTTTATCTGGCCATTATGCTTGCTTTCAAATCAATAGAGAATGGGAAATTGATGGTTGAACCACTGATGTCATATGGACTATTTTAACCATGTCCTTACTACCTTTCTAGGTCTATGCAAGGTCAGAAAGCTCTCGGATTTCATCGAAAATATCTTAATTTGCGCTCCGAAGATAAACAAAGGTCTTATGGGTTTGGAACGACATGAGGGTGAGTAATTAATGACAGAAATTTCATTTTTGTGTGAACTATCCCTTTAAAAAGCTCTATAGCTCCAAATGTATATTGCTTCAAGTATTCATTTTATCCTCTGCAAAACTTTATAATTGATGTAGAAGCACATCTTGTAAATTCTCCTAATAAAAAGATGCCTAAATGTGTGTTATTCATGGAAGAACAATTTATCCATTAAGCAGATCACTGTTGAGCAACCAGTGGGAAATGGGAACCATTTTGGTTATTATTATTTGTTTTGTCTTGATCACTCATACGCCTATTTTAAATTATCTCTTACTTGCAAATTTGACTTTGTCTTTTTCATAATAGAAATGTCTTATTGTGATTATAAAAACTGCTTACACTTATTTTTTCCAATAATCTGCGTCTCGCTCAGCCATTTACAAAGTAATTTAACTTTGCTCCCATGTTAATTGCCAGCTATTTTTAGGAAGTCTGATTGCAGCCAGTTTCACTCTGGACTTAGGACATAAAGAAAGTACTTTTTGTCCCTCAGATCGTGAAGATGTGGCAAATAGCCTATAGTGCATTATCAAATCAGTGACAGCTGAGGTCTATCAGCAACCACACAGACATTTTGTCCTGGGTATTTTGGAACACTGTGGTGGCATTTGAGGGAAAGTAGCCAGTCTGGATTTCTCTGATTATTCCACAATAAGCAGTTTCGTCCTTGCTAATGTATGTGGAGCTTAAATGGTCGAAGTTCAGCCTTATGTTCAGTGAGAGATTTAACAGTCTGAAAAGAGTTTTAAGATCCGCCTTTATAGCACAACTTTCAAAGACAGTTCAGAAGGGACTAGGATTTCATGCTGACTCCAAAAAACAGGAATGTGAATGTCTGCATTTAAATGAATTTGGGTTTGGTTTCTGTGCTTGACATTCAAAGAAAATCAAAGAAGGTTATGCCTGCAACACCAACACAGTCAAAACTCCTGATTAAGTAAAAATCCATTTTATTGATAAGAATACTCATTATAAGATGGCGCTAATTAGAAGAATGACTTTTTGACCCTTAGAGTTACATCTTAGAAGAGCAAAAATAAAAGTTTTTGACAGTAAATTTTTTTTTTTGTTTGTTTTTACTGAGACTCATAAATACTCATAAACAGTGTTGGGGATAACGCATTACATGTAACGCGAGTTACATAATCAGATTACTTTTTCAAGTAACTAGTAAAGTAATACATTACTTTATAATTTACAAGAAAATATCTGAGTTACTTTTTCAAATAAGTAACGCCAGTTACTTTGTTTTCCCATTTACTGACGTTCTTGACTGAATGTGACAATGCATTAATTCATCTCACTCACAAAAAAAAACTGATTCCTCAAAATTAATAAAAACAGTGAAATGCAAACTTAAAATATGATGCAAACCTGCAATAATTAAATGTCAAATAACACGTGTGTTATTATTTAACGTGTGTTATGTATTTAATTCCATTTTATTAACCAATGTCTTTGCTGCTGACCTTAGATGTTCCAATTCAACTATACTAATGAGCAAAAATTATTTTAGATACATTTTTTTTGGTAAAAAGTGTTTAACCTCTTTAAGCTCTACTAAACAGATGTGAATTTATTTTTCCTTCAGCCTGAGGTGTATTCATTTCACTTATGGTGTGAAAGGGCTTTTACGTTTGCCAAAAATAGCTTTTTATATTAAAAACAAACCAGCAAGCCTTGCCCAGATTTAAAATGTAACAAAAGTAATGCAAAACTAACATAACGCGTTACTTTCCATACAAAGTAACTAAATAATGTATTTAGTTACTCCTTTTGGAAGTACCACAATATTGTAACACATAAAAAGTAACTTTTTCCCAGCACTGCTCATAAATACAAAAAAAACAACACCTGCATATGCACTTATCTACACTTCAGATATTGGAGATAACTTATAATATGATTGAGGTTTTATCGGAAATTAATTTAAAATATTTATGTTCACCAGTGTTTAACATGGTCACTATGCTGGCTATTTAAAGTTTATCCAAACAGATAATGCACTGATTTATCATTTTATTCCGCTAATTTGAACATTAGTCAATAATATTTAGATTTTAGATTAATTTCTTAACATTAGGTAACTGTTAAAATAGATTTGAAAAATTACTTTGTATGAATAAACCAATCAGTTACTCTTTCTTTTCCTTTTTTTAATTGTTTTGTTTATGATGCATTGAAAAGTAATCCATGTCCACACACTCATGATAATAGAAAACTCGATGGTGCAGTAACAAAAGGGTATATGACTGGTAATGCAAAAATGCTTAATACATAATTAAAGGGATAGCTCACCCAAAAATGAAAATTGCCCCATGATTTACTCACCCTCAAGCCATCCTAGGTGTATATGACTTTCTTCTTTCAGACGAATACCATCAGAGTTATATTAAAAAATGTCCTGGCTCTTCTGAGCTTTATAATGGCAGTGAATGGGTGTTGAGATTTTAAAGTCCAATGAAGTGCATCCATCCATCATAAATACTCCACACGGCTCCTGGGAGTTAATAAGGCTTTCTTAAGGGAATCTATGTGTTTGTGTAAGAAAATATTCATATTTAAAACCTTCCGCTGGATATTAGCATGTTTACTAGAAAGTGGTATTCCAGAGTATGACATAGGACATAGGCGAACGCAGTGACAAATGTGGAAGGAGAGAGCAAAACAAACACTGGTCACATACAAAACAAGGATTTGTAAAGAAAATTGTCAACGGATTTTGATATAAGCCAAGACTATTTCACTTTGCTAAACAAAACTCTGTTGTCGCCAGACTAGCATATTCTCACCAGAACTTGCGCTGTGCCTATCCTACGTCATTCGCTTCAGGTGGCCTTTATTAGCCCCTTGGAGCCGTGCAGAGTACTTTTATGATGGATAGATGCACTTTATTGGACTTCTATTGGACTATTGAATCTCAGCAGCCATTCACTGACATTATAAAGCTTGGAAGAGTAAGGACATTTTTAATATAACTCCAATTGTATTCGTCTCCGAAAAGAAGAAAGTCATATACACCTAGGATGGCTTGAGGGTGAGTAAACCAGCTTTTGGATTGGATACTAAGATCATTTACTCACCCTCACATGTTTACAAACCTGTATGGTTTTCTTCTGTAGAACACATGGAACAAAAGAGATTTTAAAAAGATATTTATTTATTCTTAATCCATACAATGAAAGTCAAAGGGGTCCCGTGCTGTTTTGGACAGTACTGACTTTCACTGTAAGGACAAAAAAAAAAAAAGACAGCATTTTTATGGACTTTTCTGTAGATTAAGATCTGTACCTTGTATCATTATAACTTAATTTTGTATGTTTGCTTTGTTCCAAGTGACATGTCAAATGCTTTAGAAATCATCTCGTCATTTTAACTGAGAGAGATTTATTTACATTGTTAATTTTTTGCATTTTACAATAGTGTAACAACACAAAAATCACCTTCTCAAAATCAAATACATCGTCCACAAAGGCACAGTGAGGTCTGACATTGTAAACTGTCAACCAACCAGATTAAAAAGGCTATTCATAACATGGAGCCTTTAAGATCTAGTATACATTCATGTGACTTCCATAGTGCCCTCAATTCAGCTGGTTTGATTGACCCTACATGGCATTTGAATATATGCAATTGCTGTTGTTGATGGTCTCCACTTGATGAGAGCGAGCGATGAAGGTTAAGAGCACGTTCTGCAGCATCTCAGCTCTCATCTTGCTGATCTGCAGCACCTCCTCGTGATTCACCTTCTCCTCGCGGCTGTAGTCCAGAGAAACCTTGTTGGTGATGAGCGAGAGACCCAGGACCCGGAGTCCACAATGCTTGGCTACCGTCACCTCGGGAACTGTGCTCATGCCTGAGAGGGCAGCAGGAGGAAAAGAGAAAGAGAGAATGACTCTTAATTAAATGGCAGTCATCTCTGTTGTGGCACAGTAGGTGATTCATTAATAAAGCAGACTGGGTCTGGGTCTCACTTAATACTTAATGAGGACTATTGGGGTCTTGTTGGATACACAGGAAGAAGAACTCACACAGGAACTGAAACTGGCCAGTCACTGACCGGTCTAGCCAGGGGAGCCCACTTAGCATATACCCCACAGTGCTGCCGTTTAGTAATCGGAGCTCAATTATCTAAGACATCATTCAGCTCATCAGACGATCAGCAGTGAGTATAGTTTATGCCAATCATACGGTCAAGAGTTATTCAGATCACTGATTAACCTAATCACATTGATTGAAGTGAGCTACTTTGGCCCTTTGGGTGGGCCTAATCTCCATTAGTTAACATTGCAGGTCCCCTCTGCTAATTTGGCACATCATTATTAACCAGCTATAATTTTCACAAAAGACCAATTAAACAAGAAGCACTACACACAAAAGAAAACAGCAAGTTAAGCCACTCAGAGAGAGAGAGAGAGAGAGAGAGAGAGAGAGAGAGAGCATCTGATGCAGCAATGAGGAACATACTACACACTGCTGTTATTTTATAATTTACACTATAACAGAATTTATACATATACAAGTTTCTTTTTTTCCATGTGTATTGCCATTGTCCATACCAACAGAGTCGCTCCCTAAGATATGCAGCATGCGTGCTTCAGCGATGGTCTCAAAGTTGGGTCCACTAACCATACAGTAGACCCCCTCATGCACAAAATTAGAGTAGCCCAGCTCAGAAGTGATGTCCAAAACTAGTTTCCTCAGGTCTTTGCTGTAAGCATCAGACATGCAAGGAAACCGAATCCCAAATCTGAGGAAGAGATGAAAGAAACAGCTCTGTAAAGTAATATCCAGTACTTTCTCCTACTCTTTCACACTTTATTCTGCCTTTTCTCTCCATTTCTGCATACCGTTCATCATTGGGCCCACACAGCGGATGCTGTCCAGCAAACCCCGGCAAGTTAATATGGTCTTTAATGACCATGATGTCTCCCACTTTGAAATCCTGACAAAGTCCTCCAGAGGCGTTTGTTACGACGATGGTCTCCACACCCATCAGCTTAAAGATCCGCACGGGGAACGTAACCTGGAAAAATTCCCACAGAAAATACAAGCTGTTACTCAGAGCAGGGAACCTCTCTGACTAAACTGTCAAATATATCATTTTCACTTTTCAGGTTCAGACGTATTTAATGGAATATATGGAAGTCAAAGATGTACAAAATAGTATGTGCCAGGTGCATTTTTTGCATCTTCTCAAAAATCTTTAAGGAGACCTATTATGCCTTTTTTTTACAAGATGTAATATAAGTCTCAGGTGCCCCAGAATGTGTCTGTGAAGTTTCAGCTCAAAAAACCCACAGGATCATTCACTATATCATTTTGAAAATGCCCATTTTTGAGTGAAAGCAGAAACACGCTGTTTTCGTGCATGTCTCTTTAAATACAAATGAGCTGCTGCTCCCCACCCCCTTTTCCAGAACAGGGCTGTGCCTTTACAGTTCATAACTCAGATGTTCTGCCAAAAAAAACCATATGTTTGGTTTTAATTATAACGCTGAAATCATGCATTTTAAACCATATTAATTTAAATATCTGATATAGGGTTCTCTTTCATATCTTATTGCGCTTAAACTGTCAAATACACTTTTACACTAAGTTTATGTAGGGTGACCATACGTCTTCTTTTCCCCGGACATGTCCTCTTTTTGGACCTAAAAAAAGTGTCTGGCCGGTATTTCTAAATCGCCCAAAATGTCTGGGTTTCTGCTTTTGCTTTCTACAGTCACCATTCATTGTGTGCATTTATTAATAGTATTAAAGCCTTGCGCGGGACTATTTTCTTATCCCGCTACCGCAAACATTCTAATATTTAATATAATTTTCGCGCCTCAAGGAGTCGCTATCAGTATGCGGAGTGTTTGAATCATTTTGTATGCAGCTCATGTTGGATGTACGGTTGCCAAATCTGCTTTTTTTCCAACGAAATTGGTCTGATTTTTAAACCGTTGGGGAGGGTTGATTTTTCTCTCTTGGGTTAAAGGTTTGAAATATTGCATAAATTACATTTGACTGAAATACTTGTATTGAAACATTTTGCATTCAACTGTGGTAGATATAAGTTTTGTGAAGGGTGGCAACTGTGGTAGGAAGCCTTTCAGCTGTGTTTATGATCAATCTGCATAACAGTGACTGTAAAATATATAGTTTTGTGTTTTGATATGGGATATGGTCATCCGCCAAATCAATAAATCCACTGCTCTCTTGTCTCCTCTGAGGCTGGGGCTCTAAATAGTGTTCTGTACTCGTCTGTGCAGCCAATGCTTTACTCTAACGTTTACCATGGCATTAGAACTGGTACACTGTTGTCATTTGCGAAAACAAAGTGGCGGATCTGTAGGTGGAAACAGGCAGATTAAGGGGCGATAATATTATAATAAGATCCCCTTTCAGTGTCATGGGGGGAGCGAAATGTGACACACTTATTTTTTCACATGCTTGCAGAAAAAGGCCTACAAAAAAAAGTTAATGGTTTGTCCTTTTTCAAGTTTTCTGGGTTTGTAGATGCACTGGGGACCTGATTATAGCACGTAAACATTGAAAAAGTCATATTTTCATATGTCACCTTTAATTTTACTTAAATGTATTTACTTAATGCCAATAGGGATCTCACTTAGAAATGGCAAAAATGGTCTTTAAACGGCCCTGGACTAACATTTATATTTATACATTTTTTAATCACATTTTTATTGGATTGGAAATGGGCCTCCCTTCATTTTAGAAGACCATGTGGATATGGCAGCGTCCACAAGCCTGAATAAGCAATGGTATTCCACAGTGCCTCACAGTTTTAGGCAGGTATTAAATAAGCTTTAGTGATTCTAAATGGGATAAATATAGGATTGTAAAGCAGGGAGCCATTAAGGGAGGTGTCAGTGTGAGCAGGAGATGAATAATGAACTTGCAGGCTCAGTATAGCACAGCTCAATAGGGATGTCACAGTCTGTCAGCCGGCTCTCTAGCTGACGAACCAGGGTGGACGTGCGGGGCTGCCACAAGCAACACGGCCATTACAGCTATACACAAACGGGTCACCAAGGTGGACCGGCATTCTCAGGAAATACGTCCCAGTATGGCAACCTCTAAATCAAAGCTGACTTGCAAGCGGATTGTAAGCTCTCAGAGATCAGATCACTTAATTTTTGAGTCTTTAACTCTCCTGAGAGAATTGGTCTAGGTGCTGCATTATAGGTCTATAGATGATACGTTCATTACCTCCACCGGCAGCTTGATAAATGTGCGCTATTATAGCGTAATGAGAATATGTCTGTAAGACAATCTTGTATATCTTGGCATTGTATCATGAACTGGCATATATTTCAATTTCATAAAAGAAATCAAAGAAAAGAATTCACGAAGAATGAATTGCAGGTTTTTTTTTTTTTCTTTTTTTGCACAAAAAGTATTCTCGTAGCTTTATAAAATTAAGGTTGAACCACTGATGTCACATTGACTATTTTAATATTCTTACTACTTTTCTGGGCATTGAATGTGTCAGTTGCGTTGCTGTTTATGCAGGGTCAGAAAGCCCTCAGATTTAATCGAAAATATCTTAATTTGTGTTCTGAAGATGCACAAAGGTCTTACAGGTTTAAAGCAACGTGAAAGTAATTAATGACAGAATTTTCATTTTTGGGTGAACTATCTCTTTAAGAGGCCAAACAATTATGATCTATTAGACTTATGACCTCTCCTTTTATAAACTTCTTTTAATTTGCGCTGTGTTTTAAGAACAAGACGATGCAAAAGATGTGAGACGCAATTGTGATGTTAAAATACTGTCTGTCTGTCTAGCCAATGTTTACATAGAAAAACAATGCAAAAGCTGCAAAAATGTATTTTGAATAAACATCCCTTTTACTGTTTAAACAAGTCCCCAAAATGCATCTGAACACCCTATAAAGCTGCTTTACTTGCTGCAGAGAAGCAGAGGTCAGTGAAGGGCTAACCAAGCTCGACTGTCCAATTACCCTTCGGAGCACATCTCTTCTTAACAAAGAGATCAGTTAAACAAGCCATAATAACTGTTTGTGTCACCAAGGGCAAACGTGAAAGCAGGTTTACGTCCTAAACCGTAAATGAAATTAGTTGGGTGCACTTTTAGGGCGCAGTGAGCTGGCACAGATTTGCACAGTGACTCACAGATATGAGTCAGCTAAAGGGAAATGAACAGTGGACTGAAGGTGCATTTACAAACTAGCTGTCACAGTTTGACAAAGGATTTAATAACCAGATTGCTTGAGCTACTGCTTATTATGTGAGGAGCTTCAAAATTTCTTCTTTTGTGTTACCTAAAAACCCTCATTCAATTATTTTTGAGTGCAAAAACTATTCGTAGCCATTTGTCAGTTTATATCCACATGTCCATATGCACTAATTGACCTGTTTACAGATGGAAATTTTGAGAAAGACAACATTTGAGTCATAAAATTGAATCTGCATATCTTGCATTAGCATCATTGTTATAGCTAACTAAAAACCAAAATTAATATATATAAAAATACTAATTTTCTGCAATTTTACTGTTTTTTTTTTAAGTCTCTTCTGCTCACCAAGCCTGCATTCATTTGATCCAAAGTACAACAAAAACATTCTGAAATATTTTTACGATTTAAAAAAAAACGCTTTCTATTTGAATATATTTTAAAATGTGATTTATTCCTGTGATTTCAAAACTGAATTTTTAGCATTATTACTCCAGTCACATGATCGTTTAGAAATCATTTTAATATTCTGATTTGCTGCTCAAAAAACATGTATTATTATTATTATGCTGAAAACAGCTGAATATATATTTTTTCAGGTTTCTTTGAATAGCAAGTTCAGAAGAACAGTATTTATGTGAAATAGAAATATTTTGTAACGCTACAAATGTTATCATCACGTTTGATCAATTTAAAGCATCCTTACTAAATAAAAGTATTAATTTCTATAATTTCTTTTCCAAAAATAAATGGTATAGTCTCTAATAAAAAGCTTTTTATTTCAGATTATCTTTAGATCTTTCTGTGCATTAAAGAATCCTGAAAAAAAAATTATATTGATCATGATGATAATAATAATAATAAATGTTTTTTGAACAGCAAGTCAGCATATTAGAATGATTTCTAAAGGATCATGTGACACTGAAGACTGGAGTAATGATGATGAAAATGTAGCTGTGATCACAGGAATAAATTATTTAAGAAACATTAAAAATCTTACTGTTCAAAAACTTTTCACTGGTAAATAAAATAATAAAATAAAATAAAATAAATTTTAATAAGAAAATAAGAAAACTTTCCTTGGCAACTAACTACAGTACTAAAATTAATAACAATAAATAAATAAAGCTAAAAAAAAAAATAAAAAAATTCCTAAAGGCTGAACTAAAACTAAAATTAAAACTGAAAATATGAAATTGAACAGCAAATCAGCATATTAGAATGATTTCTAAAGTGATTTCTAAAGGATCATGTGACACTGAAGACTGGAGTAATGATGATGAAAAAATATTAAATGAAAAAAAGAAAACTTTCCTTGGCAACTAACTACAATAATTAAGTACTAAAATTAATAACAATAAATAAATAAAGCAAAAAAAATAAAAAAAAAATCCTAAAGGCTGAACTAAAAAATGAAAATATGAAAATTAAACCTAATCAAAACATTAAATATAAGCAATACTAAAATGCAGATTATTAGTAACATAAAGCTAAACTCATAACCTTTCAATAAATTACTTTTAGATTCACAGTTTAAAAAATTGCTTTGGCAGATTTGTCCACACAATCCTTGTCTTTTTCTTCTTCTTCTTCTTTTTTTTATGCAAAAAGTAAATGAAAAATATATGTACCTGTCAGACAACTGTTAGGATGTTGCACTAACAATGCTAATGTCATGGGTGAAAATGGACCACAAAAATACTATGTTCATAATTTGCCTGAATAGATCTGAGAATCACCAACTGTATTCTTGCATCCTATTTAGACAGGGTACCATGCAAATTGGGAAGCAGTGTCAGTGTGTTTTATGTACCACAGCCATTAAGACATTAAATGCAAAATAGTATTTTGAAAGACTGGAGTTTGCTAATACAGGGGGCTGATGGATTTAATGCCCTAGCAGCATATTAAGAGTGAAAAGCTCTTGGCTGGCTGTAGAGGGCATGGTGGCCATGACAACTGATTGTAATGCATTGTGTCATGTTGTCAGGGCTGCAATTACAGTGACAGTCCCACCCCAGGGCAAGAGGTTGTAGATTCCTCTGTAATTTAGTAAAAAGTGGCTCTTTGGCCCCATGTGCAACAGATAAATTATTCCCCCGAACATACTTTGATGAAGAGAAAACCAAGAGCTCACATAATTCATGCTGCTTAGTTGAACTCTGGGGTAAATTAACATGGAAAACTTGTAAATTAACTAAGACTTTCAACCGATATTAAAACTTATTCACGATTAATATCATATTTTTCGTTGTTGATGTGTTAATGCATTCAGTTTCTTTTTAAAGGAAAACAAAACTGTTTTCTCTCCTGTAAATAAGGTTCACGGTCACAATGGACTACTGAACTTTGCCAATGAACTGCTTTGATATGAGCATGACAGCAGCAGTGAGTAGTTTGTTTTTCCTCCACACCTGTATTCTCAGCATTCAGTTTCTGTATTCATGCCGTGTGGCTCCTGATTGTGACAGATAAAGTTAATGGCCCATACAGGAGGTAACAGCTACTTTCTGGTTTTACAAATAGGAGCTGTTTACAACAAGTTCTCTTGTCCTTGAGGTGATGCTAAGAGAAACCAAGGCCACTGCTTAAAATACACGCCACAATACTTTATGAGACATTGATGCTCTAAAATGGGGTTTGTGAAATAGCTTTTACTTCAAGTAAAGAAGCCACTGAGTTTGTAAGTATTATAAATGGATGCATCTATGAAGCCTATTGTAAGGCAAGATGAAGCTGAATAACTGAAAGAAAAACAAGACTGCTGTGGTAGTACCTGCAACAAAAGCATGAAACTGTTTATTTGAGCTCACCTTACACAATGAGTAACCCTCGTAGAGATGAAATCTTCCTTGCATGAAGACACACGACTTGCCTTTGATCTGACCAAACACCAGGCATCCTTCATGACCAGGAACTATGCATAAAAAGACAAACATATGAATAAAAAAACTGATCACTGATCATTGATCTCCACGTAGAACTGATTGTGCAGACCAAACCGTAACTTGGAAGGTATTTCGCATTTTTAGAAAAACCTACTTCTGCGAGCTTAGGTTTTACGCCCGATAGGAACCAAACCAGTGCAGAAAGATTCTCTGGAGAGTGAATATCAATAAGTATCAAAAAAAAGTTGAACTTTCGACTCACTTTCGCAAAGGGACGCCAATACGTTCAAAAGGGGCAGGGCCTCTTTTAGTAAAATGTCTATAACTCCTGAACGGAATGGTGCTATAAGAATTAAAAAATGCTATAACTGCACAACCATTTGTCAAATCAGCATGAAAATTGGTGTGCACTGTCTTGGTCCAAAGTGCCACAACTGTCTACAAGGATATTTGTGCATCTCAAAAAAGATGGCCGGCATTGGCAGACAAATTTTGAGAACCTGTTAGATAAGGTTAAAGGAGGCCGACTGGCACAAAACTCGGTGGACCTGTTCGACTCACAGCCCCAAAGATCTAAGAGAAATTTGAAAGAAATTGGCCACTGGGGAGCAATACTGCATTTTTCAAGGGTGTAAACAATTGTATGTTGCATGATTTTTCGCATGTACTAATGATATTTGGATCATACGATAGAAGTCCTCAATCTAAACAACTTTGCCTCTAGAACCATTGCTGTCAATCAAATCGTTTGTTAAATGATTGAGAAGATGTAAAAAAAAAACTACTTTTGCAAACTACTCCTAGGTTTTTTGCTCAATCTGGAAAAGACACTGGAGTATAATTCTCTAGACTCTCTAGGCCAATAATTATCAAATAAATGTTGAAATTTGCCCTTTGGGAGGCTATAACGGGGTCGTTTAGAAAAGGGGCCTGTCCAAATTTACCCAAAATCCTATAAAGCCTAAAGAAAAACTCAAAACTTCACAAAACCTGCACATGCGACAGGTGATTTTAAACAAGCATGCAAAGTTTTAAGGAGATCAGACCACAGCTGGCACTATAACAGTCATATACCAAAAAAAACAAAATCTACATAATCTAAAATCTACAATTGCTACAATTTACATAAATAATTCTAATATGTTGATTTGGTGCTCAAGAAACAATAAATAGCTTTAAATTAAAAAAAATCATGTTTTCCATTCATTTTCTGAATTTTAATAGTTTCATCACATTTAATAATAAAAAGCATCTTTAATAGGTTTTATAGAAAAAAAAAACATAATTTGGTATTATTTTATTTATTATCAGAAATACCATGTTGTGTATTTACATTTTTTCTGGTAAATAAATTCTGGTAAAAAATGTTCTGGTAAATATTCCTCATAAAATAATGTTTTATTACATTGTTTTATTTCTATCATTACATTAAGTAATATATTTCTGTCACAGTTTCTTCAAGTTAAACCAAACTTTTATTTTGATACTTGAAGGTCTGTGAAGTGTATCTGTTTATATATGATATGACGATAGTTTTTCTCAATAAACTGTAAAATTCTCATGAAGTAACTCTCAGAGTAGTTCTAAAGATTGTTTATGTGTTCATGTTCTCACATATTGAGGCAGCAGAGGCTAAAAACAAGCGTCACGCGCACATCACAAAACCGCACATCTGCTCCATTCATTCACACAGAGACAGACAACATGCAGGATTCATATTTAAAAATTATTTTTGCGGCTTAATAATTATCTATCTATCTATCTATTGTAATTTTGAAAAGAGTAACATGACAATCTATGAAACCATTAAGTCTGTAAATATTTCCCTGTGAACTTTCCCCCCAAAAATGAAACACTTCAACATAGTGTAATTTATGAAGCAGTGTAATGATAAAATGCAGTTGCCTTAAAAGCTGTCTTTACCTGATTAACCTGCTGTAACGCATTTACTCTGCTGTCTCTCGAATATATTGCATCTGCCTAAGGGGTTATTCATCTAATGCATAACCTCTCTGTAATGAGCAAATAAAGGGTCAGATGCTGCCACTGATAACAGAAGCCACCTAATCCTTTACTATAATATAACGTTAACTGACTAATGACTATTCCCGAGTCTCAGAGATCCTGCTGGTGTGGCTGTATTTGGAAGTTCATCGATTTGCATTTGCATGCTCACTTTGCTCATTCAACATCAGAAAAGTTGATATTTGCCACTTAGGGATGTCATCAAGGATGGCATTAGTAAGACTGATTGTGTATCATTAGTGTACGAACAGGTGGAGCAAACATTGTTTTCTAAAATGATGAGGAAGTAGGAGGCTGTAGTTTGTTTGTGGCTTCAGGAACGAACTTTGACATGGGAACAAGCCATCTGAGCCAAGTGAATGGGAGCTTATGTAAATGTAACCTTGAATTTTGGCTGATGAGATGTTTTTGGCCCTAAAACCTGCAACGTAATGAGGTTCTGCCGGAATAATAGCTCCGTTTTTCCAGGGGACGATTTCTCTTTTCTTGCACGAGCGTTGACGAATGACTCTGAGGAAAAAAACTCACTCAGAGAGGGGGGTTATTACACTCACCGTGAAATGTATTTCCTGCAACATTGTAAAAATGAACAAGCAAATGAACGTTTCAGTGCATGCCGCCTGATCGGACTGTCACTCAGTTTGGCAAAACAATGACTGTAATGAGAAAAGTTCTGAGAGAAATTTAGTAATGCTTAATTCTTAATTATCTAAAGTTGTTTTAATGAAAAATAAAGTGAAGTGCATATTTTGAAAGTTTTAAACCTGTACATACTAAACTAAAAATGATATATTCTTAAAGTGCTACTACATGACTGAATCTGTTGGTAGACGAGGCTTTAACACTTTGTACATCCATCTATATGGTGTAGTGACACTAAAGTGATTTGATTTTGATTGATTTGATTTTGATTTGACACTTGGTGATTTATATTACTGATGCAATGTGCAATGCGAAGAATTTATTATTTAAAAAATGAGCAGAGCGTCCATACTTCTCATTATTCAAACTGTCAGTCATTCCTCTGTTGGTCTCCATAAACCAGCGCATTTAAATTATGAAGTGGATCAGAGAAAGAATGACAACACAAATGGATTCTAAGACCCTTATTATACTTTCCCGTAATTACAAGTGCTCTTATTCTTCAGCCATCATTCACAAGTACACACACACCTGCTACAGGTAGTGCAAATATCATGAGATGCATCTGAACGCTTCTCAAGATTATTCACCTCGACGCATAAATATTTAAACCTGTCCAAGATATCATAGTATGAACTCCCTGTGGCAGATATTAGAGGCTATTTTTGCTCCAGTCATGATATTTTATTCATAGGCAGTAGTTATTCATTTTGTAGCTCATATTACCAGGAGCTGGGCATAATTTGTTAACCATACAATACAATGAGGGACAGAATGAAAACCTCTGTGCTTTCAGATTTGCTCCCTGCATTAGCAACAACTCTTGTATCTGTCTAGTGGCTTTTTAATAGACTCAACACGCTGACTGAAATGACCACGCTGTGTATATTAAACAAAAGAACATCCACCAACTCCATCCTTCGCCAACTCCTTATGCCAAATAATACAGAAACATAATGTGTTCCTAATAACAATATGTTCATATTACAGGATTATATGTTTGTTAGTTTCTTTCAAACAAAAGACAGACAGGAAGAAAGATAGAAAGCACCAACGAAAGAAAAATCGAAAGAAAGAAATAACAAAAGAAAGAATGAATGAACGACCAAAAGAGAGAAACAAAGAGAGATAGAGAGAACGTATGAAAGAGAGGATGAACTAAAGAAAAATAAACGAGAACTGAAGAAAGAAAGAACAAAAGATAGGAAGAAAGAACCAATGAAAGAAAAATTTGAAAGAACTAAAGAAAGACTAAATCAAAAGAATGAAAGAAAAAAAATAAAGAAAGAACAAAAGATAGAATGAAAGAAAGAACGAAAGAAAAAACAAATGAATGAACAAACAAATGAACGAACGAAAGAAAAATTGAAAAGAAATAACAAAAGAAAGAGAATGAATGAACGACCGAAAGAAAAAAGAAAGAAAGAACCAATGAAAGAAAAGTCAAAAGAATGAAAGAAAAAAACGAAAGAGAATTAAAGAAAAATGAAAGAAAGAACGAAAGAACAAAAGATAGAATGAAAGAAAGAACAAAAGAACAAACGAAAGAAAGAACAAAAGAAATAACAAATGAATGAACGAAAGAAAGAACAAAATAACGAAAAAACGAAAATAACGAAAGAATGAATGAACAACTGAAAGAAAAAACTAAAGAAAGAAAGTACGAATGAAAGAAAGAACAAAAGATCGAATGAAAGAAAGAACGAACAAAAGAAAAATCAAAAAGAAATAACGAAAGAAAGAATGAATGAACGACCGAAAAAAAAGAAAGGGCGAATGAAATAAAGAGAGAACGAACTAAATGAAAAATCAAAAGAAAGAACGAAAGAAAGAAAGAAAGAAAGAAAGATTGAATGGAAACATTTGAAAGAACAAAAGAACGAACAAAAGAACCAAAGAAAGAACAAATGAATAATCAAAAGAAAGAACAAACGAAAGACCAAAAGATAGAAAGAAAGGAAGAACAAAAGAACGAACGAAAGAAAAATTGAAAGAAAGAACGAACAAAAGAACAAACTAAAGAACAAACGAAAGAAAGAAAGAACGAAAAACTATTTCTTCAGTTCAGCTCTGAAACGCTTTCATGAATCTGGTACCTGTGCTCACTGGGAAATTGGGAATGTCCTCATAGCGGAAGGTCTGTTTATTTGAGACATTGTCTGCGAGAAGACCCAGTCCAGAGCCACACACGATAGCTATCTTTGGCCTGTGTCTCGTCCTGCTCAGCAGCCATTCTGTAGTCAGTTTGCAGTCATCAAAGGAACAACAGCTGAGTCAGGAGAAAGAAAGAATGATGGCCAGATACATTAGATCAGGTCACATTGATAACTGCTCAAATTGTGTCAGATAAGATGCTAAGTGGCAAAATACAAGCTTCTGATTATTAGTCAGCACTTACAATGAGAATGATGATCTTTCAAATTGCAAATTCAACATCACAATAAATTCAAAGCACCAAGAAAATAAATATTAACTGGTTTATTTTAAATGTTAAAACAATATATATATATATATATATATATATATTATATTCATAATATTATATATATTCATAATATTATATTCATAATTATATTCATATTGCATTCATATTATATTTAATTTGTGCAATGCTAGACCATTTGTTTTTGGGGTTTTTTTTAAATATAACTTTACTTAAAGAGCATAATATTAAGATCTTATGAATTAAGTTTGTTTCCTGCTCCTCTAGCAAAACAATCAGTAAAAATGTAAAAAATTATACTTTTCAACCACAAATGCTCGTCTTGCACTTGCATTATGTAATCACGTTGGACAAGTTGGTTAGTTTTTCGTCTGTGTACTTCGGTTCAAAAAGGTAAAAGGCAAAAAAACTCCATCTCATTTTTTCCTCCAACTTCAAAATCAACATCGTTTAACCTTTTATTGTAAAAGGCGATTGACTTTTTTGCACGTTCAATTTGTAAACACTGGGTCAGTACTTCCGCCTATGAGATCAAGCTGGTGCAAAATGAGGATTTGTGGTTAAAAAGTATATAAATTTGTATTTTTCTTGGAAAATGACCAATTGTTTTGCTAGACAACACCCTGATTTCTCAGCTGGGATCGTGTAGAGCCCTGTATTGAAACTGCAATTTATATGAAGAAAAATCCTGGAATGTTTTCCTCAGAAAACTTAATTTCTTTTCAAATGAAAAAAGAAAGACATAAACATCTTGGAAGACATGGGGTTGAGTAAATTATTAGGAAATTTTAATTCTGGAAATTCTCCTTTAAGCATAAATCTTAATTTAGTGAGGTTTATTTTTTTTTTTATTAGTATTGTCTTCAAGTACAATAAAAGTAAGAATTAAATGTTTGGAAATAAGAATACAGAAATACAGAACAGACCTTCGCATTAATATAAGAACGTTCAAGCCATCTCTATTTTGACAGCTCGCAACAACTGCACTGTAAAAAGACCACATCATTTTTTTATTACGTCTCAAGATTTCCGGAGTCAGTTATGAAAATGTAATGCCATAATAAAGCACACGGGAAATTAACTAATATGAATGAAACTACAGAGACCTTCTTGATATTTGAAAACTGGCTGGTAGCAAACATCTGAAAATATAAAGCTGGCAGAATGTGGTTAAAGCTGAATAGGTAAACGCTTAGAAAATACAAACAGTGGACACATTCAAAGTTTCTAAATGGAGTTTTAAAGAGTCCAAAATGCAAATTTACAGCCTGCAGGTTTCAAGGCTCTATCTAATTTGCATCTCATCTGAAGATACTTCTGTTCCACATTGTGACTCAGCTGTGTTTGGCAGGCTTGATATATTTTTATTGACCTTACTGATTTGATTAAATGCATAAAAGATCATATTTTGAGTCTAAGGAAACATCTGTGAATCCAAATTGCATTATCTACTGACTCTTTTAGCTCCATAAACAGCAAATGTAAATAAGATTCATCAATAATGATTTTACTGATAATTGCTTTATACATCGCCTGGTATGTAAATAATATCAATGACATAAAACTTAAATTTACCATGAGTTTTCCTTGGTGTGCATGATCTCAGTCACACGTAGTCACAGGCTGACAGCACCTGAAAAAAGTGTGTACTTGTTCTGTCAGAACAGATAAGAGAGGGAGAAAAAGAGATAGAGATGGAATAACCTCTCATAGGACTATAAGGTCTCGTCTCATTGGCTGCATAAATGGTGAGAGCGGGAAATCTCCATATCCTTTCTAAGAAATTATACGAGTCCTTCCCCTGAGAAACTTTGCAGTCAGATGCTAAAATAAATACAATTTACTCAAAATGCAGACAACCATGTAAAGAAAGCCAGTGTACAGGCTATAATACACTGTCTTTTATGTTGTAGCCCTACTGGTAGAATTTATAAAAAATATGTATATAAAATAATTTGATATATAGTTTGTCTATGAAACAGCAAAGATATTTTAAATGGTTTCTGTCTATACAATCGAATTTACTGGGGTTCTAAACAACTTTGGTCTTCAATGCACTTTTTGGGTGACCTTTCTGACCCTTGAACAAGGTTAGAAAAGGTAATAATTTTCTGCTAAATCAATAGAACCATTTTTTTCACCCAAAACCATCTGTCAAATATTCTGCTTTGTAGAATCTGTACAATGACCTTATAATGAAAACACATTGTTTACCCACACCAGATTACATTATAGCTTAAAGCTTCACGCTCTATACTCTATACGATTTATACTGTGGCTTGAAAATGGATTGGCGGACTCAGTATTGGAGAGGTGCGACTCGAAATCTAAATACACTGATGTATTTACAGACTTAATTTAGAGACTTAATTTCTACACGGAGATATATTGTGTAGAATATGAAAAATAACCTAATTTGAATACTATAAGAGAAACCACAATTAAGCAAAATACCTAACACAAAAATACTGTTTTTCACAAAATTACTCAATACTGACTTTAAAAAAAAAAAAAAAAAAAAAAATGTACTGCTTTTGTTGAATGAAACACGTTCAGTACCAGGGGTCCAAGGTAGTTCCTGTCAATGAGTAACATACCCAGATGTTAAATTATGTAACCGTTGCATGATGTCCACATCACGCAAAGCCTAGACTGACCAATAGGGACAGAAAAGTGATTACTCATTCATTGGTTCAAAGTTTATCTCGCTCTTTGTCAAGTACATATTTCCATCTGAAAACAAACATAGTGATACATAGCTCATGATTAACCAAAAGGAAACTGAACACATTTGTGTGAGTGTACCATACACACATACACTAACTATTAACCTAGCACTGTTAGCACGGTCAACTCACTATCAAGTGTAATGCCAGTAAATACCTCAATATGTGAATTTTAATTTTTACAAAAATATTAAGCAGTACAACTGTTTTCAACTTTGATCATAAAAATAAGAAATGTTTCTTTAGCACCAAATCAGAATATTAAAATGATTCTGAAGGATTATGTGACACTGAAGACACATAATTGCCAACACAGGAATAATTACAATTTTAAATATATTACAATACTATTATACAGTTATTTTGAATATATAGCAGGTACAGTACATGACAGTTTTTTTCAAGGAAAAAAAACTCTCAACTAATGATGTAAAATATACTTGAGAGTCAGTTGCTACTATATTATTTAAGGTTAAAATTAACTGATTTGTATACAAACGCTTAAATTACACTCGGTTAAGTTTTTATAATAAAATTACAACTGCATAATTATTTTTCTACTCTATTTCTATTTTTGAAATATAAACATTTAAATAGTGGCTGTCATAAAAAGTTTTCAAACGGATTTATTTAAAAATAAGTTAAAGAACAGTAAACATTTTAAGCTAATAAATAGGCTATGTTATACGGTGCAAATTTTTAGCCAAATATCTCCAGAGTTAATTTTTCTAGCTGACTAACGAGTTTATGATCACCGAATATGTTTTTCTGAGGTAAATGTGACGTTACGTGACATTGTTTACAAGCTGCTGTTATATTGACGTCTTTGCGCGGTAGAAACACTGATTGAGAGATTAACGTTACATGAGACAGAATACGGATTTCGGTAAGTTGTACTTTCTTTTAACGTACCTTCGGACGTTTATTCATTTATTTCGTGATGAATCTGGTCTTAAAGCGGAGGTGATGATCGGTTCACGCGTCGTGTGAACTAAGGCACCACAGCGATCCGTCTCTCCACATTAAACAGCGCCAAAACGGCATTTATTGTTTGAATACTGTAATAAAATGGACAGAATTTGAAATCTCAGACTGTTCCACATCAAAAGTAACAAACCACAAAGCTTATTGCGATTTATTGTATAGGAGGTGTGCTACAAAGTTCTTTAACTGAAAACAGGCTAGACTAATCGATTCTCGGGATGTAAGAATCAATATCGTTTTGTAAAAATGAGAATGATTAAAATCAAGAAATCTTAATATTTTTACCCAGCTCTATAAAATACTACTTAAGCATAACTTAAGCATATTTTCTCCTGGGAAAAACATAAAAAAGAGAGACTTATATCTCACAATTCCCTCACAATTTCCTCAGAATATATACGAGTTTATAAGTTTAAAAAGAGGTTATAATTTTTGCAGTACAACTTTTAAATGATCTTTATTTTGATTTCATGGTGGAAAAAAACAACTGTTAGATGTAAACTCAGAATTCAGAGAAAAAAATGTCACAAAACTGTAAACTCACAATTGTGAGGAAATAAGTCAGGTCCCAGTTACCTTTTTCACATATTATTCCGTAAAAGAAATGAGCTTCCATACAATAGGAAACATGTTTTAATAATATTTCAATATTTTCACAAATGCCTTGGTTAGCATGACAGGCTACTATCTGACTGATATGGTTAGATCTGTCAAGCCAACACGATCTGACTCTGATTCGGCTGCTGTTGTGTTTTGATCAGTTTTTATTTGACGAGGCCCTGCGGGGAGGATGGGTGAGACTGACCGTGACTGTTTGTCCAGACATACAGTCTGCCAGCTGTCTCACCAACATGTGGTGGCTGCGCAGTGGGGTCCCTTCAGTTAGCAAACAAGCTTCTGCCGACCCAACAGGAGTGAGTGGAGTGTGAGCGTGAAGGCAAGGTAAATAAACGGCAGTGCATGTGTTGCACGTGTGCATGGTTGTTTTTATAGGATGATTTGGTGTTGATACCAAACAAGCCATATGTTCACTCATCACCACATAACTGGTTAGTTGACGCTGCAAGTAAAAAATGCTCTATATTAAGTAACTTGACAGTGCCGAAAAGAATGCAACAATATAAAGTCGCATAACGCTACGGATCATCTAAAAGCCACATGCACATCCAAAAAAAATAACACTTGAATAAATATGAATTTCAAAACACAATTTCACCCAACACTAACTTTCCCCATCCTGCTGTGAACCACAGTATTTCTAAGATTTTTAATAATAATGCATGCTCTTTAATAACAAATTACATCATAAATCATAAACTCTGCAAGTAAACTTAAATCATCACATAATATTGTGCTACAACG
Organism: Labeo catla; assembly: GCA_012976165.1. NCBI lineage: Eukaryota > Metazoa > Chordata > Actinopteri > Cypriniformes > Cyprinidae > Labeo > Labeo catla. Next base: position 394,750 of record VONZ01000238.1, read on the forward strand.
TGTATAACTGAACTCTAGTGCGGTTTGACTGATATATGAAACAGGGTCAGAAATTAACTTTCCAATAAGGCGCAATAATTGCCCCCTGGAACTGATTTTGAGGAGAATTTTGTACACTGGTGAGTGCAACTTTTAGAATCACATTATTATTATTATCACCATAGTATGTTATCTTTAATATAAAATACTTGCATTTACCCAATTATTTTAATCAATATTTTAAACTGTTGTCAATAACAATAGATTATTTTAAATTGTATCTATATTATGCATGTAAAAAACAGGAGCTCATAGGGCTGCAATATTATGACAAAAATCATAATTGAAGATTATTGTGCTTCATATTGTAATAATGATTATTAAAGGAGAAGTCCACTTCCAGAACAAAAAAATTGACAGATAATGTACTCACCCTTTGTCATCCAAGATGTTCATGTCTTTTTTCCTTCAGTCATAAAGAAATTATGATTTTGAGGGAAACATTTCAGAATTTTTCTCCATATAATGGACTTCAATGGTGCCCCGATTTTGAATCTCCATAATGCAGTTTAAATGTGGCTTCAAACGATCCCGAATGCAGTTGTAAACGATCCCAGCCGAGGAAGAAGCATCTTATCTAGCAAAACGGTTGGTTATTTTAATAAAAATATTATTTTAATAAAAATAACCGATCGTTATTATCGTTAAGTGTCTTATCTAGCGAAACGATCGGTTATTTTTATTAAAATAACCAACCGTTTTGCTAGATAAGACACTTCTTCCTCAGCTGGGATCTTTTACACCAGCATTTGGGATCGTTTGGAAGTTCAAAATCGGGGCACCATACCAGTCCATTATTTGAAAAGTCCTGAAATGTTCCCCTCAAACAAACGTAATTTCTTTACGGCTGAAGAAAGAAAAACATGAACATCTTGGACATCTTTAAGATGCTACATTGATCAGGTAACATAATATGCATCACACCTTCATCCTTTCAGAACCATATGGCTTTAAAAAGGCTTCATTCATTATCTCACCTATAGCAACTCCATAATGCATCTGAACTGGTCTAATTGCATGGAGTTTGCTGACTGACATCAGCACAATGGACTTGGATCAACCTATAATTAATCATCTGACCTTTGTCTTTGTTGAGGGCAAAGGTTAATGATTCATCAAGCCAATATCTGCTGAGCAGCCCTAGCGGATGTCAAGTCCGAAACCTCTAGACTGTCCTTGCTGGTTTTTCCTCAGAAAAGCAATTTGTATCTTAAGATGACTAGACTAATAATGACATCAGTTTACTGAGTGTCAATACTATCTTACTTTTGAATCAATATACGATCATTGTGGAATACTTCCTCCATCTTTCCTCTCAGAAACAGTGCTTATTTAACCACAAAAAATATTGACTTGTTTCTATAGGGGCAATCAATAATTTTTCTGCTTTTCACTCATTGTACTTGGATCTTCTGCCAATAAAGCGCATCCTGAAATCAAGGTCACTGTGTGTGAGCATGCAAAATCAGATATTGCATATCCAGGCCAAGAGCTCAGAATTAAAAAAAAAACAAAGTCAGATTTCATTTGTTGTCAATAGATTAATCATCATAGTCCCAAGAAGTTTCTGTCCCAGTGAACTCAACAAATCAGACTCAATTACATTTCAATAAAACAAACTGCTGATGCAAACAGGGAAGCACATATCCAGATCCATAATTCTGTGCATCACATCAGCAATTTCTCAGATGAGAGCTCAGGACTAATCATGTATTAATAATGATCTACAACACAGCCATTGTAAGGCTATACTTGATTCTGACATTATTTACTCATTTACAAATGTGAATAGGGGCAGTTTTCATAAAAATGAGGCTGTGAGGGATAGAAATACAGTGTTTTCAATACACTGTACTTTTGTTTGGCAACACAGATTGTTCGAATGACAAAAAGTCTTTTCAAAAATAAGTTTTAGTAAACAAGAACTCCACAAAGGAGTTTTGAAAGTTGTACGGTTGTGATTTTAGACCTTTATACAGCACATGCCGTTGTAAAAACAGCTTTGTTTTCATCCGCATAAAACTCAATGTGGCGTCTAATCTGATTAAGATCCTTAGGATTAAAATTAGATTAAAAAATAGCCTGTGCCTGTCTCAAATATTGCAATCTACTGCTATATGTTAGTGTCATATTTAAAGCCAGGACTGAAATCTGTGATGCTAAGAGAGCAGTTTGGCATAGTGAAAATTTATATGAGAGGAGAAGAAATCAGATTGTGATTTTGTCATTTCATTTCCACCTTTAATGGTTATGCACATATACACAAACACAAGCGTGCACACGCATAAATGCTTGGGTACAGCAACTCCAAACTTTAATCATGGATACAAATTTATAGCACTCCAACGCTAGACACCTATTTTCTGTGACTCAGGAAATGTCTTGTGTAATGTCACAGAACAGGTATTACATTTTCCCCCCAAGATGCTTAATGTTCCTTGAATGGAATTTTCTTCTGGTAAATCGGCTGAGGAAACAGGGAAATTACTTTTTGACAAGTCACCATGAGAAGCACTGCTTTTTATTAATCTCTGAATAAATTCAGTTGCAAATGAATTCAGATATTCACCTCATCTCATTCTCCATAAATATGTTTTAATGCAATTATGGCTGCTGTCTACCAAATTATATTCACTGTAAGTACTAGACTATAAATATTAGCCCATACATTTCATAGTTATAGATGTAGTATGTGATTCCCTATGCTCAATTAGATGCGAGGTGATTACCAGGTCGCTAAACGTCAGTGTGACGTCGCTGTAGAGTGCGTCAAAATGGTACATACCATCTACATACATACTAGCATAGTATGCTTGTAGTACAAAGTCGTCAAATCTGTCAAAAAGTACCTTACAATCATGAAATGTGATCATTTCCAATTCTGGTAAGTGAAAGCGTGGTATTTATGTTTCTGTGGGGATTTTTAGGGAAAGAACATTTTAATGCACTGACAATGAGACAGCCCTATAAATTTGTACATTTTTATTACGAAATAAATATGTTTCAGAAATGTTATTTTTAGGAAAATGGATGTCAGAATACCTCCAAAAATATTAATGAGAAGTGACCCTTTGTAAACAGCTTGATTGACAGGCCATCTGACCAATCATAACACTGAATTCGCCATTTTGTCCGACAAACAAATCGGACAGGAGAGTAGGTAACGGTATTTATTCTTTGAATTTCTTAAATTACAACATTTTAAAGCTGAGACCTTGTTTCATACCAGAAGTAAGCTGCTCTGTCTAGTCTGTTGACGTGTTGTCAGTTTTCTCTTTGTTCTGCGATTGTAGTTTTCACTGCGTGAGAACATGTGTAGTGTGAGAGCTGCACTGTTTGGACATAGCAACAGTAACTAAGGAGGGCAGGTTTTTGCAAAGGGACAACTGAAACTTTACAGTTTACTGTACAGGTTAAAGTCGGCATGAAATAAAAAAAAATCCTATTTTTGAGTACAGGTAGTCTGTGTATGATTCATATTTTAAAAAAAATGTTCTGACCACATAATGTTTAATCAGAATATCATAACTGGTTTTTATTTTTCGTCTGCTTCCATTTTTGAGTGCAGTGCCCACCAGTGTTGCCAAGTCTGTGAATTGCCCACAGAATTGGGCTACTTTAACACTGTTAAAGTGAATTTTACCAAGGGAAACCTGCCGAAAACATGTATTTTACCCCCCGAAAAGTCATTTTTAGCAGGGGATCCCCTCCGAAACATGATTGGACTTGTTTTGGGCTGGTTTTGAGTAGCACTTGGGTGAGTTTTGTTGTGTTTCATTGAGTTTTGTTTTTGAAACCTAGCAACCCTAATGCCCATACTCAAAATCCAATCAACAATCAATGGACCTTTCGCACATTTCTGGGTTTCTGATAGTGGAAGTCATCATAGTTGGGTAAAATCCGAGAGACATAAATGGGAACCTACCACAAATATATTTTTATTTTTTCACATATATTTTTTTTTTATGATGGTGATAACAGTTGAAATTCGTCATCACAGTCTTGTAAAAAGGATCCATAGAGAGTTTGGCACTGTAACGCCAAGCCAGCAGAGGGAGCTCTCACTCTAGGACTGCTTGTACACTCCCTCTGCTGCTTCTACTGCTACTTCCTGTTTGGCAGTATTTAAGGACTCACCATGTGCTCACACATTTGCGAAGTATTGCCAGTTTAACCTGCCTTACTGAGCGTTTACATTTCTCTGTTGGATTACCTGTTGCTATCTTGCTTTGTTTTTGGATTATTGTGTTCACGGATTACCCCTGTCCACATTACAGGCACTTATGTCACGATTTGGTCGGTTACCCAGATGCATGGCCATATCGGTGATACTCGGATGTAAACAACAGCATGAATTGCACGGTTAATGTACTGCTGAATACGTTGTTCTGCCTAAAACACAGAAAACAATGTGTGGAAGCTGCTAAGTCATATAGAGAAGGACCTAGTAAGCAGGAATGGGCGCAATATTTTGACAAACTAAAGTTAGTAGGTGGTAAAAATACGTACAAGCAGTATTAAAGGAGAAGTCCACTTCCAGAACAACAATTAAAAAAAAAAATGTACTCACCCCCTTGTCATCCAAGATGTTTATGTCTTTCTTTCTTCAGTCCTGAAGAAATTATGGTTTTTGAGGAGAACATTTCAGGATTTTTCTCCATATAATGAACTTCATTGGTGCCCTGATTTTGAACTTCCAAAATGCAGTTTAAATGCAGCTTCAGAGGGCCAGGATCCCAGCCGAGGAAGAAGGGTCTTATCTAGCGAAACGATCAGCCATTTTTTTTTTTTTTTTTGAAAAATAAAAATGTGTATACTTTTTAAGCACAAAAGCTTGTGTAGCACAGGCTCTGGGATGTATGTCTACGACACTACGAATTAGTGATAGGTCGTTCTAGAATGAATCGTTCATTTTGAACAAATCTTTAATGTGACTCAGGAAGAACAAGTCATCAGTCGCGCATGTGCAATATCTGCACTGGAATTAGTTCACCTGTTTCGAGTCTTTGATTTTTTTTTTTGAGTTGTTCGTTCATCTTATGGGGCTGTCACGTGATGAACGAACAACTCAAACCCAAAAACTTGTCAGATAAGAGGTGAGGTGAGCTAATCATAGACTAAAGAACCAGGTAAACAATGAATTAATCTTTTCTGTTTCTTATAGCATTATAGTTTTGTCTTGTTTGTAGTGTGATCAATGTTTGTGTAAGCAGTAGATGTGTTAGGGAAGTAACACGTAACATTTTAATTATATTTTGCTAAAATGAACAAAATGACTCAAAAAGATTCGTTCATTTTGCTGAACGAGACTCAAAGGTCCAAGTAGGTAAAATGATCCGAACTTCCCATCACTACTACGAATCACGTGTAAGTTCATCATCTGTGTACTGAGTATGGTGAAAAACTCTGAAAATCTGGTGAAAATCTTATTTTCTCTTACAACTTGAGAGGAGAACATCGTTGTACCAATCGCTTTGCTAGATAAGACCCTTCTTCCTGCTGGGATTGTTTAGAGCTCTTTGAAGCTGCATTTAAACTGCATTCTGGAAGTTCAAAATTGGGGCACCAGTGAAGTTCATTATATGGAGAAAAATCCTGAAATGCTTTCCTCAAAAACCATAATTTCTTCACAACTGAAGACAGAAAGACATGAACATCTTGGATGACAAGGGGGTGAGTTAATTATTTGTGAATTGTTGTTCTGGAAGTGAAGTTCTCCTTTAATTAAGATGTTAGCCTAATATTTCACTTACCTGACCAGAAATGATAAAAGAACAAACACGAATGTTATCAAGATTCTTGCCCTGGAAATCTTGGTTCAGTCTGGCCAACCACAAATGCATTTTCTTCCTTAGACAGTTTTTTGCACTCTTCTGCTTGATTTGTTATAACTTTTGGTAGTCTGTAGTACTCAAAATGTTTTTCACAATCTGACTGATTAGTACAGCCCAAAACATGACAATAATTGATCAGCAGAGTTTCATTCGGTTCAGTGGCATTGTTTAGAAGAACCTTACTGTATTGATTTCCTCTGGGTTTTGGGTGATGCTAGAAAAGAGAGTTATTACTGTTGCTCATAGTTTATTTCTGGAGGAGTCGCTGTTGAACACTATGAATGAGATAATTTCTCTTCTTCACATACAGACATGAAGACTTCACATGGGTAATTAGGCCCACCAACAGGCTGGTTCATAAGGAGTGCAGTCATTACCTACCCTATGGAGTATCAAACTAGTACTTCAGGAGGTTAATTAGAGTGAGTTAAAGCATGCTGATTACTCACCATGGAGAGTCATGGGGGATTAGCATGGTAAAAGGTCAAGAAATGGCAAATGGCATCCACTTTGATGGTTGGAGATTGACAATGATTGAAGAAGGATATTTTACATTTGAGTATACATCAGTATGTCATTTTTGTCAATTGCATGCATTCGATGAACAAAAATGGCTTCTTTATTGCTAAGAAAGTGAAGTTAATGGTGTACTAGAAGAGACTAACCACTATCTATGATCTACTAGGGGATGGAAACATTGAATATAATGTAATCATAATATAATCTTATGATGACATTAACATACTTAGTTCTGAGAATCCTCTGCCTCTCATATAGACATTTTCTGGGAATATGTATAAAACAATGTATGTTTAAGTGGTGTACTTGTGCATTGGTCATCACCAATGGCTCCAAATAACAGATCCGACTTCAAAAATAGAGGGTTTTTACTCTATAAGCTCATGCAAAATGTTGCTTTTAGGCAGTTATTGGGTATTGCACATTTTACACACACATGCATCTCATTCTGAGCTCAACAGGAGGTTTGAAATAGAAGAAAAGTGAGTGCAGCAATCACACGTTAAAGACCAGGTGCGACTACAGAGATCTTTTTAACTGAGAAATAGATATCTTGTGTAATCAGATCAGAAAATGCCCACCAGCTTTAATGGTCCACTCACATTTTCCCATCATTCTCTTGGAAGCAGATGGTTATGACATGCCTTAGGCATCTTTGCGCCACAGGTGAGCATCACCTCCATCTTAAAGATGAAAGAATGCTCATTGTGGAGATGACAGGGTTACATTATGAGTGATGACATGCTGTCTGAGGATGTTGTTGGTGGGATGACAGTTCAAAGATGGGAGAATATACGATCAAGGCCTCACCATCTCTCTCTACCTGTTATCTGTCGCCGCCGTGTCATGAAAACATGTACTTCCATAATCTCTCTTCAGGGATTCCTCGCTACAATTTACCTCCCTCTGCTACAGATCTCTGCAGGGATGTGTTTTTCTCCCTTCTCATCGTCCATACGGCTGTTAACCTGAAAAAAATGCCTGAGGCAACATATCAGCAATGATGTGCTCATGATACGACCATTATGAGATATGACCGGGAAGATGTCCAGCTAGAATCATACATCAGATGGTCAGATGTGTGTGAGAGGTTACAAATTATAATAAACTGGCTCTTTTTCTGTCAGTGGTCTGGTGGTGGAAAGATAATATAAATACATAATAAAGATAATGGCCTATATTTCATAATTTCACAAACTGATGAAGGCTAGTTGTCACAGAGAATTTAAGGTCTTAAATTAAGGGTATTTTTTTGACACTTTAAAGAGGTCATATAGAAAAGGTTTCTTTGTCTTTGGACAAGCTGTTTGTGCATATATAAAATCTGTAAAGTTGCAAAAATGTTGTGGAATGTATTTTGGTGTTCCAAATGAGTACACAACTAGAAATCAGTGCTTAAAGAGTTACTCCACCCTAGGGATGAAACGGTTCTCGGTTAAAAATCGAACCGTGCGGTTCTGTACACACGGTTCGGCACACACTATGACCGCGGTTCAACTTGAATCTGACAATGCATCTGTAATGTTTTGTTATAAATAACAAAACGTAAAACAAACAGGGTTCGGCTGATAACGTGCATGCATAGATGAGACCTGAACAGCACACGCTAATATCTGTGATTAAACTAAACTCGTTTAAGAATTGCCAGTTTAAATATTTAAAAGCCATAGGTGGCAAGCTCGCTTGCACAATGAGAAGATTTGTGTGTGTACTCATCTGAAGTGTGGAAAACCGCACCTCCGTACGCAAACAAATATAAAACTCTCTCTGAAGCAGGGCCAGTGCCAAATGGGGGCATTCGCGCCCCCCTTTCCATCCTGTCCCTTCCTTACTGAATGTGATCGATTTCGAAAGCGAAAGTGAAACCGATAAAACCGCGCGCATAAGAAAGCAATTTCACGCTTTTGCGAGAATCAGCAGCTGCACGCAACCACAGATTGCACGCTTCCCGCCCGAAACGTGATTTGTGCCCCCCCTAGAAATTTAAATGCACCCCAGATGGAAGTGCCCTGGCGCCAACTCTGCTCTGAAGTATTGTGTTTAGTATTTATATAGTGTATAGTATAGTATTTATTAAATCATGTCAAAATGCCCATCTTGGTAAGTATTCTATAGCAGACATAGTTGACTGAATCTGCTGTATCAGTGCACTGGATCAGTGCATTCTCTTAAAGTGACAGCACTTTCTTAATTTTAATCATACAGCAACTAGGAAATCACTGCTCTTGCTTGAATACCTTTTGTAACTTAAATAAAGATTAATTTTTAATTAAACAGTAAAATTTGCAATCCGCTTCTGACTCACAGCTTGTAAGTACGTTTTCATATTTAAAGAATTTGCCACTGACTATTCAAACACGAGTTTTGAACAGTGTAGGGGCTTGTTGTTTGTCGTTTGTACAATCACAAATGCAGACATGGTGTTGTTTACGTGACGCAACGCAACGCAACACAACGCAAAAAGACAGTATGTGCCATTATAATCAGGAAGACAGAGCGGGACATATTAAGCAGCCCTGCCTTCTTTTTTAAATAGCCAGTAGTGTTTTGTTTATTTCACAGCTTGGGCCAGAGCCGTTGAGCTTGAAAAGCCGCATTTGACAGCGTATGATAGCCAGTAGCCACAATCTCATCCATATTGGTATAAAATATAGCATTCCGTGTAGAATTCATATGGGTCCTATACGTTCTGTGGTCTGCGCTGACTTTAACAGATCTTTAACAAACATCTTGCAGATGTACGTGTGCTATCTGGGTATTCACTGGAGTAAAATTGTGATCTCCCCTACAGAGTGTTTTCACGACACATTATCAAACGGCCATATTGGCGGCACAACATAAACAATGCCACTGAACTCGCCAATTTTCCTGATTATTGCTGCTGAAAATGGTCTGTTATTGTCACGTTTTGGGCTGTACTAATTGGTTGTGGTTGGCCAAACTGAACCAGGATTTCCAGGGCAAGAATCTTGACAACATTCATGTTTGTTCTTGTCATTTCCAGTCAGGTAGGTGAAATATTAGACTAATATCTTAATTAATACTGCTCGTACGTATCTTTACCACCTATTAACTTTCGTTTGTCAAAATATTGCACCATTTCCTGCTTACTAAATCCTTCTCTTGATTTAGCAGCTTCCACACAGCATAAATTAGCAGAACAACATATTCAGTAGTACATTAACATCCGAGTATCGCCAATATGGCCGTGCATCCGGGTAATGGACCAAATCGTGACGTAAGTGCAAACCCTCTATAGGTAATGAATATGGACCATTTCTTTCAGTAAAAACAGTATTATTTTATATTACACAGTACAAATAACTGATATAAGTGTTAGGAAAATCAGAGAATATTTGGTCCTCAGGTGAAAAACAAAAGCAAGTAGTTTTGGTACAAGCTTTTTCGAAAGGAAGTCCCTGCAGACAGCTGAGGCACATGTCGCCTTTTTGTGCTTTTGACCCGAGAGAAAGCATGAAGTGTCAGCCCTATCATCCCTGACAAGTGAAGAAAGGTTAATGGTTGTGTATTTTGGGAACGTGATTCATTCTGTTTCACCTTATCTGAATGAGAGGCCCACGTGGGTTTGCATATCTTTGAATTCATTAGGGCCCATTAGCGACAGGGCTTGTTATAGGCTGATCCATCGCTACATTCAGGATGCGGGGGTGCTTTTGTTTCTCAAATGCCAAACGCTTAACGAGTACGCACCGCAGCTACGCTTCCTTGGGCAGAGATTGGGTTTCAAGCGAAAATAAAATGAGACAGAGGTCAGACAAGACCAGAAAGTGAAGAGGACACTTGCAGGTGTCTGACAGCATTTGCTAAATGACTGGGGAATATCATTTGGTAAATAGGTGAATTAATTGAACCCCCACACTGCTAGAATATTCTGTAGATGATTTAGATCGGAGGATGATAATTCAGGCCAACTCCATCGGAATAAAGTAAAGCATGTGAGTCACCGTGAAATGGGCTCAGTGATTCATTGCTTGAGAAGTTTTTATGCATTGCTGGTCTTTGCAATCAGTGCTCTGCTATAGTCAGTAGTCTAAGCCGCTCATATGCTGACTAACAACAAATGGTGCTAACACTGTCAAACTCATACTTTTACATGAGATTTAAAGCTAAGCCACAATGTCACAAGTTTTTAATCCCCTCAGCAACTTTTTTACTAAATTTCTTTAAAGTCGTAAATAGATTATTATAGTATGTTTTACAAGAAAATACTGTTTCTTTCTACGTTCAATATCAAGTTAAATTCAGTTTGTTACTTTCAGATTCTCTGTAATTATTTGTGAAATTTATTACCAATTATTTCAGCACCTTTTTTTTCAGTTTGGTTCAGTCCCTACGGAATTGCGTGATATAAACTCACAATTCTCACAAGTTTTTTCTCGCAAATGCAAGTTTGTATCTCGCAATACAGGTTTTTTCTCGCAATTGTGTTTATATCATGCAGTTCTGAGAAAAAAAAGTCTGAATTGTGAGATATAAACTCGCAATTGTAAGAAATAAAGTCAGAAAAAACCTCACAATTCTGACTTTGTTTTTAAAATCGTGTGATATAAACTCACAGTTCTGACTTTTTTCTTGCAAATGCAAGTTTGTATCTCACAATTCCATAATTGTGATTGTGCATAATTGTGCTTTTTTTTTCACAACTGTGTTTATATCGAGCAATTCTGACAAAAAAGTCTCAGATGAACTCACAATTGCACAATTGTTATAAAGTCTGAATTGCATCGTATAAATTGCATCGTTTTTTTCTCAGAATTGCGTGATACAAAGAAAAACCCACAATTCGGACCTTTCTTCTGAGAATCGCGTCATATAAGCTCACAATTACAAGAAATAAAGTCAGAATTGCAAGATTAAAAACTCACAATTCTGACTTTTATTGCTCGCTAATGTGAGTTTGTATCTCACAATTTGGACTTTTTCCTGCAATTCTTACTTTTTTTCTCGGAATTGTGATATGAACTTGCAGTATTCTCAAAATTACGATTTTATATCTTTCAGTTCTGACTTAAGTCGCTACTGCCTGTTATACAGTCAGAATTGCAAGATATAAATGTGCAATTTTGAAAAAAAAGTCACTTTTGTGAGTTTATATCTCAGAATGGCGAGTTTGTCTCGCAATTCTGACTTCACACAGTTCTGAGAAGTCCAAAGTCCACTTCACCACTACTGAAAATTAAATTGAGCACTTTCCTATATTAGTAATTAATTTTGTAATCTTTGTAAGTTTTTGCTATAATTGTTTTCATTATAAATTATATTATCAGCATAATAAATACAGTGAAAAGCTGAAATCAAAAATTAAATGTCAGATTTGTTTTAGCATTTGGTTTGTTCATCTTTAGCTGTTAATATGTTTTCATTTTCAATGCAAATTATATTATCAGCATACAAGTATGAGTGAAAATTTGAAATGAAAAATTAATATTTCAGAATTGTTTTATTAAATTCTATTAAATAAAAAAAATCAGTATTTTGTTTTTTCCCTGTTTGTCCAGCAGCACTCAAGCTGCATCAATGCCCTACGTTTGTGTGAAACCTGATGATCATGTTCTCCTAAAAGATCTGAAGAGCATAAGCAAAATCATCTGTCTGTATTAATTAAAAAAAAATCTCACTACCTTTGTCCAGACACCCCTTTAAGAACAATAAACAGGTTTAAAGGCAGTCAAAGTTTTTTTGCATCTATGACGGTGTTTAATTTCCCCTCAGTCATACAGTGAGTTGTGCTGATGGGAGTGCATTGTTATTCTCATCTCGGCGGTGTTTACACCCCCGTGTTATAATTTCACGCATGATCACACACACACATACACACATACGCATGCTCTGATGCTTGGCCAAGCGGCGCTGCCTTTCCACAAGCATCTGCGCTGTACTGCCACATCTGCTAAGAGCAAAAAATAGCATACTTTTCCTTTTAAGCCTATATAGATTAGTTGTTACATTATTACTTTATTTTTCACAATATGTATATATATATTTATCTATTTGTTGATATTGTAACCAGCGTGTTTAGTTGTCAGCTGGTGGTCATAGAAGCCAGTTCACATGATATTCTTTCACCTTTTGACCCATTACCTTTAAAGTAACGTTTGGTTTCATTGCTGATGGAAACTTCACAGATATTAAATTTAACCCTGATATAAAGGCTTAAACCAATGAAAGCAACTATTACCAGGACAGCACATAAACCTGTCACTATTTGAACTTTATGACTCTAATAAATCTTGCCATCTGCTCCCCAACCTTGTGTTTTCATGAGTGGTTCATTTCAGAGAGGAAAAGGCCTTCACCAAGCTATCATCATGCCCGCTCATGCCAACTGCTTTTTATAGGTTATTGGTTTCATAATAATGTACGCCGTAAATCTTGTGAGATTATAACAGTTGTTTATCTGCTGCTATCTCTGAATTTATTACTTGCAGGTCCTAAGAGCCGAATGAAAACCGAAAACACAAAGAGGGAGCCAACGGAGGGTAAAAACCAGTCTAATTATGTTCCTTTCAAAACATCAGTTATGGCAGCTGAGCTTTAGCTTTCATTTGCACCTCTTTGTGCTTGGTGAATAACAGCAAATACTAGACTGTTAGTTGTATTTCTTCATATATGCATGTGAAGTGGATTGACAGTTTCTCAGTGTCAGTGGGTAAAGCTGTTTTGAAAAGATGGACAGTTTAGGAGATTTATATATCTTGGTTATTGTTCATTTTGGTTAAAACATGTGGAAGGAAAAATAGTTACAGTTTTTTTTTTTTTGCAAATATGCATACAACATTTAACAAATGATACATAATGTAATTCTTGTCTGGTTGTCAGCTCAGACTGGCACTGATGTATAAATTTTTAATCAGTCATATATTTGTAATTATTTTATAATTTAGACGAATCATTTTGTGTACAGTATATTATTGTATATATTATAAACATATTGTATGTATTTGTGTAATTGTTAATCTTAATAAAAAAAAATATATATATATATATATATATATATATGATAATGTTTTAGTTTGTTAATATATATATATATATATATATAACATTTATAAAAACATTATCAAATAAAATAAAAACAACATTTTTAACCACTGTTTTATTATATTTTATTATATTTATATTTAAAAACATAAATGTAATAATTATTTTCAAAAACTAATACAATTTATTTTTATCATTGAATTATATTGTTTTTGACCTTTTTCGTTGTAAATAAATAAAAACTTTTAAAAAATCAAACTAATTTAAACCAATAGTATACATTTATTTGCATTGTATTATTTTGCAGTTCTGTAAATTATAGTTCAATTATAGTGCATAAGATGTTTGACAGTCATTTTTATTTTTGTTTAATTTAAATTCATATTGTTTATTTCATAGTATTATGTTATAGTAGTAAATCATGTACACTACCAGTCAAAAGTTTTTTAATGTTTTTTTAAAGAAGTCTATTCTGCTCAACAAGTCTGCATTTATTTGATCCAAAGTCAATTTTTGAAGTATTTTTTACTATTTAAAATAACGGTTTTCTATTGAATATATTTTCAAATGTAATTTATTCCTGTGATGTTAAAGCTGAATTTATTTTTAGCATCATAACTTTAGTCACATGATCCTTCAGAAATCATTCTAATATTCTGATATGCTGCTCAAAAACATTTATTATTATTATTATGTTGAAAACAGCTGCGTCCATTTTTTTTGATGAATAGAAAGTTTAGAGGAACAGCATTTATCTGAAATATAAATATCGTTTAACATTCTTAATGTCTTTATCATCACTTTTGATCAATTTAAAGCATCCCTAAAAGTAAATAAAATAAAGTAAATTAAATAATTTCTAAACTTCACTGTTTTAAATATTGATAATATTAATAATGTTTCTTGAACAGCAAATCAGCATATTGGAATGATTTCTGATCTTACACTACCAGACAAATGTTTTCGAACAGTAACTCAATCCAATTTAAATCAAATCTGTATGCATAAAATGCCTACATCGTCTATGAATTATTTTACTTTTGCTTTCTTTTTCCATGTGTCTGCATGCTTGTTTTACAATATCACCTCTGTAAACAGTTATTCCCAAAGGCCTGATGTGTGGTCATGCTATATGAATACAAATGTGCCCGCTACTATCATCTACAGGCTGGTGATAATGAGAGGCCGGCTCCTGGGGGCATTTTGGTCACTCCAAACCTGGCAGTACTTTTGCTTTTCATTTGGTCCCCATTTCATCTGTAGGCCAGAAAGCTTTGTTCCCTAAAGCACAAGTGTCAGCAGGCTGAACTTGGAGAAAATCTATTCCATTTCCTTTTTGCCCTGTCTCGACACACAGCTCTTTACTTAGAAAGTGAATTGCTGTAAAGCACCAGTGTAATAGGAAATTCTGTTAAATGCAGAAAACAGAAAGTCACATCTTATGTGAAAAATAGGAACAAGTGGCTTAGACTGATCCTCAAGGAGAATAACAAGATAAGTATACTTCTTCCAGTCAGCTCTCACATCTGTCTGTCACCTACAGAGGCAGTGAGGTGGCAACAGTGTTGGAGGGTTATAAGGTTATAGTGATGTGAATCGATACACAGAGTCAAACTTAATGACTAGCCTTCTTCACAGTGATGAATAGAGTGTCCACATGCAAATCAATGTGGACACACAAGTGCACTCGAGATAATAGATACGCACACACATGCACGCATGCATACATGCACACCCTGCTTGTTGTCTTGTCCTAGTCATGATGATTCATTACACTGGATGCTGTTTGTTTGGCTCTGTAGCCTCTTCTTGTTTCAGTCCAATCAACAGCCAATGCAAATAGTCACAGGTCAGGTGTGATGTCCTACATAGCCATAAAACTGACTGGTAGAGTTATATTTTGATAATGAATTACACATCAATGTAAAAAATGTTATTTCATCAGAAAAAGAAAGCTACAAAAGTAGGTGAGTGATTATCAGTAGGTGCTTTTTAATTGTACTTTATTTTTTTTGTAATTTTACCAAAGACATTACACGTGTCAGCCTGCTGACACTGCTTTAGGGGCAGCCGTGGCCTAATGGTTAGGGAGTTGGGCTTGTAATCGAAAGGTTGCAGGTTTGAGTCCCATGTCACGTCCTTTCCTTTCTTACGTTTTTTCCCTACTTTACTAGTTTGCGTAGCATACTGTAGCCTGTATCATTTTATTTTAAAGCACAAAAGAAACTATGAGCATGCGTGTCAGTTCTGAGTCACGCGAAGTTCACTTTTACATGTTGTTTGAACATTAATGTGTGTTGACAGTGTATGTACAAATCTACACTATAATGATGAAAATCCATGCAGTGGTTTTTAATTAATCTGTAAAAATAATACCCCCTTGTTCAGATGGCATCACACCGACAGAGGCTGCTCCCATGATAGTTGATTGACATGAGCGTCTTACCTCAGATCAGCTGTAACAGTCCGACCTTCATTGTTTCGGTGCCGGTATCATGTCAATATCTCCAATTGAGCGATTGAGGTGTTGTGTCGCTGAATGTAATAATGAACATAGTTGTCGTCATTTACTCCTGACATCTGAGCCGCTGAAGATGCAGTAGATTATGTTTGTTTGTGAAGGGAATGCGCCTCCCGATCTACACATATCCGTCTATGTTCACGCAAATCATTTGTGATCCAGCAGAAGTGAGTATAAGGGTTTTTAATGAATCTTTGCGATCGCCTTTCCTAATAACGTGCTAGTTAGCAAGTTTAGCGGCTAAATGCGGCTAAAGTAAACAGGCTCGTCACTCCACAAAGAGAAGAAGGGGCAAGCAGAGCTCATTAACATTTAAAGCAACATCGACCAGAACAGGATGATTTTTGCAGAGCTGATTTTGGCAAGGTAAAAAAGGTGTTATTTACACTACCATTGAAAAATTTTTACCAAAGCATGTTATGGGCTTTTCATTAAGACCATAAAGAAACAGATCAACTTGTGGAAAATGGGCATCTGATGACCCCTTTAAAGTATTAGCAACCAAATAAGCCAATAAACCAGTTGCTGTGATGTCTGTTAATGAAAGAACAAAAGAAAAAAAGAGGAAATCAGTAACTTCTGTAGCTTTAAGGATTCATCTATATTTAATTTAGAACTTAGTGTTTGATAACTTTATTCAATTTCTATATATTTTCTACTTGCTAAAGGGCCCAGGTAAATAATGGGTTTATGTTTTAAGTTCACTTCAATTAGACATTGTTATTTTTTAAGGTCTAATAATTGTTAAAATGGATCACTCTCAATTATACTGTAATGTTGAATGGCTATAGTCAATAGCTAAATATTAGGAAAAAAAACAATTTCATAGAGACATTAGTAGTAGCACCTTCAGTAAAAAAAAAGATGCCATCAAACAAATATTAAAAATATATGTCTTTATGTTACTTCTACATTAACTTAAAGATTAAATTTGAAATTATTGCAATATAAAAGTATATTTAAAAACTTAAATGTTAGGTGGGATTAATTAGTTCATTTTTTCTAATCGATTGACAGAACTATTTTTTACATGTACTATAAAAAAATAATTGATAGCATAAAAAAAATTAATTGTAAAAAATGTGTTTTAAAAGTAATTGTTTATTATTATTATTGTTATTATTTATTTATTATTATTATTATATATTTTTTTAATAATTATATTTGCTTAAAATAGTTATTATTGTTAATTAGATAATATTAATTGCCAGCATTTTTGGAAAGGCTAACCTTAAGTCGACATGTGGCCATATATACACAAGTTTACATACCCTTGAATCTAAATGTGACCCTGGAAAAGCTGAACGCTGAATAAATAAGCTTTACATTAATGTATGGTTTGTTAGGATAAGACAGTATTTGGCTGAGGTACAACTATTTGCAAAATAAAATTTGGAATCTGAGGGTGCAAATCAAAATACTGAGGAAAATTGCCTTTAAATTGTACAAATTAAGTTCTTAGCAATGCATATTACTAATCAGAAATTAAGTTTTGGTGTATTTACGGTAGGACATTTTCAAAATATCTTTATGGAACATGATCTTAACTTAATATCCTAATGATTTTGGCATAAAAGAAAAATAGATAATTTTGGCCCATACAGTTTATTTTTGGCTATTGCTACAAATATACCCAGGCTACTTATGACTAGTTTTGTGGTCCAGGGTCACAAACACTTTGTGTTGTTTCCTGGATGATCTGCGACTGTATTTATGTTTTATGATAGTTGTTCATGAGTCCCTAGTTTTTCCTGAGCAGTTCAACTGCCTGCTGTTTTTCAGAAAAATCCTCCATTTCCTACACTTTCCTTGGTTTCCCAGCATCTTCTGGATATCGAAACTCTTTCCAACAGCGACTGTTTGATTTTGAGATCCACACTAAAAGACTAATACACAACTATTACGAAAGGTTAAAACATATTGATGTTGAGTAAGTCAACACAATGCATTAAGAGCCAGAGGGTGTAAACTTTTGAACAGGATGATGATGTGAAAATTGTTATTTTTTCTTAAGATCATATTTTTTCATTTGGTACTGCACTTCAGAAGCTTACATGTTTCCCAGAAAACAAATACTTTATTGTGCATTCTTTTGACATTCTATGTTAAGGAATTGAACAACGTGCATCTGTCATTGACTAATCACTACAGATTTTCCATTCAGGAGGTTCAAAGGTTAGCAAAAGCTGTGTTTTTCTCAATCACTATCATCCTGTCGTACAGAGACATCATTTATTTTTGAGGGAGCCATGACAATAGGAAGGCAAATAATCAAATCAGTGTTGTGTTTCCCTGAGGTTCCAATCAGGCGGTGGGGTGGGGGAGGATCCAGATGATGCTGATGATAATAACTGCATGATTTTTGACAAAAGGTTTCACGGGAAAATTATGGAATGATTTGATTTCCATTCTACATTTCCGCCTGGTACAAAAAAGACGGGCCTTAATAAACCCCCCTCCCCGTGATGAATTATAATTGGTGAGCAATAATTTGTAGGGTTTTGTCTTTTGGGTAATCAAAATCAAACAGCTACTTGGAATAATAAGTGCAAATTTGAGCTAAAAGGCAATTTTGTTTGTAACAATCAAATTCACTGTCCTCATGCCCACAAGTTGATTGAAGGGTGCATTTACTAATTTCCTCCAGAACAACAAAAGAAACGAAGGCCTGTCTGAAGGAGCATCAGACGATCATGAGCAGTATAGCAAAAGCAGCAGGTGAATGTTTTAAGTGACAACATCTACCAGCTGGGGAAGGTGTGTGTGAGGCCATTCGCCAACCTTTTCACCACAGGTCACTGCCATGTCAGACGCCGCCGACGTGGTGTTCATGGCAACCGCAGCCTAGAAGAACAATAGGAGCACCACAGAGCACAGTGGATTGCTTTCCAAAAATAGGCAAAACTGCCACTAGCTGATAATTGTGTGTGTTCAGTGTCATCCTTTTCAAACCTTAGATCTCTCGTCTTTCAACAAGAGTATGCTCATTTGACACACCGCCAAATACACTATAGAAGACAGGATGAGAAATGGAGAGCCCTTCGGGCGTAATTACAGAAGATCAAGCTGGACGAAGGGACAGGAGCATTAAATGAAGCAGTCCAAACTGATACATCAGGTTTCTGAAGGTGAAACATGTGTGTTTACTATGACCAGCGCATCAAATAATTGAGCTGCCACACTTCATCAAGACCCTCCTTAATCACCAGCCTGTTATTTGACTAATGACACGTCGTAGGACCGTCTCCTTCACAATGTCCCGGGTATCAGGGAGGTTGAAGTCAGAAAAGGACTGTGAGATTATTACGATGATTGTGTTTGAAAATGGCAGTTCACTGGTGCATCCACCACCAGGATTTGCGAGCATCGCATCACGGTTAATTGTTTATGGGAGCATATCTCAAATTTAGTCTGGTTGGAAAAGTCCCTAATGGTTATGTAATAATCTGCTAAGGATACTCAAGATGTTGGAGCACATTCAGTTTAGTCAGAATTGAAATGGACAAAACTGGCATTATTGTCTCTCTGTTGAACATTTATTGTCACAAACATAAGTGTGTTGTTTAAAACGGCTTTAGGATAGTTGACAGTTAGCTAACTGTAGGGGCACTGAATAACCACAAGAAGAACAGATTGTGCATGGAAAATTCCATACAGAAGTACCCGTTTATGTAGATTGTAGATTTAATCGGAAGATTTAATGCTATCATGCATTCTGACTTATTGACACTGCTAAAGAGTTGGATTCTCATGCTAAACATGACCAAAGTTTCAAAAAACAAGTTGGATATATGACGGAGTATTTCCATGCCAAAAACGCTCCTTCAGGGTTCGTATAAGTTTCTGAAAGGTTTTTTTTTTTCCAGAGTATGGGCTTGTTTGATGCTGCAAAGGGTGGAATTCCTTGTATGGGCAATTCTACCAGAATAGCACAATAGCGCAAGCACACATCAACCAGTGCAAGAGCAAAAGCACACCCGTCAACGTCACCAAAGAAGTGTGTTTTTGGTTGTGAGGAAAAGATAACCTTGTTCAGCTTCCCAAAAATAAATCTGAATTGTAAGTTTGTATTACGCAATTCTGAGAATAAAAGTCAGAGTTGTGAGATGTAAACTCGCAATTGCGAGAAAATAGTCAGAATTGTGAAATAAAATGTACCAATGACCTTTTTTTTTCCCAATTTTTATTCAGTGGCAGAAATGGGCATAGAATGCAATACTACTCTGTAGGTACTCAATATTAACTTACTGGCAGAAACCGTGTGTGTTGTGTCCCCTTTAATGACTGGATTTTGTCCACGAAAATTCGCTAAACAATCTTATGAAAAGATTTGCCAATTTTGTAACGGGTTCAATTTGGTTGTGTGTATTGGCGAGCAAAAAAGATTCATTGTATATTGTCAACTGTGTAGTAATGTGTTTGTCAACATAGTGTACCCGTATGAACGTCTTGAACCTGTTGTAAAGTCTGCGTAGAGAAATCTGCATAGGTGAAATGCTGTGAATTATGCAAAAGACATACA
Source organism: Labeo catla (assembly GCA_012976165.1). Taxonomy (NCBI): domain Eukaryota; kingdom Metazoa; phylum Chordata; class Actinopteri; order Cypriniformes; family Cyprinidae; genus Labeo; species Labeo catla. Next base: position 415,187 of record VONZ01000238.1, read on the forward strand.
TTTTGCAATGGTTTTAAATTGGTTACTCTGATTAGTGGGCATCAAAGGTCCATCGTCTGTTATCACTACAGCTGTAGAATTTTTATATTAGGGCCTGATTAATACAGGGTGCTGAAACTCATAAACTGGTGATCTCTTTTCTCATATATGCAAATGAATTTCATTTATATAATATGAGAATCCAGGAATAACCATTCATTCATGTAATTACATAAATTACATATAGCACATTTGTTGCCACCTGCTCTGGATTACACAATCACAATAAATCTGTCTGAGAATGTGTTTCAGTGTAGCTGACCTCTTTCGTATTAAATTATCTGTAATATGTAATATTACTCTGTTTACAATGAGACATCCAGATGTGTGATAAAACAGATTACCATTGTAAAGTAATGGAAAAGTGGCACCAATTATGTGGAACATTTATTATTAGGTGTACAACTTGATTTTATATTTGGGAAATTATATGCATTTGGAAAATACATGAAATTGCATGTTTGCATATATATATAATAACTACATACATCTTCCCCCTAATAATGAAATCTTTTAAATCAGTAATCTGTCTGTAAGCCTGTTGTTCATTTTCACTGTATTATCTGCCCGCCTTGCGCTTATCTTTATTGACAGCTCCAGCTTATCATGTCTGAAATATGTCTAGTGTAAAGTGGAGGAAGCCTTCTGATGTAATTATTTCGCCTGCTAATCTGAGCACACACAGGTGGGCTGTGGACTGTCATGCCATCGGTTCATCTCCATGCTGTCAAGTGACTTGAATTGTCACCCACTTTAATAGGGGGTATGCAGGGCACCCAGATAGTGTAGCAGTCATTTGTCATATTTTGGTTTAGCTTTAGACTCTGAATTATGTTCTTGAGGTCATCTGCATTTGATAAATTAGGGAACTGGCATGTGCATTAGGATATCATCTTGCTTGTAAGAGGATGATGATGAAGTGTTTAGAGTGTTTATCAGAATAATAATAAGTACAGCAGCTTCAGTGAATGTTATTGTGGATGAAGAATAGGATGGAATACTCCCATAATCCTATGTGATTTTAGCATTAGATGTGATTTGAGTGTCTACCATTAGCAGATGTGCTTGTGGGATTAATTAAGATATTACATTAAAAAAAAAGTGTATGAATGACAAGGTTATTTGTCACCTCAGGAGAAAGTCTGAAGTCTAGTTTAGTAGTATGTGACCTTGCACCAATGAATACAGAAGCAGCATTTCGATTGGAATACTATACTTACAAATTAAACTCCTATATAAAACGGCATACAGTATAGTTCAGGAGTTTTGAAGTTGTTGTTATTGTTGTTGTTTTTTTTTTCATTCTAATGGCCTGGTTAAAACATGAGAGAGTTTGAAGTAATATATTACTACACTCTAAAAAATGCTGGGGTATTTTTTAACCCCAATGCTGGGTTCAGCTTGTTGGGTCATTTTATTGGGTTATTTGTAATATCTTTTACCCAGTTGCTGGGTAGTTTTTCTGTAACTAAGCTGCTGGGTTATTTTTTCTACCCAACCATTGAGTTGAGCCTGTCTCAGACGAAACAACACAGTTGTTGAGTTACAGTCAGAGTGCAGGTTTTTTGCATCCTCTACAGGATAGGGCAGATCTCAGCACAGCCATGCACTTCTTCAGCGAAATAACAATTTATATACATTTTATTTCATTTATAAAGTTTTTACTGTGCTGTAAATTATATTATTTTAAGCAACACAACATACAAGAACGAGATGTCAGTCAGCTGCGTCAGCAGCAGTCATTTCGCATGATGGAAACGCCTTTTGCCTTGCATAACATAAAGGGATTTTATTCGTTATAATAATGAATTTAATTTAATTTGATGTTAAATATGTTCTCCAGTCGGTGCCAATAGCCTTACGGTTAGCGCGCCGACATACAGTGCAATTGTGCTCACGACCCAAGTTCGAATCCCGGCTCGTGGTCCTTTGCCGATCCCACTCCCCTCTCTCTTCACCCAATGCTTTTCTGTCGTATCTACACTGTCCTGTCCAAATAAAGGCATAAAAAAGCCCAAAAACAAATCTTAAAAAATATATGTTCTCCAGTCTCAGTACTGTCTGTTTATGGGCAGGTTATTGAGTCACTCATGACATCTTTCAGCTACGAGTGAAACACAAGGCGGCGGTCTGAGGTCCATAGTTCCACCGGCAAACAGCAGCCCATTACCGGCTCAGATTTTTAGTTTCCAACTGTGTTCCTAATTTTTTTTTTAGAAGTGCTCCTAAAAAGAAAAGTAAGTGTAGAGCCCTGTTTAACTATTTTTAATTTAAAAATTGAGAAATTCTTTCAAATTTAAATCTTTTACAAGAATTACAAGAAAAAAAAACAGTTTGATGCAAGAATATACATTTTATCAATATTTGAGAAATTCAAAATTCCTTTGAACACGACTGCTCAAAATGGTCTAAATTTATGAAACCTACACATTCTAAACCTTGTTACTCTAAAATTTTTATTGTAAATGTTAAGTGTAAGTGAAATGTTAAGTACTGTAAGAGGTCTTTATGACGCTGCTGGTGTGTGAATTTGATAGGTGCTTGATTTAAAATAAATGGTGCTTTAAAAAGTCCTTGAATCTGGTGTTGAGGAAAGAGTGGGAGCCCTGTAATATGTTCAATAAATTAAGTTGAATAAATAATAAATATTTTTAATTGCTTATTAATAAATACCTAATATAAACCTTTCGATTTTTGCTGATGCCTCTAGTAATGATATTCCCAGTTTTTAATTTACAACCTATTTTGGGTTCATTTGAAGCCAGATATATAGTAATTTTTAAAAAATAGGTCAGTTAAATAAAACTACCCAGAAGGCTGGGTTAAATATTTAACCCAACCGCTGGGTCAAAACAACCCAGTTGCTGGGTTTGTCCATATTTCACCCAGCGCTGGGATGTTTTTAATCCAGCATTTTTTTAGTGTATTAAGTAAAGCACAAATAGCTTTTTAAAGGAATAGTTCATCCAAAATGAAAATGCTGTGTTCTAAACTTGTATGCATTTATTTCCTCTGTGGAACATACAAGAAGATATCAAGAAGAACATTGGGAACCAAATATTTTATGGACAAAAAAAAAAGATTTCTCAAAAAATCGTCTTTTTGTTCCCTTGCAGAAAACAATCCAAACAGTTTTGGAACAACACAAGGCTGAGTAAACAACAACAGAAGTTTTCCTTTCGAGTGAACTTCCCATTTAAGGTAAAGATAAAAAGGCCTGTTAACACTTTTTACGGCACGCCATGTCTCCTCTTAATGTTCTCTGGTTACATGCTGCATGCTGTGTTTTGCAATAATGACACTCCACGAACTGTGACCACTTTAGAAAATATTTGTAATATATTCACACTTATTGCGAGTGTTTTAAAATAAATGTATTCTGATATGTCCATTGATGTCAGGCTCGCTGTTATTTGCTATGACCCCTGCTGTTGTGTCATTGAACTGGAAAAAACTGCTGAAAATGCCTTTATGTAAATGAACTCAGCACAACATGATGTTTAGACACTGCAAGTAAAAAGTGGAGGATAAGTTAGGCAAAAAGTATCAAGAAGTGTGACAAAATATGGAAATGCTATAAAAGAAGCCAAGATGGCTGATTCTGGATACTAAAACCTCCAAAAAGTCATAGCCAGTAATTGTACTGCCATCACAGGCACATCATCCTACACCTGATGTTATATTTGTATTTGTACTTAATAATGCCTTCTAGTTAGGCTGATAGAATTCTTCAGCATTCAACGTGTGGTTAAATACTTTATATGAAGATGATATGGCAATTAATTAATCTTAAATCTGTGATGTATTAGAATGAAGCAAATAGATTAGCGTGACAGAACGTTGATCCATTTACTGCGTTGAATATTTGATTAATGATATTGTCATAGATCGTAATGGATGAACTTTTTTTCAAGGTTTTTTGTTCAAGGTTTTTGCCTTTAGCATCAAATCGGAAAAATTACAAAGTTCTGTTTACTGTGAGTGTTCAATGAAAATTCAAATTGAGAAAATCACCTTTGAAGTTGTTCAAATGAAGTTCTTAGAAATGCATATTACTAATCAAAAATTAAGTTTTAATATATTTACAGTAGGAAATGTACAAAATATCTTCATGGAACATGATCTTAACATCCTAACGGATCCTAATGGTAACAATAATTTTGACCTATACAATGTATTTTTGGCTATTGCTACAAATATGTTACTGAAGACTGGTTTTGTGGTCCAGGGTTACAGATCTGTTTTCTTGAGCAGTAATTTTGTTTATGGCAAACATTCAAGCTGTGTAATAATTCCTTCTTGATTATATGTGACCCTGAACCACAAAACCAGTCTTAAGTAGCACGGGTATATTTGTTGCAATAGCCAAAAATACCTGATGTTATATTTGGTCTGGCTGGTGGTAATCATGATTCCTGCACAAAACTCTTTATAAAACCAGATGTTTTGACAGGATTGCTGTATGAAAATTCATACGTCACTGCATGCAAACTACATTCAAACAGACTTTTGGTATGACCCAATTTAAAAACGGCATAAAATATTCCACAAGGATTAATGTGAGTATATTTTTAGTTCGTCGTAGTAAAATGACTAAGGGTTTCCTATAACAGTGGGAGCTAATGATCTTTCACAACCTTCATGTTGGTCTTTATTAAATAATGCCTTCTAGTTAGGCTGATAGAATTCTTCAGCATTCAACGTGTGGTTAAATACTTTATATGAAGATGATATGGCAATTAATTCATCTTAAATCTGTGATGTATTAGAATGAAGCAAATAGATTAGCGTGACAGAGCGTTGATCCATTTACTGCGTTGAATATTTGATTAATGATATTGTCATAGATCGTAATGGATGAACTTTTTTTCAAGGTTTTTTGTTCAAGGTTTTTGCCTTTAGCATCAAATCGGAAAAATTACAAAGTTCTGTTTACTGTGAGTGTTCAATGAAGCATGCTGGTGGAATCTTTTTTATAGACTCTCTAGATAAGAATATGTTTGAGATAAACATCATTGGTAAAATCTAAAGAAAACAGAAGCAGTGTAGTGGATTCGTAGCACATTCTGCAGAGAGTAAATTTCTAAATTCAGCTGGCCATGATGAGGACTGTCCTGGTAAATGGCTCTTTGTTAATCCAATTCCTGACACCACGCCAATGACAAAAAAATCATTCTTGTCGTCAGCCTGCCACCTCTTTAAATTTGCATCTAACTGTACTGGCACATTTCAATTCTGTTTAGCTTAAGTAGGAGAGAGAATGTGCTGTAACTCATTTCTGCAAATGAAAACAGGGCCATGTTGCCAGTTCCTCACCAAAAAAATGTATTCCTATCTATCCAATTTGGATCACCCAAAAGATATACTCCAGATTGTCATCAGCTATGTGCATTAAATCAAAATGCATACTTTTTAAACATCCACTTTGTTTTATACTATACTGTGCTTTCAATTTAAAGTATATGTGAAAATGATACTAAATTATAATGGTTTAAAAAAAAATAGGTAGTTCTAAATCTAAGGTTAATGACCTTATATGTACATTAGAAGTAATCATGTATGTTATGTATTAACATTACCTATGTTCAGAATTCTTAAATGAACAAAATACCACTTTCGGTTATTTGTGTGGTTGATGTTCTTAGTCACAGCAAGAATAAGAATCATAAGCTGTCATCTGAGCTCCCTCTAGTGGAAAAATAAGGGAAGAAAATTGTAGATTTAATAGTAATGATTATTATTTATATTAAGTATTAGTATTTGTATATAGAGAATACCAGAATTGTCAAAAGTGACAGTGGCCACAAAAACAGTCATAAGGGTCAATTTTTTGAAATTTATACATCATCTGAAAGCTGAATGAATAAGCTTTCCATTGATGTATTTGTTTGTTTGTTAGGATAGGACAGGACAATATTTGGCCGAGATACAACTATTTGAAAACCTGGAATCTCAGGGTGCAAAAAATAATAAATAAATAAAAATTGAGAAAATCACCTTTGAAGTTGTTCAAATGAAGTTCTTAGAAATGCATATTACTAATCAAAAATTAAGTTTTAATATATTTACAGTAGGAAATGTACAAAATATCTTCATGGAACATGATCTTAATATCCTAACGGATCCTAATGGTAACAATAATTTTGACCTATACAATGTATTTTTGGCTATTGCTACAAATATGTTACTGAAGACTGGTTTTGTGGTCCAGGGTTACAGATCTGTTTTCTTGAGCAGTAATTTTGTTTATGGCAAACATTCAAGCTGTGTAATAATTCCTTCTTGATTATATGTGACCCTGAACCACAAAACCAGTCTTAAGTAGCACGGGTATATTTGTTGCAATAGCCAAAAATACATTGTATGGGTCAAAATTATCAATTTTTCTTTTATGCCAAAAATCATGAGGACACTAAGTAAAGATATACCGCAAATATATTGAAACTTAATTTTTGATTAGTAATATGCATTGCTAAGAAATTCATTTGAACAACTTTAAAGGTGACTTTCTCAATATTTTGATTTTATTATTTATTTATTTTATTTTTTTTTGCACCCTCAGATTCCAGATTTTCAAATAGTTATATCTCGGCCAAATATTGTCCTATTCTAACAAACCATACATTAATGGAAAGCTTATTTCAGATAATTAAAAAAATGACCCTTATGACTGGTGGTCCAGGGTCACATATAGAAACTGAGAAGTCATTGGTGCATAACAGGTTAATCTCCCAGCAGTTTATAATTCTAAATGACGATTTAAACTTTATTTCAGAGTTCATATCAACAGTGATTTGTTTATAAACCACTGTGACTCATTTAGTATAATCATGTGCAAGCCATGAATAATGAAATCATTTAGTGACACACTACTCCTCTGACTCCTGAAATTTGAAGGTACAAAGGATGCCCCAGTGATCGCTAATGAAATAGTCACACTTCAGCTTCTCCATACCAATTAGGGTCATGCTTTCTGGCTGTAGTTTGGCACCCTCTCCAGCTGCTCTGAGAAACAATCTATCAAATCGCAGGCGTATAGAATCGGGAATTTCTTTGTTATCATTGATAGATGTGTCCCAGGTGTATCTGCTTTCCTCCGGTTCCCCCAGCATTTGCCACACATCAGAGATACCGTCCGGCAGCCCCCCAAGCTTCTTTACCTGTTATAACAAACACGTCAAACAAACTCAAACGTTACATTTTGACACAGTTTTGAGAACATCAGGGCAAACATATGTTAGCATCATACACAACCTCCCAATCTCTAAGGTTGGTATCTCCTCCAAATATGACTGTGTGGTCCTGTGGAGCCTCTTTCATCCATTTCCAAACTCTCCGCAGCTGATTCAAGCGTTCTTGGGAGTTTGTCTTATTGCTCTCCAGATGTGATGTCATAAGGCATAGCGGATGGCCTAAAAAGCTTGCCTAAACAAAAATGAATGGTCTAAATTTACAATATGATAATAAAATTTAGCAGTAATTATCCAATGGTAACAAAAACTTACATATGCTATGAGCAGGTTCCTATTCATCTCTGTAGTGGGGTACTTCACAATGTTGCTCTCAAGGAATTGCACTCTGTCCTTTTTGAGCAAAATGCTAGTGAAATAGCCATCTTCACTGCCTGAAACAAAATGATTGAATATTTGTACCAGAAACTTTGTATTCATTTGGGTTTGTATGCAATCATTGACATACCTTGCAAAAACTGATAGTCTTTCATAGTGTTCTTTAAACACTTCAAACTAACAGGAACCAGCTCTTGCAACAGTACAACATCTGCATGGTACCTGCATTAAAATCATAAAATTAAAATCATAAGTCAGTCTTTTTGTAAGTGGTTTTGCAAATAAGTATTTTTAGTTAGGTGAGAGTGCTAAATGCTGTAGATGAGATGTGTGTAATGCTATAAATGTTAAAATGCTTATATTTTAACTTCATATTAAAAGAAAACCTATTTGTAGGTTCAAAATATTTATTGTTTCTCATGTTCATCACTGGTGGAGTTTATGTTTGTGAAGTGTCGACCGTTCTGTCTGCCACGGGAGTTGTACCACATTCTACAGGGGAACCATTGAGAGTGTGCTGACTAGCTGCATCACTGTCTGGTACGGGAACTGTAGTGCTGCTGACCGCAAGACCCTTTAGCGGACAGTGAACACAGCTGCAAAGATCATCGGTGCCCTTCTCCCCTCCATTCTGGATATTTTCCTTGCACGATGCTTCAGTAAAGCTACCGGTATTATGAAAGACTCCACCCATCCTTTTCACAGTCTCTTCCAGCTATTGCCATCAGAGCCCGCTCTGCAAGACTACTCAACAGCTTTTTCCCCCAAGCTGTGAGAGCCCTCGATTCCAATCACTTCAACAAACCCTATTCACAACCCTAGGTCCTGAAACCAGGATCCTCTCTCCCCCCACCACACCACACGCACCACATGAAAACTCTTGAAAACCTCAAAAACGTTGTGCAATTCTGAGTGTGCTACACACAGGTGACTGGGCTGAACTACCTGTAGAAAACACACTCTTTCCCCTCTATATGCACCAGACACTTTCTTACAATCACTCCATGTTACAAGGACTCAATAAGGTAACACAAATGTTTACTTTTGAATGCACTACAAATCATATTGCAGTACCTTAAATACCTCTTTTGCACCATGTCTTGCACAACATTGCACAGTATTATGAAAAGTACTTGTATAGTCTGTCTTAGGTTATGTGTATAGTCAACTGTTTATATTTATAGTTAGATTACCACTTCTGGTTATGTGTATAGGTTATGTGTATAGTCAACTGTTTATATGTATACAACATCTGAAGTGGATCAAAACGTTTATCAAAGTTGTCCTAAAACCAAAACAACAAAGTTGTTTTAGGACAACTTTGATTAACTTTTTTGATCCACTTTAAATGTTGACTACTGTATACATATAAACAGTTGACTATACATGTAGCACCATGGTCCTGCGAGACACGACATTTCGTTCCACTGTACGTCCACACATGTAGCGGAATGACAATAAAGCTCGACTTGACTTGACTTGACTTGACTTGATATATCTATTAGTATATAGTTACATTGGCTCAACACATTTGGGGCAGGACTATCAGTTTGTCTAACCAATGACAAACAGGAATGTTCAGGAAAAAAACTAAGAGAATTTTTAAAATGTGACCCTGGACCACAAAACTAGTCTTAGGTAGCATGGGTATATTTGTAGCTATGGCCGAAATACATTGTATGGGTCAAAATTATTGATTTTTCTTTTATGCCAAAATCATTAGAGTATTAAGTAAAGATTATGTTCCATGAAGACATTTTGTAAATTTCCTACTGTAAATATATCAAAACAGATGTATCAGTGGTTTGTTAGGATAAAACTACGTCCTATCCAAACATACATCAATGGCAAGCTTATTTATTCAGCTTTTAGATGATGTATAAATCTCAATTTTAAAAAAATGACCCTTATGACTGGTTTTGTGGTCCAGGGTCACAAATGCTGTTTAATGCCACTAGTAGTGTACAAACTAGCCACTTCACATTTAAAGTAATATTAAGTATACTTAGTAAACTGAAAAACACTATTGCTCTCTAAACTCTCTAACACTGCTAAAAACACTATTCACCACAATACTCAATTTAGTCATCTTCAAATCAGTGCATGAGAAACCTATTACTGTATTAATGTTTGGTCTAAATAAATCTGCATCCTACAAATATAATAAATTGGTGAGTAACACTTACTTTCCTAAATGTGAAAGCAGACCTTTGAGCCGCTCCAAGACATTATCTGGATCCAGACCATCTATATTCCAGCATATCACTGTCAGATGATTGGACTGGGTTTTCTGCTCATCAGCTGACTGATCTGTGAATGATTTTCCCCAGTATGCCTGCTGCAAGGAAAAACTAGACTGTATTGTCTGGGTGGACTTGGATTCTGTTGATGGCGTGTGTATACCCTGGATCGGAGGGGTTTGTGTTGACTGCGTTTGGATAGACTGGAGTTGGGAAGCCTCTGTCTGAGTTGACTGGTCACAGGTAAACTGAGCTGATGTTTGCTGTGTACTCTGGGTTTTATGTTGACGAGAGGAGCTTGCAGGAGAAGTTACAGGTAAAACTGATTGATTTCTTGCTTTTCGGGTATTCTTTTCATGCTTTGATCCTGGAGGCATGTTTTCGAAGTGCTCAGGCAGGTGCTGTGAGGACGATGACTGCCCTTCAGCAGTGACCTGAGAGCACTCACTGGCTGTTTTCATTTGGCATGTGGCACCTTGTCTCTTTTTCTGCTTCTTCTTCTTCTTCTTCCCAGTTTTCCCCTCAACCTTGTTTTCCGCAAGACCTGATGCAGTGCCATTACAGCTCACAGGGGGTGCTCCTGAGCAAATATGACTATCAGAAAAAAAATGGTCAATGTTAACTGTTTTGGTTGCACTTTATCTTACAGTAAGTGTATTTACATGTATTTACAGTTTACTTTACCTATGAAAGTACTGGTAATATTAGGTAATTACATGGGGTAGGGTTTAGTGGTAGGTTCAGGGTTAGTACTTAGTTATTACCTAGTTATTGTAATTACTATAATAAGTACATAGAATGTAACATGAGAAGCAGGACTGTAAAATAAAGTGCTACCGCTGTTTTGCTTATACATTTGTGACCCTGGACCACAAAACCGTTTTTTTAAAATTGAGATTTATTCATCATTTAAAAGCAGAATAAACAAGCTTTCTGTTGATGTATGGTTTGATAGGATAATATTTGGCTGAGATACAACTATTTAAAAATCTGGAACCTAGAAAATCACATCCAAGTTGTCCAAATGAAGTTCTTAGCAATGCATATTACTAGTCACAAATTAAGTTATAATATATATACAGTAGGAAACTTACAAAATATCTTCATGGAACATGATCTTCACTTAATATCCTAATGATTTTTGGCATAAAAGAAAAATCGATAATTTTGACCCATACAATGAATGTATTGTTGGCTATTGCTACAAATATAGCCATGTTACTTATGGAAGGAAAAGGAAAGGACGGAAAGGAAAGGACGTGACGTGTGGCCAAGTATGGTGACCCATACTCGGAATTTGTGCTCTGCATTTAACCCATCCAAGTGCACACACACAGTGAGAAGTGATCAAACACACACACACACACACACACACCGTGAACACACACCCAGAGCAGGGGGCAGCCATATTGCTATCGCTGCGGTGCCCGGGGAGCAGTTGGGGGATCGGCGCCTTGCTCAAGGGACTCACCTCAGTCGTGGTATTGAGGGTGGAGAGAGCGCTGGTTATTCACTCCCACCACCTTCAATCACTGCTGGACCTGGGACTCGAACCCGCAACCTTTCGGTTACAAGCCCGACTCCCTAACCATTAGGCAAATGACAGCCCGACTCCCTAACCAAATGACTGGTTTTGTGGTCCAGGGTCACAATTAGTCTATTAAAAATAAAATATTGTAGCAGCATAATATCTATGATGACAGAAGCAGCTTAACATTTTAAATGTAGACAATCTAACAAAAAATTACACAGTCTAACCAACGCAAACATGTATGTAAACACTGATACTGATTAACTAAAAATAAAAACTCTTAATGCTTCTTAGTAATAGGCCTACTGAATAATTGACTTACCTTGGTGAACATGGTGGTTTATCCATTTTAAAAGGGAATATATGTTTGTGTGGACTTCTGTGAGTTTCAGGTTCAATTTCTGTTCTGGGAATGATCCTTACGTGGCAGTATTTACTATGCAATCAAGTTAAACCTGACATGAACAAGTTTATTTAGCATATGCTTATGAAAAGCATAGTTAGCTCATTAGTCACAGCATGCATTGTGTCCAATATATAACAACAATATGAAAATTGTGCAACAGGTTAGATGTCATTAATTATTAGATCTTATCATTTTGTATAGCTAATTGATCTGTTGAACTGCCATATGTGACCCTGGACCACAAAACCAGTCAAAAGGGTCAGTTTTTTTAAATTGTGATGTATGCATAACCTGAAAACTGAATATTGATCTGAAAGCTTTCTACTGATGTATGGTTTGTTAGGATAGGACAATATTTGGCCAAGATGTAACTATTTGAAAATGTGGAATCTGAGGGTGGAAAAAAAGTCTAAATATTGAGAAAATTATCTTTAAAGTTGTCCAAATGAAGTTCTTAGCTATGCATATTACTAATTACTAAGTTTTGATATATTTACGAAGTAAATTTATTAAATATCTTCATGGAACATGATCTTTACTTATAATATCCTAATTATTTTTACATTAAAATACAATTAATAATTTTGACCCATACATTGTATTTTTGGCTATTGCTACAAATATACCCGTGCGACTTAAGACTGGTTTTGTGGTCCAGGTTCACATATGTACGTAATCTTATACATATACATCATTTATTGTAAATTTACCTTTGGCGATCTACCACATTCAATAAGAACTAAATACTGTTGTCACAAGTACGAGAATTACAATAACAAGTTTTTAACTTACGATTGCGAGGTATAATGTAGCAATTACGACATGCAATACCGTGTTTAATACTTACGAACAGCTGTTCTTAACTTCCACGTCTCAAGAGTAAAGCACCCTTTCTCTCTTTCTTTCTTTATCTGCTTACCACAAAGAGCAGCAGCTGTTTAAGTTAAGTTTCGGTTTCCAGCCTCGTCACGTCAGACGGAGCGGCAACTGTAACAAGTTCAAATGTCAGGACGTTTTTGTCGTAATTCATGGTGAAAATAAACACATTTCAAGTAATATACACTGCCTTAAAAACACAGCGAAGCAGTAAAGCCCTCCTCGTTATTCGGCCTTTCGATATTTACCAATTAACCCCGCCCCCATTCTAGATCTCTGTTCCATACATACAGAGCCGTTTTCGGTGCAAAGCGGTGGTTCCTTAGAATTTTTCTATACGTGAAATTTTAAAGCGGATTTCAGAGAAAAGAGTTTTGTTGTCGTTTCTGTGATCACATGTTTTGAGGCTGTGGTCGACGTAATAGGAATATTATGATTCATAATTGTAATTTAATAACGTATTTTTAAAATAATAAATGAATATAATTATGTTAACATTTAATGTAAATGAAATTTAAAATGAAATAAAAAAAAAATACTGGGCCTTAATTAATGTAGCATTGTGTTGTGTGTTTCTGCAACATCACAGAGATCACGTGTCTCCCTCCGCCCTGCTCGTCCGTGTCTGCTCTGCTGACACACTCCCATCGCGCAGACATACACCTCAACATCTCTATAGCAATATCAGACCTTCATCTCAGCATCACTGCCCGCAATACCGGACCTTCATCCCAACATTAGCCCAGCAGCGTGTATCCAGCGCGAGTTCGCTATGGAGCAGCAGTACGGAAGCTGATTCTCGATGTCATGGAAACAGATGCTTGAATAAGAGCGTCACATCCCACTGGTACAGCTACAACTCACAATAACGCTGTTCTTGCTGTTGGCTTCCTTTTTATCCCTATTGTGTTTAGTGATTAGCTTGTTTTATGTAACAGATAGTGGCAGCTGTGTTAAACAATGTATGAATAATAATAATAACGCAGATAATGTATTTTAGTATCACATGTAAGATTTCTCTAGAGGTGTCTTAAGCCTTAGGGGGTTGGTTGAAGGATGGAAGTCAAAACACAAAAGGTCCAGGCACAAATAGGATCTAGAAATGCTTTGAATTATTATTATTGATTGCTGCTGCTGCTGCTTTATTGTTATTTTTGTCCTGTTTGTTTGTGATACACTAGCCTGTGTTGTCTTCTGTCTTTAACCCAAGTTTGATGAGGGAATGACCATCAGAATTTATCGCTGTGAAAAGGCAGCAGTGGCATCATGAACTTCTCACCAATTCTCCCGCTTGTGTTGCTCTTCTGTATCAGAGGCAAGTATATATTTCTGCAGTACTTACATCACCACCAAGATAAGTCTTCACTGCCAATCTGGATTATAATTAGAATCTATAAATAATATTAAAAGAGCCCCAGTTGTGAAGTGTGTTGATGTTGACACCTGTAACTTCCTGTAAAGCCTGATATATGTATAATATATATAATACGCCATAGTTTATTTAACCTTTAGACAAATTATACACTATCAGGCAAACATTTTCGAACAGTAAGATTTTTAATGTTTTTTTTAAAGAATTCTCTTCTCTTCTTGCTCACCAAGCCTGAATTTATTTGATCCAAAATACAGCAAAAGCAGTAATATTGTGAAATATTTTTACTATTTAAAATAACTGCTTTATATTTGAATACATTTTGAAATGTTTTTTATTCCTGTGATCAAAGCTAAATTTTCAGCATCATTACTTTAGTCTTCAGTGTCACATGATCCTTCAGAAATCATTCTAATATGTTCAAGAAACATTTATTATTATTATTATTAGTAGTAGTAGTAGTAGTATTTAAAACAGTTGAGTAAATTTTTTCAGGATCCTTTGATGAATAGAAAGATCCAAAGATCAGCATTTATCTAAAATAAATAGCTTTTGTAACATTGCAACATGTATATAATTCAAAAGCTTGGTGTCAGTACAATTTTTTATTTTTATTTTTATTTTGTTGGGAAAGAAATTATAGAAATTAATACTTTTATTTAGCAAGGATGCTTTAAATTGATCAAAAGTGATGATAAAGACATTTTTAATGTTACAAAAGATTTCTATTTCAGATAAATGTTGTTCTTGTGAACTTTCAATTCATCAAAGTAACCTGAAAAAATCAGCTGTTTTCAACATAATAATAATAATAAATGTTTTTTGAGCAGCAAATCAGCATATTAGAAAGGATCACGTGACTGGAGTAATGATGCTAAAAATTCAGCTTTGAAATCACAGGAATAAATGACATTTTAAAATATATTCAAATAGAAAACAAATATTCAAATAGTTATTTTAAATAGTACAAATATTTCAAAATGTTAATGTTTAGGCTTGGTGAGCGGAAGAGACTTCTTTAAAAAACATTAAAAATCTTTGACATTTGACTGGTAGTGTAGTATTATATCGGAGGGGAAAAAACCTTTTACAATTTAATTGATTTTTAAATAATAAAAAAAAAGTCCAGTAGTTTCAGTCAAGTAAATCCTCATCCTGAAATATTAGTAATAATGTAAAAGTTATTGTTGTGTTTACTTAATAAAAATCAATAAAGATTTCACAGCAGAAAGACACATCTACCATGATCTGAAGTTGGACATTTTTCTAAATTTTAGAAGACTTTTTACTTGTTAAAAATTATTAACTGTGAATGAGAGGGCAGAAGGCATTTTGTAGATTGTTTACAATTTTTTTTTCCAGCATAATTGTGATCGTGTTGTTAATTTGAGGCCTTAGAAATTTACTTTTTTTGTGCAGTGAACAGATTTAGCCATCTGGCTAGTGCTTTACTTATCAAGCTGTCATCATTTGAGACACTTGGAAAATAACTAAGTGATGAATGAGCTCTCTGCTTGTTTTTTCTGATTTCGTGGAAACATTGCCGTGGACTGTATAATGGGGTTTTGGTTGTGTAACATGTTTTTATATTAGTATGCTAAAATGACAAACCCCAATATTTATTTAATCACGCATTTACTGTGTTTTTGTTGATGCAGTATCGGGACAGTGCTGGCAGGCCGCAACCTATTCTGAGAGTGTAGTGTCTCCAGAGCTGAGAAGCAGCAGTATTTTGCGGGTTCCTGATGTGTCGTCTCTAGCCCAGTGTGCGGGGGCTTGCTGTGATCTCCCGGGCTGTGACCTGGCCTGGTTTTTTGAGCGTCGCTGCTACGTTCTCAGTTGTCAGCGCAAAGAGAACTGCCAGCCGAAGCAGAGACCTGGTACTGACTCTCTCTTGGCATTTCTGCAACGTGGGCCTCCGCAGACACTGGTTCTGCAGTCCCTGGTTCGTGGAGAGTCCTTCCCAAACCACTGGCAGCCCCTGCCCAGACACAGGGGCTCAGAGGACCCCATGAAGGACCTTGCCTTGTTAGAAGGCATTCAGGATTTGGACAACACTGATGTTGAGTATCCCGAAAGTTTCCGAAGTTTGGAGGACAAAAGAGCTGAAGACAGAGATGCCACACCTGTAGAACAGGAAGAGCGGCCTGGGCTATATGATTGGCCACTTGTTCAAGGAAAAGAGGAATTTAACCAATCAGAGACGGAGAAAGTTGGTGACAATAGACTGACGACAGTTCAAAGCCCTATTGAAATCAGCCCTTTTCCTCCAAGTGCAATCCCAGAAATGAGAAATGAAAGCAAATCATCTCTTATTGAAGCAGATTCTGATGTTACACCCCCAGTAATCACGGCAGTAAACTCAAGGGTGAGTGTTACAGATTCATGCATATTATTTTTAGATGTTTTCAAGACATTAAAAAGATAGTTCACCCAAAAATTAAAATTCTGTCATTAATTACTCACCCTCATTTCGTTCCAAACCCTTAAGACCTTCGTTCATCTTCAAAACACAAATTAAGATATTTTTGATTAAATTCGAGAGCTTTCTGACCCTGCTTAGACAGCAATGCAACTACCATGTTCAAGGCTCAGAAAGGACATTATTAAAACAGTCCATGTGACATCAGTGGTTCAACCATAATGTTATAAAGCTACGAGAACACTTTCCTGCACATAGAAAACAAAAATAAAGACTTTATTCAACCATTTCTTCTCTTCCCTGTGAGTCTTAGACATGCAAATTGCTGTTTTTGTTTTATCTATGTCCTTACTACCTGTCTGGGCCTTGAATGAGGTAGTTCCATTGCTGTCTTATATTATATACAGTATATAGTGTCTATAGT
Organism: Labeo catla; assembly: GCA_012976165.1. Lineage (NCBI taxonomy): Eukaryota > Metazoa > Chordata > Actinopteri > Cypriniformes > Cyprinidae > Labeo > Labeo catla. The sequence continues at coordinate 432,065 of VONZ01000238.1, forward strand.
ATACTGCATAATTTATATATATTCTGTATGTCATATAGTATTATGTAAATAATAGTAATATAATTAATAACCAAAGTAATTTTAAATGACATGTTTTAAATATCTATATAAAATGGCCAAGGCTGTTGGCATGGTAATTAACAATGAAAGGAACTGTTTTTCTCTTATACATACTGTAGTTGCCAATTCATTATCGCTTGAAATGTCGTGATTCTATTTTAATGTTGTGGCGTCATTGGGAAACATGGTGTCTTAAATGTACTCTCACTCTGGCCAAGTGCTTAATCAGTCTTTCATGTCTCATCTGCTGTGTGAAATCTAGAAAATATCAGATCCTTATCCTCTTAGAGTCACTTTTTGCTAATGTTTTTATTCACATTTGTGACCATGGACCACAAAACCATAAGAGTCAATTTTTTTAAATTGACATGTATACATCATCTGAAAGCTGAATAAATAAGCTTTCCATTGATGCATGGTTTGTAAGTATAGGACAATATTTGAAAATCTGGAATCTGAGGGTGCAAAAAAATCAAAATATTGAGAAAATCACCTTTAAAGTTTGACCAAATGAAGTTCTTAGCAATGCATATTACTAATCAAAAATTAAGTTTTGATATTTACGGTAGGAAATGTACAAAATAAGTTCATGGGACATGATCTAACATTTTAATGATTTTTGGCATAAATGAAAAATTGCAAATTTTGACCCATACAATGTATTGTCCTGTATTAGTTCACAAGATTTGTGTTGACACTGTTGAGCAATTGAGAACAGCAATTTTCCTTTTATCATTAAAGGTTGAAGAAGATCCACAGAACATTTCATCTGCAACTGCTACACCTAATGCCCTGCAAGACATCAGCACAAAGCCATCAAGGTTCAGCACAGTCGGTGGTTCCTTCACTACTCCACCCAGCACTGAGGCCACACTGCCAGTGATCTCAGAAGAGCCAGGTGCTACAGATGTGTTATTGGATTATTTCCATTTATTAGTGGTGCTTGCTAATACAGATTATTTTATACTTTCTTTTTTACACTCTCTCTGTGTTCAGTAAGAGCCCTGACTGTGTCGATTAATGGCCCTGTGGAAGCAACACTGCCTCAAAATATTATTGAACTAAGTGCTTCTGTAAATCCAGATGACACTGCAGGTAAGACCTTCTACAGTCTGAATTATGCGCATTCCTGAATTATAATTATGCATTTAAAATAATGTTAATGGTGCATTTTTCTTTAGAAGCTCCTTACACGTATGAGTGGACTTTAGTAACCTCACCAGATGGACAACAAGGGGTGATGGAAGGGCCGCACAACAAGTCTGTCAAAATTTCAGAAGTGAGACTCAACTCCTTGTCACTTTTTCACTGTGACTGCCAAGTGATAATTTAGAAGATGAGACAATTCTGTTTTTCTAAAAAAAAAATCTGTGTTTCCATTCTTCTAGCTTTCTATGGGTGTTTATACTGTTAGAGTGAGTGTGAAAGCACAACAAGCGTATGGAGAAAGTGCTGTGAACTTCACAGTACACCCTGGTACATTTGCATGCTCTTTAGATCATGCTTTGATATTATTTACCAAGCATACATTATATTTATGTGCCTCACATACAAGTTATTTTTCATTCTACAGCAGTAAATATAAACAAGCCTCCAAAAGCCGTCGTACTGCCTGAACGCCAAGATGTGCTTCTCCAAGAAGGTTCCATCTTCATCATTAACGGCAGTCGTATGTATCTTATTGTCTGTTTCTCTCCATTGCTTCTTTAAATCATTTACAACATGAATTTTTCACCAAATGTACAGTTGAAGTCAAAAAGTTTACATATACCTTGCAGAATCTGTAAAATGTTAATTATTTTGCCAGAATAAGAGGGATCATACAAAATGCATGTTATTTTTTATTTAGTACCGACCTGAATAAGATAATTCACGTAAAAGATGTATACATTTAGTCCACAAGAGAAAATAACAGTTGAATTTATAAAAATAACCCTGTTCAAAAGTTTACATACACTTGATACTTAATACTGTGTTGTTACCTGAATGATCCACAGCTGTGTTTTTATTTTGTTTTGTTTTGTTTTTGTGATAGTTGTTCATGAATTCCTTGTTTGTACTGAACAGTTAAACTGCCCACTGTTCTTCAGAAAAATCCTTCAGGTCCCACAAATTTGTTTTTTTCAGCATTTTTCTGTATTTGAACCCTTTCCAACAATAACTGTATGATTTTAAGATCTTTACACACTAAGGACAATTGAGGGACTCATGTGCAACTATTACAGAAGGTTCAAACACTCACTGATGCTCCAGAAGAAAACACAATACATTAAGAGCTGGCGAAAATTTTACTTTTTTGTCTTCTGGAAAGTATCTTCTGTAGCTTCTGAAGGGCAGTACTAAATTTACAAAATATTATAGTTAGGCAAAGTAAGAAAATGTAAACGTCCACTTTGCATTCAAAAGTTTACATGCCTGGCTCTTAATGCATCGTTTTTCCTTCTGAATCATCAGTGAGCATTTGAACCTTCTGTAATAGTTGCATATGAGTCCCTCAGTTGTTCTCAGTGTGAAAAGAAAATCTCTTTAAATCATACAGTCATTGTTGGAAAGGGTTCAAATACACAAAAATGCTGGAAAACCAAAAAATATGTGGGGCCTGAAGGATATTTCTGAAGAACAGCAGGCAGTTTAACTGTTCAATACAAACAAGGGACTCATGAACAACTATTACTAAAAAAAACCACACACAGCTGTGGATCATTTAGGTAACAACACGGTATTAAGAATCCTGTAAACTTTTGCACAGGGTCATTTTTTATAAATTAAGCTATTATTTTCTCTTGTGGTCCATATGTAAATGTCATTCATGTGAAATATCTTATTCAGTTCAGTACTAAATAAAAAATAACATGCATTTTGTATCACCCCTCTTATTTTGGTAAAATAATTATCGTTTTGCAGATTCTGCAATGTGTATGTAAACTTTTGACTTTAACTGTACATACTGATGCTTCCCAGAAAGTGTGGATGATGCTGGAATAGTCACTTACCAGTGGGAGAAGGTAGACGGCCCTTTTTGGAAACCTGAAGGCCCTGTTGATACACCTGTACTGCAGCTACAAAATCTTTCACCAGGGGAATACACCTTCAAGTAAGGACTTAGCTTGTCTTCAAGATTGTACTCTATGAATAGGCCTGTGTATTGTGCAATTTTCAATTTTCATTTGCTTCAGTCTCTGAAGCTGTTGAAGTCTTTCGTGAACAATTCTTCTGAGACTTTTTTTAATTTGGCTTAACCTAAATAACTTTATCCTGACCTGATTCTTGCTTGGCCCACATCAGGTTGACAGTATCTGATTCTGATGGGCTCACCGACTCCAGCACTGCCACTGTAAGGGTCAGCAACCCAAAAGATGACCCTCCTCGGGCCAGAGCAGGCACTGACCGGGTCGTCACCCTGCCTGTCAACCACCTCACCTTGTTGGGTAACTACAGCACGGATGATGACGCCATTACAAGCTACCTCTGGACTCTCCATCCCAGCAGCCTGGCCCAAAAGATCACCATGCAGGTAATTAGATCTTTACTTTATCCAGAGCACAAACGTATAAAAATTCAGTTCTTAATTACTCACCCTCATGTCGTTCCAAACCTGTAAGACTTTGGCTCATCTCCGGAACACAAATGAAGATATATTTGATGAAATGCGAGAGCTTTCTGACCCTGCATAGACAGAGATGCAACCATGTTGTTCAAGGCCCAGAAAGGTAGTAAGGACATCATTAAAATAGTCCATGCGACATCAGTGGTTTAACTGTAATGTTACAAAGCTACGAGAATTCATTTTGTGCCCAGAGAAAACAAAATAACGACTTTGTTCAACAGTTTCTTCCATGTCAGTATTCACCGCATGTTCAGGCAAATACCATGACACAGTTGATATTGAGTTGCTGTTTTCATATGCTACTTGTTTTCAGGATGTGAGATCACCGTTCCTGCAGCTCTCTGATCTCCAGGAGGGTCGGTACGTGTTTCAGCTAACAGTCACTGACTCCAGAGGTCAACAGGATTCAGACACTGTCTCAGTCACTGTGCTGCCTGGTAAACAAACCCACTTAACCTATCAGTGTGTATGAAGAAAAACTATGCATCCTTTATAATTACATTTTTGTTGTGTGGTAGCAAACAAAGCGCCAGTTGCTATAACAGGACCAGACAGGCAGCTCCTCCTCCCAGTCAACAGCGTCACATTGAATGGAAGCGACAGCACTGATGATCAGGCCATCAGCAGTTACCAATGGGATATGATCAGGTACCAGCACACTGACAAGTGGCAAGTTTAAACTAGACAACATTTCACCTCATGAATAATTATGGTGATAAAAAGTTAGATTTAAGATGAAAGTGTTTTAAAATCGTACCAGTTTGTTAGTTATCTTACAATCCATTACAGTCGTCCGTGAGACAAGGATGACATAATTCAATAATTGTACACAGAATATTGATTTGAGTTTTAATATTTTATTAGCCAACTAAACGGAAAGCTTCCACAAAGAAAAAATGTTCCTAGTAAGCAAATAACGCTGACTGCAGTTACCATGCCTGTGTTATTAGTGTTTGCTGATTGTTATCGGGAAATAACATACCTCGGAATGTGGTGACTGACCAATCAGAATCCAGTATTCCTCAGCGCCATGTAAAAATATGTATTATTTCTTATATAAACATTTATTTATTAACACTACCATTCAAAATTTTGGGGTTGTTAAGATTTTTTTATGTTTTTGAAAGAAGTTTCAGCTCACCAAGACTGCATTTATTTGCTCAGAAGTACAGTCAAAACAGTAATATTGTGAAATATTATTATATGTGACCCTGGACCATAAAACCAGTCTTAAGTAGCACAGGAATATTTGTAGCAGTAGCCAAAAATACATTGTTTGAGTCAAAATTATCGATTTTCCTTTTATGCCAAAAAAATTTAGGATATTAAGTAAAGATCATGTTCCATGAAGATATCTTGTAAATTTGTAAATCAGTGTCATGTGATCCTTCAGAAATCATTCTAATAGCTGATTGGTTTTATTGTTATTAGCAGTGTTGAAAACAGTTGTGTTGCTTAATATTTCAGTTTAATGAAATATGTTATTTAAGTTCAAAATAACATCAATGATTTGACATAATCCTGTAAAAGTCTTAAAGGGGTCATCGGATGCTAAGTTCACTTTTACATGTAGTTTGAACATTAATGTGTGTTGGCAGTGTATGTACAAATCTACCCTATAATGATAAAAATCCATGCTCTCACACCGACAGAGGCCGCTCCCACAATAGTTGATTGACATGAGCGTCTTACCTCAGATCAGCTGTAACAGTCCACCCTCTTTGTTTCGATGCCGGAGCAGGGATGTAAGTTAGACAAGAATATCTCCGATTGAGCGATTGAGGTGTTGTGTTGCTGGATGTACTAATGAACATAGTGGTCGTCATTTACTCCCGACATCTGAACCTCTGAAAATGCAGTAGATTACGTTTGTTTGTAAAGAGAATGCACCTCCCGATCTACATATATCCATCTATGTTCGCGCAAATCATTTATGATCCAGCTTCACTTACAGCAGAAGTGAGTATAAGGGTTTTTTTATGAATCTTTGCGATCGTCTTTCCTAATAATGTGCTAGTTAGCAAGTTTAGCGGCTAAACGCGGCTAAATGTGGCTAAAGTAAACAGGCTCGTCACTCCACAGAGAGAAGAGAGGGGCGGGGTGAGCAGAGCTCATTTGCATTTAAAGCAGCCTCAGCCAGAATGAGATGATTTTTGCAGAGCTGATTTTGACAAGGTAAAAAGGGTGTTGTTTTACACAACCATTGAGAATTTTTAACCAAAGTATATTATAGACTTTTCATTAAGACCCTGAAGAATCATATCAACTTGTGGAAAATGTGCATCCAATGACCCCTTTAAAAATGTGAAAGTACTGTCAATTCAATCAGTCTAATGCATACTTGATAAGTAAAAGCATGACCCAGCATGTAAAAAATATCCAAACTTTTTAACAGTACTGTAGTGTACATAGGCATTTTATTCAAATATATCTAAAGCATGTAAAATATCATAGGATATTTGTGAACATATGAAGTCTTTAAAAAACATTAAATCTTCATTGAAACAAACTGTTCAAAAGAATTGATTCACAAAAGTGAGCTAGACCTCCCATCTCCATAAATAACAAGACAGATGTGGTGTATTGTCTGTAAGACTGCTTCAGTAGGATCTGTTATTGCTTCGTCCTGCTTCTGAATATTTACCTTACAGACTGTCTCATATTTCAGAACACATTTCAAAACATTTCTAAATTTTCACTCATCCTTAGTGTTGCATGAGCAGTGAAAGATTTTGGTGAAAAGTATATTGATGTGCCATCACCACTCTCCTCATATGTAACCGTGAAGTGGCCCTCCAGGCTTGAAGATAAAAGATGCCAATAAAGCAGTTGCCATAGCAACTGGCCTGAGATCTGGGAATTACAAGTTCAGGCTGACTGTGACAGATCAGCAGGGAGAAACAGACAGCGCAGTCCTGACTGTCACCATTAAAGAAGGTGAGCAGAATCAAGCAAATATAATTAACACACAATTTGCATTTCTACAATTTAAATGTTTTTCTCTTCTATTTGTGTAGATACACTGACTCCCAAAATATTTGAACACATTTAAAATGCATGAATGGCAGTAGCAAGAGGCATTTATTTTAAACAAAAAGTATCACAAAAACATTTTTGAAGAGAAATATTTCACAAAAAAAGAAGGCTGTCTGATGTTTAATGACACAATGATAGATATTCTGTTAAAAATAAAGACATAAAACATTCTAAGAAGTTTTCAGCAATTTTGTGTTATTAAATTCGCAGCAAAAAGCCTGCCACTAGTCGCCCATGCCAGTGGCAGTCACACACTCACTCTACCCAACAACTCTCTGGTGCTCAGGGGCTCCGTATCCAACAGCGGAGCAGCAAATGTGTCTTTTCTTTGGGTCAGAGATGAACAGAGCCCTGCTGCCGGGGTGAGTGAGATATTAGTATTTCTTTCTGTTTTCTTATGTGGTTTAGTGTTTACCTGATGATCTCTCTTTTTTGTTTCACATCCGTTGAGAGTAGGATGTGTTATATGGTTCAGATCATGAGGCCTTCCTTTACCTCGCCAACCTGGTAGAAGGAACATACCTATTCCAGCTCCGGGTCACGGATGTCCAGGGCCGCTCAAGCATGGCTACAGCCACTGTAGAAGTACGCCCTGGTAAGTCATTACTCATTGATAGTAGGAAACAGTTATTAGATGTTCAAAGTACATCATTTATTTGGCATGTCACACCTGCTAAACATACACTGCTATTTAGAAGCTTGGAGTCAGTGCAAGTTTTTAATGTTTTATGCTTACCAAGGTTGCATTTGTTTGATCAAAAATACAGTAAAACAACAGTGATATTCTAAAGTATTTTTACTAATTAAAATAATTATAATAAAACTAATAAAAAATAATTTTGTGGAAACTGCAAAACCTTTTTTTCAGAACAATATCCTTAAAGGGATAGTTCACCCAAAAATGAAAATTCTGTCATTAATTACTCACCTTCATGTCATTCCAAACCTCTAAGACCTTCGTTCATCTTCAGAACACAAATTAAGATATTTTTGAAGAAATCCAAGAGCTTTCTTACCCTGCATAGACAGCAACACAACTACCACAGGAGAAGTTCACTTCCAAAACAAAAATTTATAGATAATTTACTCACCCCCTTGTCATCCAAGATGTTAATGTCTTTCTTCAGTTATAAAGAAATTGTTTTTTGAGGAAAACATTTCAGGATTTCTCTCCATAAAGTTGACTTAAATGGTGCCTGTGAGTGTGAACTTTCAAAATGCAATTTAAAATCCACTTCAAAGGGCTCTAAACAATCCCAGCAGAGGAAGAAGGGTCTTATCTAGCGAAACGATTGGTTATTTTCTAAAAAAAAGTTAAAATTTATATGCTTTTTAACCTTAAATTCTCATCTTGTCTAGCACTGTGTTCTCTGTGTATTCCGGACAGTTAGGGTATGTCGACAAACTCCCATCTCATTTTCTCCTCCAACTTCAAAATCATCCTACATCGCTGCAGAAATACTGACCCAGTGTTTACAAAGTGAACGTGCAAAGATGATCAAACTGCCTTTACAAAAAAAGGTTAAAAAGTGATGTAGGATGATTTTTATGTTGGAGAACTACCCTAATTGTCTTGAAACGGAATACACAGAGTACACGCAATGCTAGACAAGATGAGCATTTGAGGTTAAAAAGTATATAAATTGTAAATTTTGTAGAAAATAACTGATCGTTTCGCTAGATAAGATCCTTCTTTCTCGACTGGAATCGTTTGGAGCCCTTTGGAGCTGCATTTAAACTGCAAGTTCAAACTCACAGGCACCATAAAAGTCCTCGACGAAAAATCTTCAATGACAAGGGGGTGATTACATTTTCTGTAAATTTTTGTTCTGGAAGTGAACTTCCCCTTTAAGTCCCAGAATGTTAGTGGTACTCTTGTGAATGCACAAAGACTGAAAGGGAGAAGGAGAAATTGTTAAATAAAGTTGTTATTTTTGTGTTCTTTGCGCACAAAATGTATTCTTGTAGCTTCATAATGTTATGGTTGAACCACTGATGTCACATGGACTATTTCTGGGCCTTGAACGTGTCCGTTGCGTTGCTGTATATGCAGGGTCAGAAAGCTCTTGGATTTTATCAAAAATATTTTGTGTTCCAAAAATGGGTAAACATTTTGGGGTGAACTATCCCTTTAATAAACCTTTTTTTAATATATTTCTACTTTCATGTAAAACTTGAGGTAGTATATTCTAAAACTAAGTAATTTTTCTTGTTGTCAGTTGATAATTGCTTGTTTGCTGCCATTGATGTTTGTGTGCAGATCCACGTGAGCGAGAGGAGGTGGAGCTTGAGCTGCAGGTGGGCGTGGCTCAGGTCAGTCAGCAGCAGAAGGACACGGTAGTGAGACAGCTGGCTGCACTACTGCATGTTCTGGACTCAGACATCGCACTGAAGGGCCTGCATGGCCAGTCAGACATCAGGTACTACACATACAATAACAGAGAACTTCCCATTGACTTGTGTTGTTCTTAAAGGGATAGTTCACCACTTGTAGCATCATAAAATTGATGTTGAACCACTGATGTCACATGGGCTATTTTAACAATGTCCTTACTACCTTTCTTGGCCTTGAATGTGGTAGTTGCATTGCTGTCTATGCAGGGTCAGAAAGCTCTCGGATTACTTTAACAATATCTTAATTTGTGTTCTGAAGATGAACAAAGGTCTTACATGTTTGGAACATAAGGTTGAGTAATTAATGACAGAATTTTCATTTTTGGATGAACTATCCCTTTAAATTAAGCTTATAATCATAATTACTAGGGACTAACCCTAGTTTACTTAAAGTCTACATGTGTTTCTTGCGTTTAGCACAGTATTTAGGTTCTCAGTGCAGGGTCCTGATGGTACAATCCCAGGGCCTAAGCTCGCTCGTCTGCTGAGAAACCAGCTGCTGCGAGAGAAAACTGACTTCTTGCTCTTTAAGGTCTTAAGAGTAGACACAGTCAGTAAGTGTCTTTTTTGCCATTTAATTTCACTAGAATTGAGAACAGTCAATTATATAACAAACAAAAAGGTTGATAATGCAGTCTTTCTGATTTCACCTTGAATACAGTGTGTTTGCTGCTGTGTTCTGGACGTGGTCAATGTGATCCCATTTCAAAGAGCTGTTCCTGTGACCCTCTTTGGATGGAGAACCCCATTCACCGCTTCTTTGATGATGGCGAGAGCAACTGCGGTTAGTGTGACCTCTTTATCTCCAAATAAGGTTTTTGATGTAAATGAGAAATTTCAAATAAAACAGAAGTTCAGTCGTAAGCAGTGTTGGGGGTAATGCATTACAAGTAACGCAAGTTTTGTAATATTATTGCTTTTCCAAATATATAGTAAAGTAATGCATTTCTTTTTAATTGACAAGAAAATATGTTACTTTTTTCCCCCCATTTATTGATTAAAAGCTCTGCTTTCCCCATGTTGAGAGAAATCGGGAGTAAGATGTTAGTTCTAGAATAAATGTGAACATGCATTAATTCATCTCACTCACAAAAAAACAGATTCAGTATTTCTCAAAATGAATAAAAACAGTGAAATTCAACTCCGAACATGACGCAAACCTGCAATAATTAAATATGTTCAATAATACAAATATCCTTTTATGTATTTAATCCCATTTTATTAACCCATGTCTTTGCTGTCGACCTTCTATGATCCAATTCAACCATACTAATAAGCAAAAATTACTCAAGATAATATAATTCTTTTTTTATTGCTGAAGTGTTGACATTTTTTTTCTCTGCTGTCTACTGTACAGACGTGAATTTACTTTTCTCAAAGCCTGGGGCTTTTGGTGTGAAAAGGCTTTTACATTTGCTAAAAATATAACTTTTTACATTAAAAACGAACAAGAAAGCCCTGCCCAGATTTAAAAAGTAACGCAAAAGTAAAGTAACGCATTACTTTCCATAAAAAGTAACATAATAAGTTACTTTTTTAGGGGGTAACTCAATATTGTAATGCATTACTTTTAAAACAACAGTGGTTGTAAGATGTTGTACATGTACTGTTGCTCTGTGAAATTTTGCTTTCGAAATCCATTTATTTCAGTAGGAATACACAAGAACAGGAGTTTAGAGTGAGAGCATAGATTTCACATTTGGTTCAAGTTGGTTAGGAGAATTTGCCACGTTCACCAACAGAAGGTTGCTTGGTAGGGGTTGACCAATTATCTGCGCCGATATTAAGCATTTTTATGGTCATCGGTATCGGTCATTTTCAAAACAAATTTTCTGATAAAATAAATTGAAAGAATTTAAAGAAAGTTCTTGTCAGAGCACTTGTTATTCTTAATTTTGACATTAATTTTCATTTTTACACCAACCACAACTATCTGTTCAAAATACTGGTTATCGGTCTACTTAATCTGTAATAATCTGTATCGGCATTGGTTCTGAAAAACACGTGGGATGGACCACAAAACCAGTCATAAGGGTCAATTTTTTTTAAAAATTAGCCTTATACATAATCTGAAAGCTAAATAAATTAGCTTTCCATTGATGTATTGGTCCACCCCTACTGCTTGGTTGTAAAGTTACCTCTGTGTGAGAGATGCTTTCTGCAACGCTCTAACCTTTATTGCCCACTAAATTTTGCTAACATGATGCACCTGTCCTGATTTTTCTGCTGTGCTAAACAACCTAAGGATATTTCTGATGCACTGTTAGGAAAAAGAATTATTTGCAGCGAGGTAAAGACGAAAGGCTGATCTCTTCTTTCTTCTCCCACAGACTGGAGCGTGTTGTATGTCACAATCTCTTGTTTCGTGACAATCATTTTTCTCTTGTCCATCAGCTGGATTTGTGTCTGCTGCTGTAAAAGGTGATAAAGATTTCAAGACAAACTACTGAAATATGTGACGACATGTTATGTCATATACACTATCATTCAAAAGTTTGGATCAGTAAGGCTTTTTTTTTTTTCTTAAGAAATTAATACTTTTATTCAGCAAGGACAAATTTGATCAAAAGTGACACACTGATGCTGTTCTTTTGAAATTTCTATTGATCAGATGCTGTAATTTTGTATTTTCTATTCATCAGAGAATCCTAAAAAAGTTTCCACAAAATTAAGCAGCACAGCTGTTTTCAACATTGATAAAAATAAATATTTTGTGAGCACAAGTTCACTTCCAGATGAAAATTTACTGATAATTTACTCACCCTCATGTCATGTAAGATGTTCATGTCTTTCTTTCTTTAGTTGGAAAGAAATTAAGGTTTTAGAGGAAAACATTTCAGGATTTTTCTCCATATAGTGGACTTCAGTGTTGGCCAACAGGTTGAAGATCCAAATTGCAAAAGTTTCAATGCAGATTCAAAGGGGGTTCTACATGATTCCAGCCGAGGAATAAGGGTCTTATAGGGTTACTCTACCCCAAAATTAAAATTTTGTCATTAATCACTTGTTGTTCCAAACCCGTAAAATCTTTGTTCATCTTTGAAACAATTTAAGATATTTTGGATGAAAACCGGGAGGCTTTTGACTGTCTTATTGACTGCCAAGTTAATACCACTATCAAGACCCAGAAAAGTATTAAAAGGCATCATCAAATAGTCCATTTGTCATCAGTGGTTCAATCTGAATTTTGTCTCATCTGCGTCACCATAGTGCCATTTTGGAGAATATCCGTGTGGTGCAGCTGACGCAGAACAGCGTACACAGTTTGCGTCCAGTGGATATTCTCCAAAATGGTGCTACGGTGATGCTGATGAGACAAATTGTTGAATAAAGTCATTATTTTTATTTTCCTTGCGTACAAAAAGTATTCTCATTACTTCATAAAATTTAGATTGAACCACTGATGGTAGATGGACTATTCTGATGATGCCTTTCATACCTTTCTGGGTCTTGACAGTGGTTTTTACCTGGCAGTCAATGGGACAGTCACAAGCCTCTCGGTTTTCATCCAAAATATCTTAAATTGTGTTCCTAAGAAGAACTAAGCTTTCACAGGTTTAACCACAAATGCACGTCTTGCACTAGCTCTGCGATGAGTGTCTTCACGCATTCCGTAATCACATTAGAAAAGTCGCGCGTGGTTGGTTCTTTGTCTGTGTACCTTGGTTAACAAAGGTAGGGCCAACCTACATTATACTTTTGTTTTATAAAGGGTTTGACTTTCTTTGCATGTCTGCTCAAACACTGGGTTGGTACTTCTGCCTACATCATGTGTGCATGATTACGCATTGCCTACATCAAACTAGTGCAAGATGAGCATTTGTGGTTAAAACGTATATAATATGCTTCATGCAACGCTCTAACTACGACCTTTGTTGCTTGGCTGGGATCATGTAGTGCTCTTTGAAGCTGCATTGGAACTGACTATAATGGTGGCCAACAGGTTGAAGGTCCAAATTGCAATCATATGGAGAAAAATCTTGAATGTTTTCCCCAAAAACCTTAATTTCTTTTCTAAAGAAAGACTTAAACATCTTGGATGACATGGGGGTGAGTAAATTACCAGGAAAATGAAAGTGAATTTCTCTTTTAAAATGCCAATTTTGTCATCATTTACTCACCCTCATGTAATTTCAATCCTGTATGACTACTCATGTTTTGGACTGTTGTAGAGGGAGACGCACAAAAGTGAGAAAGAAAACCAAGTACACAATACTAGACAACATGGATGAGCAGGAGAGGATGGAGCTTCAGCCAAAGTACAGTAAGTTCCAGAACCAATTTATTTTATACCATAGTATTTTTGCAGTGAGGCAAGAAGTTTGACTCTTTTTGGAGTAGTTCTTTCTTGAGGCTTGCAATTGCAGTTACACGTTTCTGCATTTGTCATCTTCAGATATTAAACACAGGAGCACAGAGCACAACTCCAGCCTGATGATGTCAGAATCAGAGCTGGACAGCGAGCAGGACAACCTTTTCACCTACGGGAAAGCTCGGAACAGAGCCAATGGAGCGCTCAGAAATGGAGACACTCTCAGCCTTTGTCCTGTGGAGGGCTGAGTCTCACATGGACATTTCTTCTAAGGGATATTTACAACACAAGGGTATTTTGAATATTCCACAAATACAGACGCAGACAAAGACTGGCTGAATGAATGGGCTGCTAAACTACTGACTACTGAATGCAGTCGGTCTTGTAATGAATATTCACCAGTTTGCTGAATGATACTTTTAATTACAAATAGCATATTCGTTCATCGTCCTCAATATGTTTTTAATAATGCTTGTATGTTTCAGTGATGCAGTGCAAGCAACTGGGTTATTTTGTTATTCATATGATGCTTCTATGATAAATTTTGGAGAGAAGTTGCAAATAACTGATGGATATAGAAAATCTAGTCAAAATCAGAAAAGAAAGCAAATAGCATTCTTCTTTATGCAAAACATTTTATTTGTACTGAACTTTCTGAATGTTAATGTGCCTGATTGAAATGCACTCTTTTTGTTATGTTTTGTCGGTATTTCAGTCTTGGCCCTGATACTGTATACTGGTCTTTGTCTTTATCGCATTCAGGTTTTACAACCTTTTAAAAATTTCTGCTTTTGCTGGAATTGCAATAGAAGCCATTTGTATCAGACATATTGTGACAAGGGGATGCACTTCTCCCATTTTCTTTTTGTTTTAATGCAGCTGGAGATGCAAAAATTAAAGACATAATGGCCCTTTACAAAGGTTAAGACTGTTTTATAACCAAAGTTTAACATTATAGAATTAGTGTCAGAAATGCAATGAAATTGAGTTCACATAAACAACAGTGTGCATATTCAGACTTGACAAGTTGAAATGTTCAGATTTCAAGTTTCTTTACAGATGCTTTCAGCTGTATAATCAATCTTTGTACCTTAATGTGCTAATCTGCACAAGATTGACTCCCAAGGTAAGAAAATTAATATACTTCTAAACATATTTTCATACAGATAACACTTCATAATACAATTAGGTATATCAATAGATAATTAATATTTACAACAACTAAAAAAAACATTTTTCAAGAAGTTTTAAAAATATACACTTACAATTACAACATTTGGCAACAATGACAAATTTGTTAACTTGCTTGATTAATCTCTATGCTGTAAGTTTCTATCTAGCATTATGATCACCCAAAACCATCCAGTCACAGTCAGTGTTTCATTTTTAACAGTGTATTTCTAGAATTACAAAAATAGAACACTTAGTTAAACATTTAAATGTTTTTTTTCTTTTTTTAAAGAAAGATTGTGCTTTGATTTCTCAGCTGTTCCACCACAGCCCTATATTTGTACCATACTGTACTTCCATGTAAATTGGGTTTTCTTTTTTTGTGCCTACATAAGTGAAAAGTTACACTGCAAAAAAAAGAAAACCCTTAAATTAGTATTTTTGTCTTTTTTAATCTAAAAAACGACATTTTTCTCATTTTACATAATGACAAAAAAGTCATTTTTTTGTGTAAGCCAATCTTATTTCAGAACAACTAGGTTACATCAATCAGTTATGATAGACGGAATCTCAAAGTGGACAATTTGTATCTAAAACACTACCTAAAATATCCTAACAATGAAATGTCTCTGTATAGTCATTATTCATTTACATCTGCTTAAAAGAGAGAATAGTTCATAGTGTTTTGTAAATTAATGTCTTTATAATGGTCTTGCTTGAATTATGACATACTGCCTGCTAGTAAACATTGTCTTTAAAGAGAGAGTCCCCCCAAACACATGTACTTTATTTCGAGATATTCATCAATGCCATATTTGGATCCTTCTCTGCCCAGTCCAGACTGTTTGACTCCTCCAAAAGGGGCTTCTGTGGTGGATATCAGACCTTCGTTGACCCCAACCATGCCCACCTCCATCTGTTCAGCCACCCGCCAGATCTGACTGATGTCTCTGGAGTAAAAGTAACCTGATGACAGAAAAGAGTTTTGAATGTTACGCCACAGAAAAAGACGAAGTTATAGAAGGTATGTAGCTGCTGTTTGAGTTTCTTCACCATCCAAACACATAAGGGTACCTTGGAACTAAAGGGAAATGTGATTTTTCTGGTTTAAAATATATGAAAAAAAAAAAAAAAAAAAACTACCTGTTTCTTTTATGTTGTTAAAAGAGGTCTCTTACCAAGGCTGCACTTATTTGATTAAAAAATACAGAAAAAAAAAAAATGTAATATTGTGAAATACTATTGCAATTTAAAATAGTGGTTTTCTACTTTATTATACTTTAAAATAGTATTCATTTGATGCAAAGCTGAATTTTTAGCATCATTACTTCAGTCTTCAGTGTCAAATGATCCTTCAGGAATCATGCTAATATGCTTATTTATCATCAATGTTGGAAACATTTGTGCCGCTTAATATTGTTTTTGGAACCTGTGATACTTTTATCAGGGTTCTTTGATGAATAAAACATTAAAAAGAACAGGATTTATTTAAAATACAAATCTTTTGTAACAATATACACTAATGTTCAAAATTTATGAAATTAATAATTAATTATTTTATTCAGCAAGGATGTGTTAAATGTTAAAAAGTAATACTAAAGACTTATTAATAAATTAAATTATATTTTAAAGTACAATAAATAGGAATAATATTTCATAATTTTACAGTTTTTTTTCTGTGTTTTTGATCAAATAAGTGTAACTTTGATGAGCATAAGAGACTTTTCATTAAAAATCTTACAGATCAAGATATTTTAGTTTCATTTAAAAACATTCAAAATAACCTCTTTATTTTTGTTGTTATTTAGTGTTCAGGATCAGGTTCAGGTCCTTTAACCCCCTTGTACTCTACAGTATTTCTTGACTGGTTAATTTGCCTTCTTGTCAAATGATTAGCAAATTTCTAATGTAGTCTATTGTACATGCTTTTAATAAGGAACACTCTTAGCTAATAAATAAAAAGGTATGTGAAGAAAAAGTGGGCAAACTCAAGACTGTCCAACAAACCCTTTAAAGTTAAAAACTACATTTGGGGAACAAAAAAAAAAAACATGATTAATTTGCACAGATAGACAAACCTGCTAAACCAACAGGAGAAGCGTTGGCAATGGCAAGTGCCTCCTGTTCGGTGTTGAACCTGGTGAAGAAAAAAAAAAAGGTAAGCAGCTGGCAGACTCAACGAGACGTGTTAAATCATTCATGCTGAAATATGTAGCCCATTAAAACCTATTTACAAGATATTATATAAAATAAAACTGAAATAAGAAATAATTATAAATATCATACATTTTTATTAATCAAATAAAACTTAATTATTTTCAAAAATAATTTAAATAAACCTCAAAATTGAATTGCTGATTATACATAATGAAATATAAAAATAAAAAAAATAAATATGAAATGTAAAATACAATGTTTTAAATAGCTAGTCATGTAATACAATAAATAGTAAATACTCACTTAACAACAGGAATAAGTGGTCCAAACGTCTCCTCTTGCATGCAGAGCATGTCATTGCTGACATTGGACAGCAAGGTGGGCTCCATGAAGGAGCCTTCCAGTCTCTTCCCACCTCGAACTATGACTGCTCCCTGTGCCACAGCATCTGCAATCTGGCTCTCCACCTGAAAGAAACAACAGCTGATCAATCCATCATCATGATCTGTGTGTGTGTGCTTGTTGACAGTGACATTAATGTTTGCATCCCACAGGATCATCAGTTACGGCATCTGCTTTTGCCAGGAAGCACCTTCTCTGCGGCGCGGGTGTTGATGAGCGGCCCCTGTGTGGTGGTGGGCTCTGAGCCGTGGCCAAGCTTCAGTTCGGCATCCATAGCCTTCGCCAGCTTCTCCATGAAAGCATCGTGGATCCCACTCTGCACCAAAAAGCGGTTGGAGCACACACAGGTCTACAGCAGAGAGGAGTACATAACAGGATGCATTACAGGTGAGAAATCGAGAACAGCTGTTTACAATTACAAAAATGTCAGGTACACCATAGTATTTACAGTTGAAGTCAAAAGTTTACATACGCCTTGCAAAATCTGCAAAATGTTAATTATTTTACCAAAATAAGAGGGATCATACAAAATGAATGTTATTTTTTATTTAGTACCGACCTGAATAAGATATTTCACATAAAAGACATTTACATATAGTCCACAAGAGAAAATAATAGTTGAATTTATAAAAAAGACACATTCAAAAGTTTACATACGCTTCATTAATACTGTGTTGTTACCTGAATGATCCATAGCTGTCTTTTTGTTGTTTACTGATAGTTGTTCATTAGTCCCTTGTTTGTCCTGAACAGTTGCCTGCTGTTCTTCAGAAAAATCCTTTAGGTCCCACAAATTCTCTGGTTTTTCAGCATTTTTGTGTATTTGTACCGTTTCCAACAATGACTGTATGATTTTGAGATCCATCTTTTCACACTGAGGACAACTGAGGGACACATATGCAACTATTACAGAAGGTTCAAATGCTCACTGAGGCTTCAGAAAGAAACCCAATGCATTAAGATAATAAGCATTAAGATAATAACTTGTGGAATTTAAAGATCAGGATAAATGTAACTTATTTTGTCTTCTGGAAAACATGTAAGTATCTTCTGTAGCTTCTGAAGGGCAGTACTAAATGAAAAAAAATACGATATTTAAGCAAAATAAGAAAAATGTACACATCCTCATTCCGTTCATTCTTAATGCATTGTTGTCCTCAGTGTGAAAAGATGGATCTCAAAATTAAACAGTCATTGTTGGAAATGGTTCAAATGCATAAAAATGCTGAAAGACCAAAGAACTTGTGGAACCTGAACTTCTGAACAGAGGGCAGTTTAACTGTTCAGGTCAAACAATGAACCCATGAACAGCTATCACAAGAAAAAACAAACAAACAAACAAAAAAAATGCTGTGGATCATTCAGGTAACAACACAATATTAAGAATCAAGTGTATGTACACTTTTGAACATGTGCATTTTTATAAATTCAACTATTATTTTCTCTTGTGGACTATATGTAAACATCTTTTATGTGAAATATCTTAATCAGGTCAGTAAATAAAAAAATAACATGCATTTAGTATGTTCCCTCTTATTTAGCTAAAATAATTACCATTTTGCAAATTCTGCAAGGTGTATGTAAACTTCTGACTTCAACTGTGCATGGTACTCAAAGGTACAAAGAATGCCATACTTCTGAAACCACTATTTTACTCATTAATGAAAAACATTCACTTTGCTTTCTTTAAAGTGGTCATGAACTGAGAAATCAAAATTCCCTTGATCTTTTGACATATAAGAGGTCATTGTACTATAAAAACTTCCTGTAAGTTTCAGAACTCAAATCTTTCTCGTTAGTCTAAAAACGGCTTATATTGAAGCCAATTGACCAAAATATCAGGTTGTGAAATATGCCACTTTATGAGGTAATAGTGTGACTAAACACCGCCTCGACAGAAGAAGATCAATGCCTGCTTCTACATGACTGCCTGTTTAGCCCCGCCCACCGATTCATGCATGTAATAGGTATATGACAAGAGAGGCAAACACAGGTCTACGCAGAAATAACAAGATGCTCTGCAGTGCCAAGTCATGGAAAAAAAGTCTTTGCGTTGTCTTTCTTCTGATCCCAACATTAGGAAAGAGTGGATGAACTTTATTTTTAATGAAGTTCCAGACCACATCAGTGAAAAGCTGTTCCTTTGTTCACTTCATTTGACCGCAGATTTGTTCAACAAACAAAGCACAATTCGACGCAGGATTTTCAGAAAGACTGAAATTAAAAGATGATGCTGTGCTGACGCAACAGTGATGTTGCATCACACAAATGTGAGTAACTGTTTATTACGTGCTCACTATTGCTTTGTCTGTTATTACAGATAGCAGTGGGTGTTTACTTTCAAGTCTACAATCTGCCACACCTATTCAAACAAAGCGTTCTGATGTTTTTGATGTAAAAATCCTGCAAAAAACATTGTAAGGAGATCTCGGAGAACAGTACAAAATATTAAAAAAATGCACTTAATGACCCCTTTCAGATTGAAATACACTCACCTGGCCTGTGTTCCTGAATTTGGAAACCATCGCTCCTGCAACGGCTTTATCTACATCAGCACTGTCAAATACAATAAATGGGGCGTGTCCTCCCAATTCCATGGAGACCCTTTTGACAGTTCCTGCAGCATGTCTTAGCAGTATCTGCAAAAGCATTTACTTCAGCGATTACTAAAATATAGTGAACATTAAATGTTGACTGCACATATAAAATAGATCTTTACCTTGCCAGTGGCTGTGGAGCCAGTAAATGAAATTTTGGCCACAAGAGGGTCCGTGCAAAGCAGCTCCCCTACAGCAGGGGTCTTTGCTCTTGAGCAGGGCACCACATTCAACACCCCAGGAGGAATGCCAGCCTGAACCGACAACTAGATAAGAAAAACAATGGATTATTCATTCTGTCATATACATATGTGAGATTTTTTGTTTTTGAAATCTCTTATGCTTTAACTTAAAGGGATAGTTCACCCAAAAATGTAAATTCTGTCATTAATTACTCACCCTCATGTCGTTCCAAACCTGTAAGACCTTTGTTTATGTTTGGAACACAAATTAAGATATTTTTGATGAAATCTAAGAGCTTTCTGAAGAATTTTCATTTTTGGACTATCCCTTTAAGGTCAAGTTAAGTAGGCTTTCAGGGAAACAGACAGACCTCAGCCAGGGCCAGAGCAGAGAGAGGCGTATCCTCAGCCGGCTTCACCACCACAGTGCAGCCCACCGCAAGCGCTGCACCCACCTTCCTGGTGATCATGCAACTGGGGAAATTCCACTGTGAGAAGGGAAAATTTAAAATCACAACCGGGAGCTCACTGATTTAGTTTAGCTCATTGACCCTACAACCTGATGGTGTTGTGTTATCAGGATGAAGGAGGAAGTCTTACAGGTGTAATGATGGAAGTCACTCCCACTGGCTGCTTGAGTATCAGGATCTTGCGGTCCTTGGCTGGAGGTGTGACAATGTCTCCATACACACGTCTGGCCTCTTCAGAAAACCACTCCAGAAAGGAGGCAGAGTATGTCATCTCACCAATGGACTCCTTCATGGGCTTCCCCTGTACACACATTTGAGTTATAACCAATTACAATATGTGAATCCTTGTAAATAGAAATGTTCGATGTGCCCTGTATGTAATGGGTCAGAATACCTACACACTCTGCTGTGATCAACTTGGCAAGATCTTCTTTGTGCTGATTGATCAGATCAAACCATTTTCGTAATAAAACGCTTCTTTCCTGCAAAAAGCATGCATTAATATGCATATCGGAACTTCTGAACATAATGATTAAATACTTAATAACAATTTTTACATTTCATTTAATCATAATTTTATATAGTTTCATAGAAAGTTAAAAAGAACAGGATTTATTTGATATATACATTACCAGTCAAAAGTTTTTGAACAGTAAGATTTTTAATGTTGTTTGAAAAAGCCTCTTCTGCTCACCAAGCCTGCATTTGTTTGATCCAAAGTACAGCAAAGACAGTAAAATTTAGAAATATTTTCTATTTGAATATATTTTAAAATGTAATTTATTCCTGTGATTTCAAAGCTGATTTTTTAGCATCATTACTCCAGTCACATGGTCCTTCAGAAATCACTCTAATATTCTGACTTCCTGCCCAAAAAGCATTTATTATTATGCTGAAAAAATTTTTTTTGGGTACATTTTTTTTTCAGGTTTCTTTAATGAATAGGAAGTTTAGAAGAACAGCATTTATCTGAAATAGAAATCTTTTGTAACATTATAAATGTCTTTATCATCAATTTAAATTATGATATGTAAATTGTTATTTATGATCAATTTAAAGCATCCTTGCTAAATAAAAGTATTAATTTCTATAATTCCTCTCCCCCCCAAAAAAATTAATTATACTGACTTAAAGCTTTTCTGAAGGATCAAGTGACACTAAAGACTGGAGTAATGATGCTGAAAATGTTTGACACAGGAATAAATTACATTTTAAAATATATTCAAATAGAAAGCAGTTATTTTAAACAGTAAAAATATTTAAAAATATTATTAAGTGAAATGGTAAAAGCTTAGCTAGTCATCAGATTGTGATTCTGTACCGTTGAGTGCTCGTCTAGAACGTGATTTTTACCATAGCTCTCATATATGTATGTATGTGTGTGTGTGTATATTTTATATATATATATATATATATATATATATATATATATATTTTCTCTGTCTCTACTTTTAAAAAGCTATAAAAATAAAAGTTCTAGATTGCACAGATCACTTTCACCTCAGATTGAAAGTGCACCTTGCCACAGTGCTGGCAGCAGAGTTTCAGGATTATCTGATGTGGAATTACAAAATAAGAGCCCTCCCAAATCTGATACATACACTGTTTTGTCTATATTTTAAAAGGCTATAAAAATAAAAGTTCTAGATTGCACAGACCACTTTCACCTCAGATTGAAAGTGCACCTTGTCACAGTGCTAGCAGCACAGTTTCAGGATTATCTGATGTGGAATTAAAAAATAAGAGCCCACCCAAATCTGATTTATTTGTTGTTTTGTCTCTACTTTAAGAAGCTTCTTAAAGTAGAGACAAAACAACAAATAAATCAGATTTGGGTGGGCTCTTATTTTGTAATTTCACATCAGATAATCCTGAAACTGTGCTGCTAGCACTGTGGCAAGGTGCACTTTCAATCAGAGGGGTCAGAGAATATATATATATATATGAGAGCTATGGTAAAAATCACGTTCTAGACGAGCACTGCCATTTGGATCAGTTCTCTGACGCTTTTACTGTAATACGCAGTTTATGCGCGACCGTCGAAATAAAGTGGCGGCTAGATTGACCGTGCTTTTCGACTTGGCGGCTGGCCTGCCCGCAGTCAATTCTGCATCATGCACTCCTGCACATTAAAAACATTTCCCACATCTCACCTTGCCTGTGTGACTCTTCCATAGGTGAAAGGCTTTGTATGCAGCATTGACAGCGTCCTGAGCTTCCTTTGTACCGCAGTCTGACACTTTCGCGATCTCTTCTCCCGTGGCTGGATCTAACACGGGGAATGTGGATGCAGCGGAGACCCAGCGCCCTTCTATGAAAGCTTGAGTCCGCAGGAGCGGCGCTGACACATCGAGGCTGTACGACCGCTGCAGCAGCATGCTGGGAAGGCCAGAGTGCACCTGCCGGAGAATACACCGACCTTTTAAAAGATATAAACTCCCCATGATAAGAAATAACAGGTCTACTAAAACCTCTATATATTCATCAGCAGCTTCAGGCGTGCAGGAGGCTAATATCAAGCTCAATCCAGTTCCAGAAAGTGGGCGGTTGCTTTAAACACGTGATTACATACGCTTTAACAGTTTTCTCATTATTTGCATTCGACTAACGCCTGTTATAGACACATATATAATTAATCTTAATTAATTTCCGCTGTCACTCCAAAAACGCTAATTAAAATAATATTAAAATGAGCATTAAGTAATAATTGTCCAGTGAACTGCGTGTTGCATGTCTGTTCACTTGTCACTCACTGCAAAACTGGAAATACGATCCGAATCCTTAGACGGTAGTGATGATAGGCTACACCAGCGACGTCCGATTCATGAACGAATCATTTTTGAGCCGGATCTTTTCAAGAAATACGTTGATCCCCAGTAGCCAAGTACTGCTCACTGCAGAGCCAAATAGCCTCCAGCTCCCCCTCTCTGGATGTCCAGCTCCACCTCTGTGTGAACTAATGGGTGGTGTTATGTTTAGGATAGGGTAAGGGGTAGGGTTAGGGTGTGGTTAGGTGTCTATCTCCACCCATTACCTCCAGCGAGGAGGAGCTAGAGCTCCAGCTCCTCCCATTTGGCTCTGCAGCGAGCACCCTAACGATGGGTCGTTCTTGAACGAATCTTTAATGTGACTCGGGAACGACGAGTCATCTCAGGGAGCGATTCGTTCAGTTGCGCATGCGCAACATCCTATTAGGTTCTGTACTGGAATTAGTTCACCTGTTTCGAGTCTTCGGGTTTTTCGAGTCGTTCGTTCATCTTATGGTGCTGTCACGTGATGAACGAACAACTCAAACCCGAAAACTTGTCAGATAAGAGGTGAGCTAATCATAGACTAAAGACCCAGGTAAACAATGAATTAATATTTTCTGTTCCTTATAGCATTATAGTTTTGTCTTGTTTGTAGTGTGATAAACGTTTGTGTAAGCAGTAGATGTGTTAGGGAAATAACACGTAACGTTTTAATTATATTTTGCTAAAATGAACGAAATGACTCGTTTATTTTGCTGAACGAGACTCAAAGGTCCGAGTCGGTAAAATGATCCGAACTTCCCATCACTAATCCAGAGGGCGAGGACGCGAGGTTACGTCGACTTCCAGGAGGTGGAGATGGATAACGTTAGGTTTAGGGACCAAGGGGTGGAGACGGGTAGGTTTGGGAATATGAAAGGTGGGAGGAGTTGAATCTGGATCCAACCTCGCCTCCTGGTTCTTGTGTTCTACAGTGAGGTCCTTCTCACTGAACCTGTGAAAAACCATCTACGAATCAGTCTGGAGTCGAACGAGAACCACGTATTCGTGCTGAGTCCCAATGTACTTATACTAAGCCCTTAAAGTATGTACTATTTTGGTGAAGAAAAGGTACACATTTTAAGTGTGTAGTAGAAGAGTAGGCAAGCTTTGGGACACACAATCACGTCACACAACTGCGTCTTTACCCTGTAACAATAAACTGGCCTGTCAGTCATCTTGTCACAGTTAACATCCTATACATTTAATTTAACTTAACTTCCTACCGTATTGGAGTGAAAAGAAATAGCACGTTGATCTGCCAGTCGCCGGTCTTTCATGCCGAAAACTCTGCTATTTTTTGCATAATGATGCAGTTAACGACAAAACGGATGTTTATAAAACTTAACACAAATAAAACACAGATAACATTAAATAAATATATTTACCAGGTTAAATGTTTATTATTAGTAACTCAAACCCTTTTTTCTAAACATCTCCACCTAACCGCCGGTCGCGCACATCCGCCATGTTTGTAGTTTTTTCAACGCGTTTTATTCGTTTGTAGTTCTGGACCGAATCCTTCAAAAATCTACCTGAAATAGTAGACCATCCGGGGACTTTTGGCATACTCTTTTCAGCATACTATGCTTTGGAACACACAGTAATCTCACATACTAACGTACATAACTAATCATAACGAATCACATAAAAGGGGTGTTGTGTTTACAATACTTGCTTGTTACAATCAACAAAAGCACAACAGCGCCCTCTGTGACAACTTTACGTAACGTACAATCTACAAATATATCCTTGTATTTATGTCAAGTTCCTTTACAGATAAACCACTGTTTAACCTACAGAGAATTTCATAATGTAATTTTTTTTTTTTTGGTATTTTAACAAGACAATACATAATGTATTCTGTAGTAAAATAAGAAATTACAGATTGTCTCAATATAAACCTACTCAAAACCTCATAATGTAATTTTAAGAAACGATTATGCAGATTTTTATGGTCTCCTCAAGGGAGGAGAATAAAAATGTGTCTCGCAGGTATGGTGAAATTTTATTTTAGCTCTCATTCAATGAGAAATTAAATATATTTTAATATTACCAACCTTAAGTATGGATTTACCTTGGGCTCTTTGTTTTTGCGTCCCTTTAAACAACATCAACTAGCATCATTAAGAGCCAGGGGGTGTAAACTTTTGAATTTGAAGATCAGGGTAAATTTAACTTATTTTGTCTTCTGGGAAACATGTAAGTATCTTCTGTAGCTTCTAAAGCACAGTATTAAATGAAAAAAATATTATGTTTAGGCAAAATAAGAAAAATGTACACAAATGTACGAAAATAAAAAGTTTACACCCCTGGTTCTTAATGCATGGTTTTTCCTTCTGAAGCATCAGTGAGCATTTGAACCTTCTTTAATAGTTGCAAATGAGTCTCTCAGTTGTTCTCAGTGTGAAAAGATGGATCTCAAAATCATACTATCATTGTTGGAAAGGGTTGGAAATACACACAAATGCTGAAAAACCACAGAATTTGTGGGACCTAAAGGATTTTTCTGAAGAACAGCAGGCAGTTTACCTACTCAGGACAAACAAGAGACTCATGTACTCAACTATCACTAAACCCAAAAAAACAAAAAAAAACAAAAACAGCTGTGGATCATTCAGATAAGAACACAGTATTAACAAGGTAATTTTCTTTTGTAGACTATATGTAAATATAGTTTTTTATGTAAAATATCTTATTCAGGTCAGTACTCAATAAAAAAAAAACATGCATTTTGCATGTAAATAATTACAAATCAACAAATATATAAATATATGTATTTATACAAAACAAACTAAATAATGACATTATTTCAGTAAGACATTCAATGTGAAAACTTCTACTGTATATTATTTTGAAAATTTAGAGAACAGCACTAGAAGTCCCACGAGCGAAAAACGATGCCCCTTTATCATGGACTTTAAAATGAAATATTTTTCGTTGGTTGTACATAGTCTCTCCTCTCTGTCGCCACCAAACCTCCATCTACAAAAAAAAAACATAAAAATGTCAGCTTAATTCTGAGCCATTTATTAGATTAACAGGGAACTTGAACATGAAATCACACCTGTCCATGTATGTCCCTGCAGTAGCCCGTTGGTAACCCCTCAACATTTAAAGCCAAGTTACACTGATGAACTAGTCCCCTCTGGAGCAGGTTTAATCCCTCTTCATCATCTGCATCCTCCTCCTCACATCTCACCAGAATAACCATATTTCCCTGCATATCAAAGACATTTATAGTTAATATATCATAATACAGTGTAAAACCAACTGCATCTGGCATTATTTCAGGCACTGACGCAAAAGCACTGACTCACCTGTAACTCAGAACACACTGTGGCTTGGCAGTAGAGGGTAAAGTCTAGAATTGCTCCAACACTAACACCGAAACTCAGGAGCACACTGAGATCATCTATGAGTAACACTGGAGGACCCCATGATTCATTAGCATCACCATCTCCACTCTGACGCACAGAATGTTCCACAAATCTGAATAGACCTTCTAGTCCGGCACCTGGGGACCTAAAAAACCAAAATGGCAAAAAAAAAAAAAAAGAAATAAAGAAATTCTTTATATATTTGTCATAACATTATAAGAAGAAAGAATAGAGATAAAATGTACACTGCCGTTCAAAGGTTTTGGATCAGTACGATTTTTAAAGTTTTTTAAAGAAGTTTCTTATGCTCATCAAAGCTGCATTTGATCAAAAATCCAGAAAAAAACAGTAATATTATGAAATATTATTTCAATGTAAAGTAACTGTTTTCTATGTGAATGTATTTAAAAATGTCATTTATTCCTCTGATGCAAAGCTGAATTAATTTTCAGCATCATTAATCCAGTTTTCAGTGTCGCATGATCCTTCAGAAATCATTCTAATATGCTGACTAATTATCAATGTTGAAATTTTTTATGGAACCTGTGATTCTTTTTTTCAGGATCCTTTGATGTTGTTACAAAGAACAGCATTTATTCAAAATAGAAATCTTTTATAACAACATAAGTCAACAACAAAATCCTTGCGGAATAAAATCATTAAATTCTTAAAAAAGAAAAAGAATAAAAATTTACTGACCACAAATGTTTAAATGGTACTTTATATTGCTACAAAAGATTACTTTTTTAAATAAATCCTGTTCCTTTTAACTGTTTATTTATTAAAGAATCCTGAAAAAAGTATCACAGGTTTCAACAAAATATTAAGCAGCACAACTGTTTCCACCGTTGATAATAAATCAGTGTATTAAAATGATTTCTGAAGGATCACGTGACCTTGCAGACTGGCATAATGGCTGATGAAAATTCAGGTTTGCATCACAGAAATAAAGCATATTTCAAAACATTAAAATAGGAAAATTATTTTAAGCTGTAATTATATTTCACAATATTACTGTTTTTTGTTTTTTTTTTTGTATTTTTGATCAAATGCAGCCTTGATGACCATAGGAGACTTATTTAAAAACACTACAAATTTCATTGATCCCAAACTTTTAAACAGCTGTGTATTTTAACTAGATTTCCAGAACATGCTATACGTGCCTGAGATAACTCAAAGGTTGTGTCTCCTGACTGGTGTCCTCCTGTAATATAGCTCCGATAGAGTCCTTCAGTCCTTCAAGAAACACTAATTGGCCCTTTTCTCTTGCCTGGGCCAAACTTACGCCCTGGACAAAAACATTATGATCAAGACATATCATCAACAAAATGTCTAAATAAAGAAAATTGATGTAAACTTACCAGCCTCTGACCAACAGCACTGTAGTGACTGAAGGACTGCACAAGACCCAGAAAACACACCTTGCAGCCAGCTGGAAAAATACAAGTTTAGGATGTTTTAGACAGATAGATGGATAGATAACGTTACCTCACTATAAACAATAGGTCACTTACCACGTAAATAGAAAGACAGATGGTGATGAATGAGAAATGATGCGTCAGCTCGTCTGTCTGACACTAAGATAAAGTCACTCTACAAGTACAAAGAACATCGGTTAGAGTCAGTGGCATTTTGTAAGTCACATCAAGCGTGTAAAGACGTGTAATTACCGATTTGTAACTGTCTGGAGTGGAATCGAGGATACTGTTCAACTCTGGAAACATGTTTGTGAGATAGAGATGAACTTGACAACAGTTGAGCAGGATACACTTCTCTCTCTTCTTTATTTATCCAAATCGTCTTCAGTATTTCTCATGCTGACAAGAAAAGCGCGATTGTAAACAAAAGCAGAGAATTATGTGCAGATATTGTACGTATGCGTAGCGGAGTTATACAGCTACATTAATATTAGCGTTGCCTAAGTATTCAAAGTATCGTAAACGAGAAGAGAACGTTAAAATAATATTGATGTACCTGCACTGTCTGCAGTTTGGCTTTCTTCCAAATGTGTACAAATAACGTTATATATGAAGAAATAGCTCACGTTTGCCTGTTGTGCTAGTCAGCGTGGGTACGGAAACCGCATGAAGACAATTTTTCCGAAAACGCGTTTTGATAGAGTGACGCGTAAGGAAATGTGATGAAGGAAAAATAAGTCAAATAATAGTCTCTCCTTAAAAAAAAACGAGTTATACCAAACATTAGAAATATTTATTTTGACCAGAGATAATAAAATGTAGCTGCAAGTGCACTAAAGACAGGCCCAGATAGTGTTTCATTACAAAAATATATATATATAAAAATATGCAAACATGAAATCACAGGGTCAAACTGTTGATCTTTGTTATGTATCATGTGTTCTGGTCTGCTTTTAGTTAAAACTCTAAGCATTTGCTTCCAACACACTGAAATACAAGTAATTCTGCCTGTCAAACTAACTTTACAACAAAATAAAAGTGTAAACAACTTGCTTTAGGCCTAATGCTAATTTCAACAAATTATAAATGTTTTTACCTATAAAGCACTGCTGATGACATCCTATACAACAGAATTCTAAATGCATAAAAACCAAGAACGGACAAGGGAGAAAACATTGACCGAATGAATCACCCATTCAATAAATAGTATAACATCCTCCGAAATCTTAATATTAATGGGTTTAGATGGAAGAAAATGATACATTTTAATATGTACAGAGCAAAAATACGTTTCGCAAGCCCTTGAAATTCAGACGTAATGTTAATCATCAGCTGTGTGCCTGGAAAACGTCAAAGACAATGCAAAACAACTTTTCTATGAAAAGAAAACCTATTGAGCATTTGAGGTCTAGTTCCATAAAATGTCATTCACATTTTAAAACCTGACATACAAAAAGTAAACAACTGATGATGTAACTTCACTGAAGGACTGACTGTAAAAGCTGCGAAAGTCTATAAACAAAGCAGCTGGGAAATTTTACATAGGAAAGTCAAAACAGGCACATGGACCATTCCATGAAATGCAAGCAAAGACATGTTGCATACTTTTTAGAGCACAAAACACTGAAATACAAATCGTGATTTAGTGTTTAACAGAACAAAGAAAATAATGTAAGATTTTTTTTTTTAAAGTGAAACAACCATTGCTCATTCTTGTACTCTGAAAGGAGTAAATTATCTTTATAAACAGCTAAAAGTATTATAATGCATAAAACAGTCTGTTTACTAAGTAAATACATAGCTATTTTGATTATCACACCACCTAATGCTGATTGCATCAGTAAGACATGCCTCACACTGCAGGAACAGCTCAATGTTACACAAAGCTGAATTATGTGTAGTATTGTTCCATATTGTTAACCTTCATTCTAAATGTATTATACCACAATTTCAAGAATGTTCCAGGTTCAATTTAAGCTCTATCAACATCATTTGCAATTACAACAATAAATTTTGACTTCACCTTCAATTAAAAAAAAAATCATGGTTATAAAAAGACCCATAACTGGACCAGGTATTAAAAACTCACCTAGTAAACCCAGTGATTTTTGCACAATATTTTCAGGGTTCACAGACCTTGAAAATCTTTTAAAAAGGCAGATTTTGCATGTCAAATAATACATTTCTTGCTGATTCTTTAATGCGGGTGATTTAACAAAAATATGAGCTTCACCTTTATGTTTATTTTCATCAAAAGCACATCACTATAACCACAACTTGCATTTAAAAAAAAAATAAACTAAAGGGACTAGACAAAATGATGTATTGAACCCAGAACATTCCTTTAAGTACACTATGGTATAATATGCATAGAGATTCATACCAGGGCTTGAATGAAAAGCATTATAACTAAAACTTCCATAACTCCAAAACTGAAAATTATGTTATTAATTACTCACCCTCATGTCGTTCCAAACCCGTAAGACCTTTGTTCGTCTTTGGACTCAAACTAAGGTATTTTTAATAAAATCCAAGAGCTTTCTGACCCTCAACAGACAGCAAGGGTCCCACCACGTTAAGGTTCAGAAAGGTACGAAGAACATCGACAAAATATTCCATATGACAACAGTGGTTCAACTGGAAAGCTACTGGAATACTCATAAAAAACGTTAGAACTACTGATGTCACATGGATATTTTGTTGATGTCCTTGGTACCTTTCTAGACCTTGAATGTGGTAAGACCACTGCAGTCGATGGAGGATCAGACGGCTCTTATCCTAATTTGTGTTCTGAGGATGAACGAAGGTCTTACGGATTTGGAACGACAAGAGGGTGAGTAATTAATGACAGAATTTTCATTTTTGGGTAAACTATCCCTTTAAAAAGACATGCCTGGTCTTCCTTCAGTCAATCTGAGCAGCTCAGCATCGTCGTGGCCACCTAAATATAACACATGCTACATCTTTGTAGAGGTTTGTACAGAAATTGAATGCTATGAGTAAAAAAAAAAAAAAAAATGGATAAAAACAAAAGGTTACGATTTACAATAAATAAATACAATGTCACACTCCAGGGACACAGACTAGAAAAGTGTATGTAATTCCTGAGTGTTTGAGTCTGTGGGTTCACCGCTACGGCGTGCCCTCTGAGGCTGTGATATCTGCGGCTTCCACTAACGTTACTGTTTCTCCTGCCGTTGAGTCAAGGGGCTCCTCTTTAATGATGATGGCCCCTTCTGGCAACATGACAACTTCCTCTTCGCCAACCACCTCCTCCTCTTCCTCTTCCTGGAGCACGACTTCCTCTTGGGGCTCTGTGCTGGTGCCATTGGTCTGCCCGTTGGCAATGGCCTCCAGTTTAAGCCTGTACTGCTCAGCTTCCTGTTCCTTTCTTAGTAACTGCTGTCTGTACTCCTGGGCTTTTCTGTTTGCTTCTTTTAGTTGCTGCTCTAGTAGTTCCCGACTGTCCTTCTCAGCGGGCTCCTGTAGAAAACACCAAACAGTTGATTTTGCATTCTAAACAGTAAGATTTAAATAGGAATCTCTGCTCATCAAACCTTGTGTTTGACATCTGTGTGGTTGACTGTTGATTCAAATTTCCGCTTCCGTGTTGGAACTGGTTTGGTGTCCTCTGTTATGATTTCTTCTGCAATCTGACCCGCTGGCACTGCAACCACTAAATATATACAGGCATGTTAGAATAGTCTAAAATAGTTCGAAGTCTATAACCTATAAACTAGCAATCTACTCACTTTGCTGCCCCTGCATTGTGACAAAGAATTTCTGTCCCAAGTTGCCAGTCTGCAGGTTTCCCTGTTGGTCGGTTACTATAGTGATGACTCTCTGGCCATCTTCCCCTACAAGATGCTGGATGGCAGAATCTACTGAATCAGCAGCAATCACACTCTCTGCAGCTCCTGCTGGAATATAGCAAGAGTTTGTTTGCAAAGGAGAAATACACAAATAGCATTCTTTATGTGCATCCAGTTCAAAAAATTTAAATAAATTAGTGAGTGTATAAAATGCCAGTTAGTGGGTAATTTTGTTATTGATGGCAATAAAATTGGTTTAAATTAATCAAATTTAAAGTGGTATTCAAATCAAAAGTCACACGAACATGTTAAAGAAATATGTCACAAGTAATGCATTGTTGTACCTCAAATAAACATTATTTATTATAGGCTTACAGTACACTTAGTTTTTTTAACATCATGTGGCAATACATACAGTACCAGTCAAAAGTTTTTGAACAGTAAGATTTTTAATGTTTTTTTAAAGAAGTTTCTTCTGCTCACCAAGCCTGCTTTTATTTAAGGCAAAATCCAGCAAAAGCAGTAATATTGTGAAATATTTTTACTATTTAAAATAACTGCTTTCTATTTGAATATATTTAAAAGCATCATTTCTTGTGGGGGTGAATTATAGAAATTAATATTTTTATTTAGCAAGGATGCTTTAAATTGATCAAAAGTGATGATAAAGATATTTATAATGATTAAAAATAAAATAAATAAAAAAAATTCTGTTTTCGACATAATAATTATAATAATTAATTTTTCAGCAGCAAATCGGAATATTACAATGATTTCTGAAGGATCATGTGACTGGAGTAATGATGCTAAAAATTCAGCTTTGAAATCAAAGGAATAAATTACATTTTAAAATATATTCAAATAGAAAGCAGTTATTTTAAATAGTAAAAACATTTCAAAATTTGACTGTTTTTGCTGTACTTTGGATCAAATATATACAGGTTTGGTGAGCAGAAGAGACTTCTGTAAAAAAAAAACATTAAAAATCTTACAGTTCAACTTTTGACTGGTAGTGTACAGTGCAATTTAAGGTTGGTTTTTGAGTTTGCTGAAAGACGACTTTAATTAAAAAAAAAAAAAATTAAATTAGAAACTATTATTGTCAAATACTATGATAATTTTTAAAACCCTTTTCTATTTATAGATAAACATTTTTTAAATTTATATTTATTTATTTCAATATTAATTAATTTCTGTGTCGTTTTTTGCATACAGCTTGATATTTTTTTAAGGATTCTTTGATGAATGGAAACTTTTAAAAAAATCTTTTGTAACATTATAACTCTTCTTGTCTTTACCATCAGTTTTGATTAAAGTGTCCTTGCTAAAAAAAAGTATTAATTTTTTTCTAAAAAAATCTTACTAACCCCATTCTTTTGAACGGTAGTGTATGTGGAAAACTCCTTGCACTGAGCCAACTAATTATATTTATGTAATTTAAGATTTAATTTAAGATTAAGATTTATATGATTTTTGACAGGGCAGATGAAGAGAAACAGGTTGCCAGTGCCATTGTCAAAAACATGTATTTTTACATGAAAATTGAAAAAACAGAATTTTCACATTCACTCATTAGCCAGGTTTCCATCTGAAGCTGTGAATTTAACATATGCGCAAACTTGTAATATTGCATAAAACATTTGCGAATAAGCACATTTTCCATCTAATAAGTCAAAGAGAGCAAAATCGTCACTTCCTGATAAACTGTCACTAAATATCACTAAGAAAAGTAGGGGAAGCCACTGAATCTAATCATTTTCATATTTAATAAATTACATGCCTCAGAGTGAACAGACGACACAATAAATGAGGTCATTGCTTTCAGAGGAGGATGCTGTTCGTTTGGCAACGTCGTCATGTAAAGGCCTTCAGTGTGAAAAGGCCTTAAGACAGTTCTGGGAGGCAATTATACAGAAATACTTTGACAACGGGCATTAAGAATGACCATAAAAACATTTCAGATGCTGTGCAACAAGATCAGTCTGCTGGTTAGTTAGGTTATGCCGTTTATTTATTCACAAAATGCATTTCCATCTCCCATTTGCATTAACCTTTTTTCACAAAAGTCAAACACCACCTCAAGCAAGCAAATTAAGGAATTCTTTTCTGAAATTTGCCATTTCCATTTCTGATGCAATACTTCTAAATGTACATAAAAGCAGGGTGATGAAAACATAGCTGATGTAATGAAACACATACCTGTATTAGCCTTAGCATTAGAGAGAACAATATCAGAGAGATTGACCACTCCAGAGGAGGAGATGATAAACTGAGGACTGGCTGTGGCAGGTGACGTACTGCTTAGGATAGTCCTCTCTGGATTCATGTTCACTTGGTTTTGCATTCCCTCCTAGAATAACAAACAGACCCTCAAGTTACAAGCCTGCAGCCTTGATTTTGCCTATGAACTTCTTTAAATACACAACAGCTGGTGAATTGTACATTATGAACTGATATCTGATAATCAACACATCGTTAAAAAGCAGTCTCATTTTTACCTGTAACAACAGCATCAGCTCAGTGTTTCCTCGGTCTACCGCAATGTTAAAAGGCGTCTTGTCAAACTTGCTGAGGGCGTGAGTATCAGCGCCGTATTTGATCAACAGCTCCACGACTCCCCTGTGCCCATGTTCTGTAGCCCAGTGGAGGGCGGTCATTTTTAGCATGTCTTTGGCATTGATGTCTGCTCCACTCTGTCCCAAATATAAGATATAATATCTCAACAAAAAGTCAAAATGTTAAAAACTCAACTGCTTTCATGAGTTATTAC
This sequence comes from Labeo catla, assembly GCA_012976165.1. Classification (NCBI taxonomy): domain Eukaryota; kingdom Metazoa; phylum Chordata; class Actinopteri; order Cypriniformes; family Cyprinidae; genus Labeo; species Labeo catla. The sequence continues at coordinate 466,621 of VONZ01000238.1, forward strand.
CTTGACCAATAGTTCAACGATGCTTGAGTGGCCCTCTGATGCAGCCATGTGGAGAGGGGTCCGATCGACTTTAGTGCGGGCATCTCTACTCACTCCGGCACGGAGAAGCACCTCAGCGGTGGAGTAGTGCCCGTACTGTGCTGCTAAATGAAGTGGTGAGGTTCCCAGCTAAAACATAATACCATAATGATGTGTTATAGTGAAATTCAGATTATAAATTGCAGACAATAAGCAAGAGCAGCAAACACAACTCACCCAGTCTGTAGTAAATGGAGCTCCGTTGGCCATAAGTGACCTCACTTCATCATCCTGCCCTTTGCGTGCTGCCTCCAACAAACGCTTTCCCAAATCCACAAGCGACATCTAATCATGCAAATAAGGTTTGAAGCATTGGAATACAGTGAATATTGATACTGAAATGTTGCTTTATTTCTTGACAACAACATGTTTACATTCATGGGGTTAACCAGATGCATATTTTCAAAGAAAACAGATGTTAAGCAGGAAATGGTTTTCACATATACAAACTCTGTGTTGAAAGACACTGTGGTTATATTAGTCATAAGACTTTATTCCAAAAGGATCAAGTGTTTTTAAATCCTAGGAAGCGGATGTGTACATTAATGTTCGACATAATTCATTATCAGTGACAGAACGGGAAATAGTCATCATTTTAAAACAGGGCAAGTTCCGGGGGAAGTTGGTTTCATGCTTTTGTTTACAATGTTACTGTGTGGCTGCACGGACATTTTCACAAACTTTACCCATGCACAGTCAAGTTTATTAGTGTTACTGTTTAAATAACAGTTTGATTTATATAACATGACATGCATAATTAATATTGTTAGCTTGTTGGTTATCTTTAACGGGATTTTCGTAATACATACATTATAATTTTCGAAATATTAAACAACAGACTATTTTTTATGAGAACGTTAATAATCCGACTACTAAAAAACATGACTAAAAGTGCAAAATTATCATTAAAAGAAGTTTGAGTAAGTTGCGATTAAGTTTTAAAATAACTCATGTGATCGTCTACTGTTACTACATCGCCAAAACCATAGAAAATATGCAATTCAAATCTCTTTTAGTGACAGTTCATCAAACTCCTGTAGTCAGTTGCTAGTAAACAGAATAAAGCAAAACTTCTGCTGCTCACCTCGCCAAAAATGTTTCCAGAAGACTTTTACTGTATTATAACACGTTAGATACGTTGAAGACGAGACGTACGCTTTGGTTGTTTAATGCGATTTAGTGTTCTATCATACTTTTCGCTACTTTTTGAAAACAAAAATAACATATATGGGCTATTTGTCGTCAAAGATGGCGTACGAACGGTACCGGAAGTAGAAATATTTGATTGGTTCTTCTTTGGTAGTGTTTAAAACTTGAGGTGTTTACAGCGCCCCCTAATGCATAACCAGTACTTAAGACGAGATCGTTACTTAAAACAGCTTAAATATATATTTTTTAATGAATGTGATTTTTTTCATTAAAATACACTACCAGTCAAAAATTTTTGAACAGTAAGATTTTTAATGTTTTTTAAAGAAGTCTTACTGCTCACCAAGCCTGCATTTATTTGAAACAAAGTACAGCAAAAACTGTAAAATTTTGAAACATTTTTACTGTTTAAAATGTTTCCTATTGGAATATATTTTAAATTTGTAATTTATACCTGTGATATTAAAACTTAATTTTTAGTGTCATTACTCCAGTCACATGATCCTTCAGAAATCATTCTAATATTCTCATTTACTGCTCAAAAAACATTTATTATGATTATGATGATGATGAAAACAGCTGAGTAGAATTTTTTCAGGTCTCTTTAATGAATAGAACGTTCAGAAGAACAGCATTTATCTGTAATAGAACTAATTTGTAACATTATGTCTTTATCATCACATTTAATCAATTTAAAGCATCCTTGCTAAATAAAGTATTATTTTTTATAATTTATTTCCAAAAACTGGTATAGTGTGTAATGTTACAAAAGCATTTCTATTTCAGATAAATCTCTGGATCTTTCTATTCATCAAAGAATCCTGAAAAAAAAACTCAACTGCTTTAAATATTGATAATAATAAATAATAATAATAATAATAATAATAATAATAATGTTTTTTGAACAGCAATTCAGCATATTAAAATGATTTCTAAAGGATCGTGTGTAGGAACGATGCTGAAAATCTAGCTTTGATCACAGGAATAAATTACATTTTAAAATATATTCAAATAGAAAACAGTTGTTTTAAATAGTAAAAATATTTCAGAATTTTACTGTTTTTGTTGTACTTTGGATCAAATAAATGCAGGCTTGGTGAGCAGAAGGGACTTTTATAAAAAAAAAAAAAAAACCTACCGTTCAAAAACTTTTGACTGGTAGTGCACATTATAAGCAATTGTTTATATACAACATCATCGCAAATAATAATAATAAAAATAATAATAATTTCCCAAATGTGACACACTATGCATTATGTGCATTACGTTAAACACACAACTGAATGCAAAAGTGCAATGGATTTGCTTTTAAATCTTGAGCACTGGAGAACTGAGAAATCTCAGCAAATTTATTCCTGAGGGAGTATTTATTTCTAAATGGAGTAAAATAAAAAGTTGGAGCCAGTTAATTTGCACAAACCTCTCTATTTTCAACAACAAATATCTACAGATTAAATAAAGACAGATTTAATATAGTATGTTAACGCCATACATATATTTTGGATATATCAGTAGCCCGTTGGTGGCGCTGATGGTCTCTGGTTTGAAGTGTTTCCTCATATTAATGGGGGAAACTTCAACCACACCTCAGTGATCTGGGAAACATAGAGTCATTTCCACCCTTAGCTCTCTACACAAGAGTTGCTTCACTTCAGCTGCTCACTAGGGCTCTCGTTTACATGTAAGGTAACGTTTTTCTTCTTATTTTAATTTATGCTAGTAGATAAAATAACTTTTCCAAGCCTCGATTGAACTTTCTTAATTCATTTGAGCCGCTAACACGGCCCGGGATCGATCGAGCCGGATTGTTGTGCCAAACTTCCAGTTCCAGTTGAGTTTGAATAGGAACAGCGCCTGTGTGCTTGAGTAATAAAAACGAGAAAGATAAGCGATGGACGCTGATACTCTAGTTAACTTCAGTCGGATAACTTTCTGACAACTTAATCATCGAGCTGCTGCGAGTTAAAACTAGTTGAGGAGAGAAACGTTTTCTGAAACTTTTACACAATGTTTTATTGTCTTCCTAAAACTTCCTCTGGGCTGTTAGTTTTTTTTTCTGCTTGCGGCTGAATGGTTTGTTTTTTATAACGTATGTAAACCGTGTTTACTCGTTTACTGAATTAATTCTAGGTGTGTTTTAGTAGCTGTCAGAATAACGGCTTTGTTGCTTATTACGCTGATTTTCCGGGAATTTCCTTTAGTTGTAACGGTTAGCACTTGAAAGAGTACTCCGATGTCTTAAACTAGCGAAGTGCCTTCCTAGACAGCATAAAGAGCCATTGCTGTCTAGTTAGGGAGTTCATCAAAAATTAGATATAAAATGTAAAATGTATATTTTATTTGTATTTTATTTATTAAAAACAAAATATGATGTACACTACCAGTCAAAAGTTTTTGAACAGTAAGATTTTTAGTGTTTTTTTTTTTCACCAAGCCTGTATATATTTGATCCAAAGTACAGCAAAAACAGTAACATTTTGAAATATTTTTACTATTTAAATTAACTTTTCTATTTTAATATATTTTAAAATGTAATTTATTAATGTGATTTTCAAAGCTTAATTTTTAGCCTTATTACTAGATCGCATGATCATTCAGAAAGCATTCAAATATTCTGATCTGTTGCTCAAAAACAATTAATATTATTTTTATGTTAAAAAACAGCAAAGACTGTAGAATTTTTTTTTTCAGGTTTCACTGATGAATAGAAAGTTCAAAAGAGCGTTTATCTGAAACAGAAACATTATAAATATATTTATCATCACTTTTGATCAGTTTAAAGCATCCTTGCTAAATAAAAGTATTATTTTCCCCAAAAAAATAATACTGACTCCAAGCTTTTGAATGATATTGTGTATAATGTTACAAAAGCTTTTTATTTCAGATAAACGCTGGTCTTCGGATCTTTCTATACATCAAAGAATACTAAAAAAATGTACTCAACTGTTTTAAATATTGATGATAGTAATAATAATAATAAAAATGTTTCTTGAACACCAAATCAGCCTATTAAAATGATTTCTGAGGGATCATGTGACACTGAAGACTGCAGTAATGATTCTGAAAATTTGGCTTTGATCACAGGAATAAATTACATTTTTAAAATTATATTCAGATAGAAAGCAGTTATTTTAAATGGTAAAAATATTTCACAGTATTAGGGCTTTTGCTGTATTTTGGATCAAATATATGCAGGCTTGGTGAGCAGAAGAGACTTCTTTAAAAAACGTTAAAAATCTTACTGTTCAGAAACTTTTGACTGGTAGTGTTTATCACAGCATAATGGTAATGCTATAGTGCTTTTTCTTTGACAAGCTGTTTGAAGTTAATTGGAGTACTATCATGTAAATGTTTATGGTAATTGTTCAGTTCTATATTATATATCTCATTGCCAAGGAAAGTAATTACAAGATTACAAAATGATAGTCTGTTTCTGTAATTTAAGATTTGCATCATTCATAATCAGTGTCATTTGCTGATTTGTATGTAGTGTGTTAAATGTACAATATATGGTGTGTTTGTATGATGGATTCAGGTCTGCTTCATTGAAATTCATCTCTTTTTTTTCTTTCTTTCATTAAACAGATTCGTCTGTAACAGCTCTGCCTCATATAAGCTCCACAGTCCTACAGAATCAACTGAAAATCAGGGGCCCAGTATAACTGAGGGAATAAGGGGTCTTGTGTATATATACTTACAGCAAAGACATCAACAAGGATTCTGTCAGTGATCAGGACAGAGTTTTTTGGACGAGCCACGACTTATATCGCTGAGTGTTGAGGATTAGATTCTCTCTCTGTCTTGTCTCTAAACGGCCTGCAGGGTGGCGAGAGAGAGGGGGGAATCCAACCGGTGCATGCCGGAGATGAGTGCGTTCTGGCATAAGATCGGCTGCTGCGTGGTAGCCAAACCTCCTCCGGTAAGTGTCTCATTTGGAGAGATTTATAGTTTTGTTTCCCAGGCCACTATCATAAGCTGGTTTAATACAGTAAAACCTAGTTTTCAAGAATCTACATGAATCACAGGTAGTGTGATATCAGGCTTCTTTTGAGAACAACATCTGGACTAATTTTATCAATTAGGCATTCCCCGTGGCTCATGCGCATTCTGTGTTTGCTAATCACGCGAAGAATGACTCGCGCTGGTCTAGGGCAGAAAAGAAACCTTTCAGCTGATGTGAATGTGACCCAGATAGTCTCAGGAGTTTGTCAGGAGTGCAAATGTGTTTTTGAGAGTGAAGCCAGACGTGAAACACAGATGGACAAAGAATGCTCTGTCACTGAACGGGTGAACGTTTAGAGGTATGGATCCAAACCGCTTTGCATGTGAGGGAAGTCTGATAAATGTGCCCACACATGCATATTTGATTTCTGTCAAGAATAAACACCACAGTTCAAAAGTTTGGGGTCAGTAAGATAAAAATATATATATATATCTATCTGTCTATCCAACAGTTTTTTGTTGTCCTCGAATCTGATTGGCTGAAAGCTTTTTCCAGCGGTGCGATATTCTAGTGATAACAGAACTCCAACCGTTTCACTGTTTGTTTCTCTCGGCCTTTCGCCTCACAGCGAGTGTTATGGTGGACACCCAAAACCACTATAATTTTATAAATAATGCTGATTTTGTGTGGTGGAGTGTAATTTTAAGAGTTTTTAGTTTGTTAATGTAGTTCTTCAAATATGCGATTTGTTAATAAAGATAGCGTCTATTTGAAAATTAGCTTCGACATTTTCGGAGATGTCAGCGGCCGTTCAGTGCACATGAACCCTTACCTCGGCCAGTTCTTTTGGAATTTGCAGCTGGTTCTGATGTCTAGTGTTTCCAGGTCCGTGGTTTTCCCACGGAATTGGGCTACTTTAATACTGTTGCTGCGTGTTGTTTTTCAACTCTGCGGGTTGAAGCGACCCCAATAACGTAATATTTAGCCCCTGGAATGCTAATTTTACCAGGGGAACCCTGCCAAAAAAATGGGTATTTTCCCCCCGGAACGCAATTTTTAAAAGGGGACACCCATCAAAACGGGCTACTTTTGAGTAGCAATTGGGCAGGTTTTGGTGTGGAAAAACTGGCAACCCTGCTGACGTCTCTGTAGTGGTTAAACATGAGATATAATTAGTTTTGGATAAATCTAATGGCCAGTTTTTGGTCTCATGTTATTAAAGCTGAATCACAGCCGTGCTGACATACAGTCATTTCACACTGCTACGAGTGAGATATTGCTCATATATAGTACTTTCATGCAGCAAGGATGCATTAAATTGATCAAATGTAACATTATGGACGTTTGTAGTGTTGCAAATGATTTCTTATCCAAATAAGTGCTGTTCTTTCAACTTCCGGTTCATTAAAAATATAGAAAAAATGGTTTCCAAATATATGGTATAATATATTAAAGTTGCATGGACTAAAAAATTACTGACCACAAACCTTTGAACAGTAAGTTGAACCAAAAATGAGATTGTCATCATTTACTCCCACTCATGTTATTTCCAAACTGTATACTGACTTGTTTAAGTGGAACACAATAGGAGAAGTTAAACATGTTGACTCTTCATACAATGAAAATACAGTAACCACCATCTGTCAGCACTATAAAAATACTGCGTATGACTCACATACTATATATTCCTTTATTGTATTACACATACTGTAAATCTTCTAAAGCTATATGATTGTTTGATATAAGTTGCTATTTTCTAAAAATGTTTTTTTCTTAACTCATTCATGGTTGTGCATAATCACACGTGGCACCGTAAAATGTGTTGTACCAGGTTTGACCTCTGCTTCTTGCACGTTTTGATCATGATGTGGCAAGTTGAAAAGCAGTTTTGGTGAATAATGACTTAAATATCAGTCTGTTCCTCACACAAAACAATTGGCTTTAAAGACTTTGAATATAGAGCATGAGTCATATGGATCTCTTTATGGCGCTTTTATGATCGTTTTTGGCGCATGACAGTCTGTGGCGGTCTACTTTCATTTCATTGAAAAAGAGTTTTGACTTTCAGACATTCTACCAAACCGCTCCTTTTGTTTTGCATGAGCAAAAAATAGTTAGAAAGTCACTGATAGCAAAATGTGTTTTGGGGTGGACCCTTTTAATATTCCTGTAAGTAAAAGAATGTTTATGTTTCTAGAATAGCTTTGCATATTTGACAGATTACTTGGCTACAGTCTTTGTTAGTCAGTTTGTTTTTATCTGGATTGAGGTTCTGAGCCAATGATGAGTGACCCAGGTTTACCATGGTCTCCTGTAACAATGACAGGGGGTTCTGAAGGGAAACTGGCTCCTCCGAGCTGGGAGTGCTCATTCTTTTCCTCCCTCCTTCCTCTTTTTATTTTTAGGTTCTTGTTTGTTCTATTGTTGGGTGGGGGGTGAGGTCAGACAGCAGTGGGCATCTGTAACAAACCAATGCTACTTGCCTGTGCAAGAGCAGATTTCTTCATCTGCTTTAGATAAAATGATGGTGTTTGAAGTGTCTCCTTACATCAGAGAAGGTGATAAGGACTAAAGCATGTACCGAGGGTTTGCTGTGATATGGACCGTTGACTATACAAAGATTATGAAAGTAAACACCTTCAAGGATGTCTGGAATTACATAAGAGATGCTGCATTTAAAAAACTAAATTTAGCTTGTAACTGTTTTCAAACTGAATTGCTTGGGCCAGACAAAAGAACATTCGTTTTCTTTCTTTCTTTCTTTCTTTCTTTCTTTCTTTCTTTCTTACTTTTTTTCTCATTATTTAAATAAATAATAATTGTTTACATTTATTGTTATTATTTTTTAATTATTGTTGACATTTTTATAATAATAATGTTAATAATAATAACAACAACAACAACAATAATAATAATAATATACGTAAAATAAAAATCCTCAACTAGTACCTCAGAGTGCCCAAGGGATTTGTCTTATAAAATTATAAAACTTATTAGTTATAAAATTAGTTATAAAATGTTTATTTTTATTTTTAAATTATTGCTGTTGTTTTCTTTATTATTATTATTATTATTATTATTATTATTATTTGTAAACTAAAAATCCACATTGTGCCCAAGAGATTTGTCTTATTGTAAAATGTATTATTGCTATAAAATGTTTATTTTTGTTATTATTTTTAAATTGTTGCTGTCATTTTTTATTATTATTATTATTATTATTATATGTGAACTGAAAATCCCCAAATTTTACCTCAGTGCCCAAGAGGTTTGTCGTTTTATAAAATTATTTTTTTATTATTATTGCTGCCATTTTCATTATCTATCCTTATACATTTATTTATTTATTTACTTATTTGAGATTTATCTTACTAATTGTTTATATAATAATATTAATGTAAAAAAATTAGTTTTAACATCAACATAATTAAAAACAAATATTTATAGTCCTGTTTTATGTAAAATTGTACCTCATAGTTGTCATTAGGTTTGTCGAATGGATGATTGTTTAATTAAAAGCTCATTGCTGTTATTTAGTAAGAAATAACTATGTATGTAATAATAATCTTGACTTTAAAAAGCATTATTAGTATTATTATAATTTTTAATAATAACTTTAACACTGACATCAAACAAACTCTGTTCTGTTTCAAAAACTATAGTGATGGTGTGAGATTTCAGATCTTTAGATTTAAGTCTAAAAGAAGTATTTGATGATTGACAACATAAATCCAGTACTGTATGTTGTGTAAAATACACATTGTTCACTCTGGACAGACAAGTAATAGCATGTATGCCAACACCCCTGCTATGGCACATGATCTCATCAAATAATTATTCTGGTTGTTGATAGAAGTTTTTTTTTAGATTTACTTATATAATCTCTGACTAACTCTACCGCATAGTTATGGGAAACAAAGAAAAGAAACTGTAAACTGTATAACAGATGGGGATTTTTTAGGAACTCATTGAACTCCTGCTCATCTTCAAGATGTATCCAGGAATAGATTCCATGGGGAAACATTAGTCTAATATCACCCAGACATTGTTGAGGTCATTGTATGGTCACGTGATGGGCTTCTTTAAGCTCACTCATTACACTTAAATTTTTAACACCTGGGGTTTACATCATGCTGTTTCACCAGTCTTAATCAAGTGCTTTGTTTATGCTGGACCTCTGTTAATTTAAGCGTCTGTGTTCACAGAAGAAGAAACGGAGGAGAATTGACCGTAGTATGATCGGAGAGCCCACAAACTTCATTCATCTGACACACATAGGCTCTGGTGAAATGGCAGATGGCATGCAGCCGGTAAGACATGTTTTATGATGTTAATACAGTGGGACTGACTCATTTGAATGTTTATGGCATGGCTATAATTAATGTACATTGACAGAACAAATGCTGGTGCGTGCGTTCTTTACTAAACCTCTGGATAATACCGGACTGCCACAGGCACACATTAAAAATCCAAAGAGTGTTGCTGGGATTTTTGTACAAATATACAGGCATCTACTACCAAACCTTTTGGAAATCCCTGTTGTTTTTCTTTCTGCCTTTCATTTTTGTTTTTGACCTCGAAACCACTGCACCTGCCAGTTATCTGAACATTTAATGATGTGAAAGTTGAAGGTTCACTGATTTAAGAAGTCAGCTTGTGCAAACACTTTTCAGTTTGTCTTTATGATAATTAATATTTTTTGAAATGAAATTAAAATAATTATATTGCTATTTGTGGTAGAAGTTATATTTTTATATATATATATATATATATAATTTTTATTAATATTAATATTATTTCCAATTAAGTATGTGTGTGTATGTATCTTCATTATTATTGTGTAAAGACATCATAAATGTCACTAGACATTTAGACTATACATTTATTATTATATTATAATAATTGGTTATAATTTATAGTTTTATTAAAGGGATAGTTCACCCAAAAATTAAAGTTACCGTATGAGTTACTCACACTCAAGCCATCCTAGGTCTATATGATTTATTTTTTTCTTTTAGATTAATACAATCGGAGTTATATTAAAGTTATATTAAAAATATTTTGAAGTCCAATAAAGTGCATCCATCATAAAAATATTCCACATGGCTCGGCAGGTTAAAAAAGGCCTTCTGGAGCAAATCGATGCATTTGTGTAAGAAAAAATCCATATTTAAAACTTTATAAATCGTAATCTCTAGCTTTCGCTAACTATTGTACACACGTTCACGAGAGAGTGCCGTTCCTGCGGATGATGCAGGACGTAGGCATAGTGTAAGCTCCGGTGAGAATTAGGGTTGGGACCCTGTGGCATGATGTCACCTCTGCAACTTGGTCAGACACACCGGACAAAATGTTCTGAGGTGTGGTTACATTTCTAGGGCCATATGGTTTCCGAGGAAAACACGGACAAGATTGTTGAGTTCATTCATAAAAACGGTTCTGTGATGTTTGTTTATGTGATGTGATGCAGCAGTCCCATTTTATTCATCAAGTAAGGAGAGTGAGTCAAGCTGAAAGAAGAGTAAGGTGAGAAAGACAAGATGATGGCAGAAGAATCAAAATGCAAAAGCACCTGTTTGGCAATATTTTGGATTTTGAAAATACTGTTGTCTTTTGCCATTTTTCTAAGTTGATTTTCGAAGTTTTATTTATTTATTTATTTATTTTTTTTTTTTTAAACAATCGTGTCTAATTAGGTTCCACAATGTTTTCTGCTTTTTACTTTATTTCAACTATGTGTATTTTGTTTATTTTATTTTACATCAACGTGTATGCCGTGCCTCCAAGCTTTTTTATATGTTTAGAAAAAAAGGTACCATTGGGTTCCAAATTTTAGGTACCAATACAGGTACCGTACCGGTTAAGATGTGAATGGTATCCAACCCTAGTGAGAATATGCAAAGTTTTGTTTGCCAGTCTCCTTTGGGCTTATAGCGAAATCCTCGGATAATTTTCTTTACAAATCTTTGTTTTGTACTTCTAATTCATGACCTGAGCTTTGTTTTGCTCTATCCATTGCGCTTCTATGTTCATCACTGCGTTCGTCTACATCCTGCGTCATCCACTGGAGCGCCACTCTCTCGTTAACGTGTGTACGACAGTTAGCAGAAGCTGGAGATTACAGTTGATCAAGTTTTAAATAGGGATATTTTTCTTACATAAATGCATCAGTTTGCTTTAGAAGGCCTTTATTAATCTGCCGGAGCTGAGTGGAGTTCTTTTTATGATGGATGGATGCACTTTATTGGACTTCAAAATCTCAACACCCATTCACTGCCATTAAAAAGCTTTATAGAGGCAGGGAATTTTTTTTAATAACGCCGTTTGTATTCGTCTGAAAGAAGAAAGTCATAAACACCTAGGATGGCTTGAGGGTAAGTAAATCATGGGATTGTTAAAGGAGAAGTCCACTTCCAAAACAAAGATTCACATATAATGTACTCACCCCCTTGTCATCCAAGATGTTCATGTCTTTCTTTCTTCAGTTGTGAAGAAATTGTTTTTTGAGGAAAACATTTCACCATTTTTCTCCATATAATGGACTGGTATGGTGCCCCGATTTTAAACTTTCAAAATGCAGTTTAAATGCGGCTTCAAATGATCCCAAATGCAGTTGTAAATGATCCCAGTTGAGGAAGAAGGGTCTTACGTAGCATAACGATCGGTTATTTTAATAAAAATAATACAATTTGTATGCTTTTTAATGCCAAATGCTCATCTTGTCTTACTCTGCCTGGATTGTTTTTGTTCCGGTTCATGACAGTTAGGGTATGTCGAAAAACTCCCATGTCATGTTCTCCCTCAACTTCAAAATCGTCCTCTATCACTGTTTTAATTTTTTGTTAAGGGTGTTTGATCTTCTTTGCATGTTCACTTTGCAAAGACTGTGTCAGTACTTCTGCAGTGATGTAGGATGATTTTGAAATTATTTTTGAAGTTGAAGGAGAAACATTTTTCGACATACCCTAACTGTCTTGAGTCAGAATACACAGATTTCAGGGAGAGAAAGGCAAGACGAGCGTTTGAGATTAAATTGTATTTATTTTTGTATTTTTTTTTTTAATGAAAATGACCGATCGTTTAAGACCCTTCTTCCTTGGCTGGGATTATTTACAGCCGTATTTGGGATTGTTAAAAGCCGCATTTAAACTGCATTTTGAAGTCCAAATTTGGGGCACCATATTAATTCAATGATATGGTGAAAAATGCCAAAATGTTTTCCTCAAAAAACATAATTTCTTTATGACTGAGGAGAGAAAGACATGAACATCTTGGATGACAAGGGGGTGAGTACATTTTTATTTTAATTTTCTGGGTGAACTGTCCCTTTAATGTTTTTTTTTTTTTTTAGTTTTTAAAACATTAACAAACATTTTAATTTAATAATAATGCTTCTACTACCAATAACATGTATTATTATTATGTAAGTGCATTCTAAAGTGTCAGATCAATTTAATCCACAAATTAAATGCATGTTTGAATAAGGTAGACATGCTGCATGTGTAAGATGTGATCTGAAGCGGGACTTAGCTCGTGTTCATTGGGCTGTTGTGTTGTCAAATAAGAAGGTGAGGTGTTACCTAATCCTGCTGCTTACGGAGGGACTGAATACCTGGGCAGAATCAAGCAGACTGCAACTTGCTCAGAGGAATGTTGGCCGGTGGCCTGTTAGAGACAGAATAGAGCTCTTTAAATGAGGAAATGTTTGTCAGGGTCTTTGCAGTGGACACTGGTTGATTTATATTTAATTGGCAATCTATAGCTTTATGTGTGGTTTGCAAAATGTGAAGTCGACACCTCTTAAGAAATTCGCTTTTTGTTCAATGGCAGCTTTAGTAGTTTTATCAAAGCAAAAGCTGGACCTGTTAACAATGGTGTGCTGATAGCTAAAAAACTTCCAGCGATTAAGCGGTATTGGTTGATATGAGCCTTTCATAGTCCATGTGATGAACACAGGTGACTGACCTGCTGGCTTTTCCCTTGTGCTTCTGTTCTTTTGTGTTGTGCTGGGAAATTGTGTATAGAATGACCCAGTGTAATGGACTTCCTCCTCGTTCTGCTGTGAGATGCAGTGTTTGTGAGACACATGATGTAACAATGGGTGTGACACTGTGAAGAGCTCTCTGTGTGTTTGTGAAACAGGCTTGTTGTTGCATGAAGGATGTTGGGTTTTTTAATTTCAGCTCCACCTCTTGAAGTGTGAAGCTCTTTTACAGTTTATACATCATGCCGAAACCCAGTTTGTCTAATGAACCCTATATGGCATTTAAAAAAACTTAATTTGCAGATGACACTTTCTTGCTAAATAATAATCTATATAATATTCTTTCTAATTAATAGTTAACAGCAATATGTCATAAGCCTAATGAGCACTTTGAGGTAAAATCATGAATAAAAGATAAAAGGTACATAGTTTAATAACAATAATAGAAAGAATAGTGTTTTTGTTATAAAACTTATTTTTTATTTTTATTATGTTATTGTTATACTTAATGATAGTACCTCATAGTTCCTCATAGTCTTATTATACAATTTATTGTTATACATTTTTAATTTTTATTATTTTTCAGTTATTGCTGTTGTTGTTTATTATTATTATTATTATTATTATTAAGCAAATAAAATATAACTTTATTACTATATACAATAAATACTAAAATATTACTACTACTAAATAAAATACTGAAACTAAATAAAATTGCTACTACTACTTCGGGATGGCTCGATACCATCATTTTGGCTTCGGTAAGATACCAGAATGCGATACTAAATCGATACCACAGGTAGCAAATAACCCGCCTCTAAAGATAAGTGAATTGAAAACAATTTAGTAAGTAATGTTAACATACTAAACATGTATTAGTTCATTTATCAATAATAATGAATTATTGATCTAGATTAGTAAGTGCTGTAATACTGTTAGGTCATCTTACCTAATGAATTTTAACAAAGTTTGCTTTACTGTAAAGTGCTGTTCTAACAAAATATTTAAAATCACATTGTTCTCTCTCTCTAATTGTTTTCAGATTTCGGATTCAGATAGCTGAAGAAAAAGCATTAAATATAAATCTCTCTCGCGCTCTCTTGGCTGCTTCATATTAGCGGTCGGCGGCGCAGCAGAAACATTCCCTTCATATTATTGATACTAAAATTAATATAGCAAAACTCATTTGAAATTCAATTAATATTTGATTGTTTGAAATGCAAGTGCAAATAGTATGTGACCAAAGCTAAATTGGTTCTAGGTTGTCACACACATTTGAGCTTTCCTGTTTACTCTGTATCACATCTTAGGTATGTACGTTGGTCAGTTGTGAAAAAAAAAAAAGTTAATTAAAACGGAATTTACGAATGACGAGTGATGCACTCACCTGTCGATCTATAAATTCACGTTAAAGGTCAGGATGAGCAAGTGAAAAATGCTTGGCAAGATTTAATGTGTTGTCTCTTGTGGCAACATGATTTATAGCAAAGCTTGCATACAGGTGCAGTAAGGTCAGCTCGTTCACCTTTATCATCTGCTTTGTATGCAAAATAATGCCATATTTCAGTTCTACTGTTTATCATTGATGGCGTTTTATCTGTGCGATAATCCATCGCGTTATTTTGTTTTCACGTTTACCAGTTTCGCAGCAATTTGGGAAGCACTTCAGAACAGCAGTGTATAAAATACCGAATTGATCAAATAATAGTATCGAACCGTTTTAAATAAAATATATACCGGTATTTTTCCAGTATCGGTATACCAACGCATCCCAACTACTACCAATATCATCAGCATCATAATCATCATCATATTACTACAATTTAACTACTTTTACAATAGTAGTAGTAGTAGTAGTAGTAGTAGTAGTAATAGTAATAGTAGTAGTAATAGTAATAGTAGTAGTAATAGTAGTAGTAATAGTAATAGTAATAAGCAATTTAAGTATAATTTTTGTACTATATACAATAAATACTAAATAAATATACTGCTAAATAAGAAAACAGACTAATACTAAATAAAAAAAAAATACTATTACTACTACTATTATCATATTACTATAATTGTTTTCAAATCTTTGTTAATAATAAATAAATTCTTTGTTAAATAATAGGCAAAATAAAAAAAAATATTTCTAAATACTAAAATATTACTACTACTGCTACTAAATAAAAAAAATAATGCATATTAAATAAAATTACTATTACTATTACTACTACTATCTTATTACTATATTTTAACTCATTACTTTAATAATAACAGTAACAATAATAATGATAATAATAATATAGTAATAAAGTATTATTATTATTATTATTATTATTATTATTAAGTAATTAGTTAAATTGATGATGATAATATTAGTAGCAATATTTAGTATTTATTGTATATTGTATTACAATTATCTAATTTGCTTGTTTTGTTTATTATTATTATTATTATTATTATTATAAAAGTAATGAGTTAAAACAGTGATTATGATGATGATTAGTAGTAATTTTATTTAGTGTTCTTTTTTTAATTTAGTAGTAGTGATATTTTAGTATTGTGTATATAGTGCTAAAATTAATTTTATAATAATAATAATAATAATTTATTATTATTATTATTATTATTATTATTATTATTATTATTATTATTATTATTATTTAAATAGTTGTTTTTATTTTTGTATTAATGGTATTATTTAAAAGTAATGACTAATATTGTAATGGTAATATGATGTATTGCTAGTAGTATTAATTTTTACTTTATAACATTTATACTTTTTAACAATTGTATATAGTACTAAAATTATATTTAACTTATATATTTAATTTATAATTAATTTGCATATATTTTAGTTGTACGTTATGTTGTTATTATATATAGTTATAAATACTATCTATACTATAAATAATTTAATACTATCTAAATATCATTACACTTGCTGTAATAATTTGTACTTTTTACTTGTGTGTATATTATTCTTATAATGTACAAAAACAATGTACTCTTGTTTAACTCAGGAAAAAAGTTGCAGTTTTTTTCTTAATAACCTCACTTGAAGATTTTATGTTTTACTTTACAACCATTTTAAGACTTGGATCATACAAATGGAAAACATACTGTACTACTGAAAGTGTAGTTGTGTTTGTTGAAGTGGACTTATTGTTAATAATTACGCATGTTTTCCATGCCGACAACCTGATTGTGTCACTTCCTTTTGCAGTCTGGCCCAATGCAGGAACAAATGAGATCCAAAGTGCCTCACGCTAATGGACGAAACAGCTTGTTATAGCCTTTTTACCTGTGAGTATAACCACACACACCCTTCTATCCTCTCACATTTACACACTTTCTAACCACAGACCCTCATCTGTTCCCCCAGGCTTTTTTGTTTTTACCCCAATCTCCGTAAAGTGTTCTCAGCAGAACCAGTCCAGCTAGCACCAATGAGGAGGAAATAAAGAGCGGATCCTGATCACAAAAAATGACAACCTCCTTGCTGCAACTACCAACATGGACGCCACCTCTGCAGGTTTTTTATGTTTTGGATCCTCTGGAATGTCTCAGAGGACACGTTTGTCCCCCTCTCTACTCTTGACTGTTATTGAATTTGGACCGATTGTGTGAGACCGCCTGACAAAGAGTGTGAATGTGTGACGTGTGCATTTGAGACACTGGCTGTGCTTGCTGTGGAAGAGGAAAGGCTCTTATCACTTTAACCCAGGGGACTATTTGACTGCCTTCCCAAAGTTATAACTGGCATGTTTGTCATAGTCTGTCATTGATAAGGATGTGCGCAAGTGTGTGTTTGCTTTTGTTTTGTAATGGAAATATATGTGCACCAATACCATTATAGTGTCTCCAACTGCTTGGGATGAACAGTTGCACAAATTAGTGTATTATACAAAGCCCTCCGGTATGTGTATAGTAGATGGATATAGTATGAAAATGTAGCTTTTTTTTAATTTCCACATGTCTGCTATTGCTTTACCAAATCGTGCGTAATGGCCTTTATAACTCTAAAGGAATAGTTTAAAAAAAAACATAAAATAAAAAATTATTCACCTTCAAGCCATTTCAAACCCATATCTATGGAAGCCCGTTTCCGCCACTAAATAAAAAATAAAAAAAAAGGTGATTGCGAATTTTTATTTTTGCAACTTCTCTTCTCGCAATTGTGAGTTTACGTCTTGCAATTCTGACTTTTTTCTCAGAATTGTGTGATTAAAAACTCTGCAGCTGCGAGTTATACAGTCAGATTGTGAGATATAAACTCGTAATTCTGATTTTCCCTCTCAAAGTTGGACTTTATAACTCACAGTTGTGAGTTTATGTCATCATTTTTAGGAAAAAAGTCAGAATTGCGAGTTTTTCGTGCAGTTCTTAGTTTATTTCTCACAATTACGCGTTTATAGCACGCATTTATAAACTCGCATTTGCGAGGAGAAAAGTCAGAATTGCGAGTTTTTATCTTACTTTTATGTGTCTTCTGACTTCATTTCTGAGAGTTTGTATTACAGTTCTGAGAATTTTTTTTCTCGCATTTCTGACTTTATTGCTCGCAAATGAGTTTCAGGATTGTGAAACTTGTAGTTGTGAGTAAAACAAAGTTGTGAGATACAAATTCAACATTTGTGAGAAAAAATTTTGGACTTGCAAGTTTTTCTCGCATTTTGGACTTTATCTCTCACAAATGTGAGTTTATATCACGCAATTCTGAGAAAAAATTCAGGATTGTGAAATATAAACCTGTAGTTGTGAGGAAAATTTATGTTTGTGAGAAAGTCAGAATTCAGAATTTCTTGCATTTCTGACTATTTCTCGGAATTGTGAGTTTATATCACGCAATTCTGAGAAAAAAGTCAGGATTGTGAGAAACTTGCGTTTGCGAGGGAAAAAAAAAAGTCAGAATTGTGAGTTTTTCTCACATTTTTGTCTTTATTTTTCGCAGTTGACAAATATATACTGGCAGTTACAAGGAAAAAAGTCAAAATTGTGAGCAAATCAGAATTGCAAGATATGAACTCGCAATTGCGATATTTTGCATCTTTCTTGCAATTCTGACTTTCTCACAATTGTGAGTTTGTATCACGCAATTCTGAGAAAAAAGTCAGGATTGTAAAATATAAACTCGTAGTTGTGAGGAAAATTCACGTTTGTTAAGAAAGTCAGAATTGCGAGTTTTTCTCACATTTCTGACTTTATTGCTCGCAAATGTGAGTATATCATGCAATTCTGAGAAAACAGTCAGACTTGTGAGATATAAGCTCGTGATTACAAGAAAAGTCAAAATGGCGAGATACAAACTCACGTTTGCGAGAAAGTCAGAATTGCGAGTTTTTCTTGCATTTTTGTCTTTTTCGCAGTTGAGAAATAATATACTCGCAGTTACGAGGAAAAAAGTCAAAATTGTGAGAAAATCAGAATTGCGAGATATGAACTCGCAATTGCGATATTTCGCATCTTTCTATCTTGCAATTCTGACTTTCTCGCAATTGTGAGTTTATATCACGCAATTCTGAGGAAAAAAGGTCAGAATTGTGTGAGAAATTTCCAATAACCTTTTTTTTGTTTTGTTTTGTTTCAATTCATTGGTGGAAATGGGCTTCCATGTATTTGGGTTTTTTTTTCTTTTTTTTCCTTTTCCTTGAAATTTTTGGAGGCATTTAACATGCACTAAATTGTTGTAAAGTCTGCACAAAAGTCTGTATAAAAAAAAAACCCATGACATGAGGGCGAGTAAATAATTATCACTTTTAGGTGAGTTATTCCTTTAATCCCTGAGTATTATAAAAAGACTATTATCTGTTTATCTGAGCGGAGACTTTGAACGGCGGCTTTCTGCCAGTAGTGAGCCACTGCCCTTTGTCATTTAAACCTCGCATTTAGTCTCACTTTCACACATCAAGCTCCACCCCGCACAAGCTCAAACACACGCTCTCTGTTTCCAGTCCTCACACGGCACCATGATTATATCACTGATTTACACACACACACTTTGTATACTCTGTACTTTGTTTCGAATGCAGCTCAGTGTAGCACAATGTTGGGCTGAAATGTTAAACACCATGTTTTTGCTTGTAATTGTGATGTTTTATTTCGAACGCATTGCTTTTGCAAGAACCCGAACTGTAATTTACTTTGTGTTTGCTGTAATTTGTTAGGAAATGTCATAGGGAAAAGCACGCGAAAGCTTGCAGAATGTGCATGATGCTTTAGAAATCCAGTGTTTTAATGTATTTTTAGTGGAAGTGCATTTCATTCTTAGCTGACCATGTAAAGGAACATGCAGATGTTTGCATCTCAGCCAAAGACCCCAACAGCTCCCTTAACTTAATTATACATGTTGCTTGCAGATTTTCTCACTTCTTAGATTTGTTTGTAACTGTTTGCCTAGTTTTTTTAAATATCTGTCTCACTTTTTAAAGCCATGATGTTTGTGCAAAGCACTCATTAGGCTCTTTTTGTCGTTAGTGCTTTTTTTCTTTTATTATTCTTTTATTTTTTTAGGAACATGTTTTAGTCTATTAGTCCAACTGATTGGTTTTGTGTTGAAATGGGAGCAGTAATAGTGTTCTGTTCATATGGCATGATGTCATGTTGATGAATCTTTTGTTGTGTTTTGGTTTGTAACAATACAGTTGTACAAAGAGCAATCTGTGTTGCTTCTTTTTTTTTTGAGACATGCGTAGTAAAATGATCTGAAGTGTATTTTACAAATGCTAATTTGAGAAGGATTGATTAGCTTATGTACATTAAACAACATTTAGGAAACAGGAAGCATTTGTGGTTTAAAAGTATATAAATTAACTTTTTTTAAGAAAATGACCGATCATTTTGTTAGATAAGGCATTGAAACTGCAGTTTGAAGTCCTGCAATATTTTCTTCAAAAACCTTAATTTCTTTTCCACTGAAGAAAGTCATGAACATCTTGTATTACATTGGGGTGAGTAAATTATCGGGAATTTTTCATTCTGGAAGGTAACTAATCTTTTAATAGAAATTCAAATTTATAATTGCAAGAAGAAAGACTTGCATTTACGGGATGAAAACAAGCTTCCATATATGTCCAGAAAGGTGCTTTTAAAGATAATTAGATGCTTTTAATTAATACAATAAATATGGATTTAAACAGGGTTTTCTTATTACTGAAAATACATGCAAGGCTTTATTGAGGGCTGTTCCCGGCATGCGTTTGTACAAACGTAAGCCTTAAATTTGTAGGCGAAGAAATCAAAGCTGATCCCTAAAGCATGTTTTAACATCTACTGTAAGTCATTAGTAAAGCAGCTCATGGAACACTGCGTGAAAGATTGTGCAAGACACCTACAAAAACAAACAATGGACCTTTGGCACAAAGATTATTTAGGTCTCAGACCGGTACAGAGCACAGTGCATTTTAATTTCCTTTTTCTCACAATGGCTTGAAAAACAGCAAAACAGGCCGTCTGGGACTGATCGTGTCCACGTTTTGAGATATTTCAGTTGCTTATATTTACTGAACAAGCTTCCGTATTTAAAGCATTGTTTCATTCAGAAATTCATAATTAAAAAAATTCATTTATTGAAATGATAGGAAACAAAATAAATTAAATAGTAGAAATTTCTCTTTAGAATCTGTGCTGTTCATTTGAAATAAACACACACACACACACACACATATACATATTTCTTTAAAAAATTTTCCAAAAGACAAAAATAAATAAATAAATAATAATAATAAAAATAAATATATATATATATATATATATATATATACACAACCTCAAAGTCAGTATTATTTTTTTAAATATTTCTTTAAATAATTAAAACAAAGGAAAAAAAACAAACAAATATATATATATATATATATATATATATATATATATAATTTGAGTTTGTATATATATATACAAACTCAAATTCTAGATTATTTTTTAAAAAAATTATTTTTCAAAAAAATATATACATACAAGCTCAACGTCTATCATTCTTAAACATATTTCTTTAAATAATGTAAAAATTATATTTATATATCTATATATATCTATATATATGTCGATATCACTTTTTAAATATTTCTGTAAATATATATATATATATATATAGAAGCTCAAAATCGATATTATTTACATTTTTTCTTTAAATAATTAAATATCTATATATATATTTATACATACAAGCTCAAATATTACTTTAAACATTTTTCAAAAAAAGAGAGAAAAAATATATATATATACAAGCTGTCAGTATCATTATTTAAAATATTTCTTTAGATTTTTCATCAGAAATAATATATATATGTATATATAAAAAATTTCAATAATTATATATATATAATTATTGAAAATTTTTTAACTGATTTTTCATTTAAGCAAAAAAAAATATATATATAAATACAAGCTATATTCTTTTTTTTAATATTTCTTTAAATCATTTTTTCAAAAACAAAAAATATACAGTACTCAACAGTTGAAGTTCATTGTATATATTGTGTATATATATATATATATATATATATATATAAATATTTCTTTAAATATATATATTTTTTTTAGATTATTTGCATTTTTTAAATAGTGTTACAGTACAGTAGCCAGAAAACAACAAAATTCATTGAATACTAACACACAGATTTTTTTTTTTTTGGTATTATTATTCAACAGAAGGACCTGAAAATCAGTTCTGTTAAAGTACCATAATGTTAAATTACCATTCTGTAGTTAATTCAATAGAATTATTAACTTAGACAAATCCATCACATGAACTTCAGTTTGAACACATGAACTAAACATTATTGACTTGCATAACCCAACATCTGGCACATGAAGCGTAACAACAGGAATCTGTTATTTAACCTTCCAGTAGTTCTCACTCTGTTCCTGTTTGTGACTTCAATGCATAAAGAAAAATGTTTCACCTCTCAGCTACCTCACTTCCTCCTGTTGCCAGAGCCGGTTTCCTGAAGGGTGCAGGAATGTTTCCATGGCGATTCTCAACAAAAAAAACCAAAAACCCAACCCTCCCACTATTTCCTCATTACAATTAGCAAAAATCACAATTGTAAATCACAGCAAGTGTTTAATATAACCCTTTATTTCCTTAAATGTCATAGAAAAGACATACAGTACGTGCAGTTTAAAAGCTCAGGTTGTTCAAGTGTGGCCTTGTATAAATATTTGCACATAGGAGTCTATTAAATGAAAGCACATTCAATGGGCCACTTTACAGGCAGCAGCAGCAGCAGCTGAATATTAGAGGACATTTCCCTACCGTATTCCAGAATAAAACCAAGCACGATTATATATGTAACAAGTATGTACAAGTATAAACCGAATATTACAGCATTACATACTTTCTTGTAATAGCTCTCTGATTTTGCATTAAAAGTTTGAGAATTGCTCAAATACAATGCATTTTACAGAATATATAAAAACAATTTCAATAAAATAGAAATAGAATCAATACCACTTTACAAGATGTGTAGTTTAAGCCATATACATATGATGGTTCATACAGGTTTTAGATAACATACAACAAGATTTTGTAACGTTTAGTGCAAATATTAAATTATTAAAACCCTAATTTGGGTATGTTCACCACAAGTCCAAAAGGAAATGTTCTGATAGAAGTATTTGGTATTTCTCGTGTCTAAATATAATAGGTTTTCTGAAGAGTGGAGGGTGTATTGTGATGTTTTCTACAGTGTGGGAAATATGTTTGTCTGTTTTTGTGTAACAGTTTAAATGCAGTGACGTCAAACAGGCTTTCATGTTGCTTGCGGATCGCTCCTGACCCACCGTACGGCAAGACACAGCTGCGTCTCTCTCTGAAGGACAACACTGTCTTTTTGTATTTCATCAAAGAGTCGTCTGCTATGAAGCTGTTTTCTGTCATTAGTGCATTTGCCCTAAAGCTTGACCTTTAACCCCAGCCAGCTCCAATTCCCACATGCATGTCACCCTAGTGTGAAGTCTGTACAGTATGTACACCTCTCCTCTCCTGCGTCAGACACCTTCACCTGTTCATCTGCTCATCATACCTGCAGAACAAAACAAATCATCTCCGTCACTTTCACAGGTGGCACTTTTTATTTAATTAAATATAGATAAATTCCTATTTATATTTTCACTACATTACATTTTCATTACATTATCACTTTCACTAAATTAATTTATGTTTACTTATACACATTTAATGATGCATTTGATGTAAATTATTTACAGAGACTAGACTAGACATGATGGGGAAATAGGAAAGAATATTGTCAGGAAATTATACAAATTATACAAATCACGAAACATCAGTTTCACTCATAAAATGTTTTGTTACTTTGTTTGAAAAAAAAAATTAATACAAAATTTAATTTATTTAAGAAATGTATTAATTACAACGATCAAAAAATATTTATTTTATGAATACATTTTATGAATATATTTTAAATGTAATAATTAGATCTACCCATAAATTGTATTCTGTAATACATAAATAAATAAAAATCAATAAATATTTATTTTATGAGCACATTTTATTATTAAATGTAATTGTTTAACAAAACTTGATACTTGTATAATTTCCTTACCCTTTTTCTTTTTCTTTTGCTCTATCATATTGCTTCTCTCTAAATAATTTACATAAAAATGATAAATAATTATTTATTAAAAAAAAACTTTTTTTGTAAATTATACATTTAAATGTAAATTATAGTAAGAAATGACCAAATGTGACTGTAAAAAGGGAAAAAAAATTGAAGTTGGACACAATCATTTTGATCACTATTACTGTATTTTTGATTATTTTTAATAAATAAATGTAATATATGTATATGTTCAATATAATTATTATTATATTAATTGTATTATTAAATATATATAATTGCAATAAATAAATGTAAATTTAAATAAATATAATAAAAATAATATAAACACAATATATATTGTATAATATCTAGTAAAAATATAAAAAAATACATATAAATAAATATAAAATGTTATATAAATGTAAATAATAATCATATTATAATAATTATATTGAAATATATATTATATTTATATATTTAAAAATTATTTTGAATGTAATTATAATACACTCTCATATATATATAATTATATTATAATATATAATATATAAATTATATTGAAATAAATGTAATTTACTTTTATTTTATTTTAAGTCCAGGTTTTGAAATAATGCTATGTAGACCATGTACTAATGTGGCTTGATGTGGACACTCACTCTCTGATGCAGTCTGGGATTTGCAGCTGTGCCAGAGGAACAAACTCTGCCAGTTCCTGCAAGCTGTGGATGAAGCGCATCTTCCTGCTGAATTTCTCACTTCAAGAGAGAGGGAAACTGGTCAGACTGAGGCCTTTAGGTAGTAATAATGATTACAACATTTTAAGCTCTGTTTGCAGAGCGCTCACCTGATAAAGGGTTTGATGACGGTGATTAACGCCCTCACGTACCAGGCCGGGTGAACCACGAATAGGCCTTTTAAATCCTTCCTTAACCTGCAGAGGGTTTATCATAAAAGAAAATACATTTAATAACTCACTTAGAAAAGCGTGGGCAAATAGCTATTTATTAGTACAATTTATTTTTTTCAATAATTGGTTTGGTTCTCCCACTGGAGAAGCACGACGCCAGCAGAACATGACGACACAAGGGAGCAGTCGCTGACTGGCACAAGCACCACCCTGACCCGTGTGAAAACATGAGAGAGAGTGTTGAATCATGGGACACAGACAGGCAGAAACTTGGAGACGACAAACTGTTTACAACATAATTTCACTGGTTTCCTCTTCCAAAAATCATCCACAAATGTAACCAATTTATGCTTTGTTTCTTTAATGTCATTTAAGGGTTAGGGGTTGAATGCTACAAAAAGACTTTTCTGCTCTACAATGGGGTCTGAGACTGTCAGTAAAAATCTTTTTATATTGTATTTTACATTAAATTAAATTCTACAATGTAATTACAAATAAATATATATTAGAATTCAAAAATCACCATGAATTCCATTCTTTCTTTTAAAAATATCAAAAAGTTCTAGACATACAAAATACAATACAAACATAAATACAGACATAAATACAAACTGCTAAATGTTTCAATGCAACTTCAGAATGTTTCGTTTTCAGTCTTTTTACTGAAACTGTGAAGAGAGCAGCTAAAATTATTTATAACAGGGTTTTCCCTTTAGAGTCACTGGTATTTCATACGAATCCTATCAGTTCATTTTTCTCCTCGCATTTCCTCTTTGATTGTGTGAGGTCATGCTTGACCATGTTTGTTTGTGTTATTTTCTGTTGCCGTCTGTACAGTCAGCAGCTTAAGAGTGATCTCAGAGGAAACTTCACGCAGTGATGCAACGGAGCCAGTAGGAATGACAAATCAGGCTTTCAAGAGCATCCCACACTCCTTAGTTCCTCATTTCCCAAACTGATCTCACATGATAAGTTGGCCTTGAATTTCCTGAGTACACAAAATCCTCACATAAAACATTTATGGGACTGACCTTCACCTGGAAAACTGAAAAGCAAGTGTTAGATAGCTATACCAGAATATAGGGAAATTAATCAGGAATTTACAATTCTGTGACTGGCAATATCGCAAAACAGACCATTTTAGAATCCTGTCCTGATCCTAATCACCCCATCGGGTTTATTTTGGGATAATGACTGACTGGCTGACTGTACATAACTAAAAATGACTTGAGAAGTAATTGTAAATAACTTGACGTTCAGTGAAAACAGCCACGCTTAAAACCTTAAAACTTTTTAAACCTTAAGGAACTAATCGGCGATGAAGTATGCAATCTAAAAACGTCTAAATATAGCAACAACAACAAGAAAAAACATGACAGCTGAGAACAGGTCAAGGGTTATCTGAGGAATGTCTGGAAGAACTCTGATAACATGGCTTTCTATGTATGAGTCCACAGCATTCCTATCATATTTCATATGAGGGGCAATAAGAAAAGAGAGAGTGGAGGTGGGACTCATGTTCGACAGGAACCGAACTTAAAGGAAGACTTTCACAGGCAGAGCTTAGACACACACGCCCTCTTCTGGAACTGATGAAAACTGACACTGGAGTTTCAGGAAAAATCAAAGTAGTGTGTTTTTGTATATACTAATGCTTAAAAATACAATATTGTGAAATATTTTTACAATTTTAAATAAGTGTTTTCTATTAGAAAATATTTTAAAACGCAATTTATTTCTGTGATGGCAAGTGAATTTTCAGCTGTCATTACTCCAAAATTCAGTGTCACATGATCCTTCAGAAATCACTCTGAATGTGCACTAATGCTCAAAAATACAGTAAAAACAGCAATATTGTGAAATATTTTTACAATTTTAAATAAGTGCTTTCTATTTGAATATATTTTAAAATGTAATTTATTTCTGTGATGGCAAATGAATTTTCAGTGAATTCAGTGTCACATGATCCTTCAGAAATCATTCTGATATGCTGATTTGGTACTTAAGAATTTTTTTTATTATTATCAGTGTTGAAAACGCTTGTTCTGCTTATCATTTTGGGGGAAACAGTGATACTTCAAAATAATAATAATAATAATAAATAAAAAATCTTATGACTCCAATCATTTAAACAGTTCTGCATATGCTATTGTATTCTTAAAAGATATACACACTGAAAATGAACCATAAAAAAACAATTAATGACATCTCTTGCTTTTTTCCCCAGTAAATTACTTTCTAGAATAGAACAAAATGTCTCATCCCCAAATTTCACCTGCCAATTAGCCACAGCAAGTAACTTTTGTTTTGTTTCGTTGTTTTTCCAGGCTGTGTCTCAAACTAAAGTCTATTGGCTATCTGCCTTGCTACAACTTCCTGTTTCAAAAGTAAAATGTCAACAAAAGAAACTGAATTTCACTTGTCAAACCCCTCCATAGAGTCTTTAAAATCCATATGAAATCAAAATTTACCCAATCAACTCAAATTCTATTTTTTTCCTCCCGCGTGGACAATAAAAAAAAAAGACAAATTTGAATAAGATTACAAAACCAAACTTTAAAAACAAAAGCAAATTTTTGTTTTATAATCATATTCAAATCTGTAATTTTTTTTTTTTTTTAATCGGCCACATGGGAGGAGAAAAATACTTATATAATATCATTATATAACAACAGAAACAGATTGTTGTTTTCATTTATAAATCAGTAATGGCTCACCTTCTGTCGATGGACATGTAACACTGTCGAAGCCACTTAATCCCAGGCATCTTATTGCGAGGGGCCATTCCACACAGATACACCAATATGTAATTTTCAGACACCATCAAGTCCAATGTGCCAATAATGTACCTAAATCCAAATAATAAGCATTTAAATTTTCAGAAAATAAAAGTCATTGCAATTAAAATTCATACCAGATCAATCAGCAATCAAGTTTTACCTGAAGAGATTGTCCATTACATACTCATAGTGTTCTGTTGTATTTTCTGGTAGGTAGCAGGAGGTAAACATGATGATGGCTGTAGATCCGTCCCCATAATATCCTATAAAAGCCATATTTAGTTTGCAAATGCTCAGTAAAGCATGTTCATCTCAGCTTGTTCCACAAAAGCTCACCTCCGTGGGAAAGAACTTGAAGGTACGGCTCCAAAACGCTCATGTTGACTTGGTAGTCTTGGCCGCCAATATGGAATCGCCTCCATCGCCGCCCATTGTTGTCCACTTGATCCAAGTCCAGGTGTCCCATCTCTGCATGCTCCAGTAAACTGGCTTTTCTAATCGATGCTTTGCCCATCCTGGGAAGATCATCTACAATGAGGGACAAAGTCCTAAAGGTAAACCAGTGCTCTCGGTAGATTTCCTCATCCCATACTTATGATCCTCAAGGAATCAATAAACAGAAATGATTGCATACCTTCCCACTCTAAGTCATGCATGCTGTCTGGGAAGTTGTATGACTCGCTGTCTGAGGGCGTCTCTAGGGCCTCCAGGTTTATGTCCATCTCTAGGTCATCATCAGGAGATGGTGAAAGGGCAGAGGCATCAAACTCGTCAGATTTCATGCTCCGGTCGGTTGAGGTTTTGTCCAGTGTTAAACTAAGAGTCGGCGCCACTAGTCGCTTCTTCCTGACGGTATTACCTGTCAGGGCCAGGCTAGTTGGTGGGACTAGTGGAAAGAAAGAAAGACAAAAAGGTCAGGCATTACAAAGGCATACATTTTATATACACCACCGTTCAAAAGTTTAAGATCAGTAAGATCCAGTTTTTTATTTCTACTGCAAATAAATGCTTTTTTCTCTTCAAAGAATTTAAAAAAAAAAAAAAAAGTAGAATGGTCTCCATAAAAATGTTAGGCAGCATAACTTTTTTTTAAACTGATCAAAATAAGATTTTTCTTGAGCACCAAATCAGCATATTTGAATGATTTCTGAAGGATCATGTGACACAATGGCTGCTGAAAATTCTATTTTGCCACCACAGTATACTAATTAAAAAAATACTGAATATAATACATAGAATAAACCTTATTTTAAAATGTACAAAGCAAAGTGTTTTTTTAATTGCAATAATATTTCACAATAATACTGCTGTATAAGAGGCTTCTTTCAGAAACATTATTTGGTTACCCCAAACTTTTAAACTGTAGACAGATATTATATAACAGATATTTCAGCCAGTAAATAAATGGAGAAATGGGGTTACCAGGTTTGTTTCCCTCAGCTCCAGGGCTTTCCTCTTCATCTTCAGGACTCTGTGTATCTTCAGGAAGAGGCCTACAAAGATCACATTATTTAATCCCACTTGCACTTAAGATGAACATAAATGTGACCCTGGACCACAAAACCAGTCATAAGTAGCACAGGTATATTTGTAGTAATAGCCAACAATACATTGTATGGGTCAAAATGATCGATTTTTCTTTTATGCCAAAAATCATTAGGATATTAAGGATCATATTTCATGAACATACTTAGTTAATTTCCTACTGTAAATATATCAAAACTTAATTTTTGTAATATGCATTCCTAAGAACTTCAATTGGACTTTGAAGGCAATTTTCTAAATATTTAGATTTTTTGCACCCTCAGATTTAATATTTTCAATAGTTGTATCTTAGTTAAAAATGGTCCTTTCCTAACAAACTATACATCAGTGGAAAGCTTATTTATTTCTAATAAATTTGACCCTAATGACTGGTTTTGTGTTCCAGGGTCACAAATAAGGTTAATGTATCTAGTGCAGATTACCTAGGGAACTCCTCATCCTGCCATTCCTCTCGGAGCTCCATGTCTGGGATGAAGGCTGATGTCTTGCCGTTTTCTGAATGTCTGCAAGAATAAATTAAAAATGTAAAGGAAAGCAATGGGTCTTCTTGGTCCCTACATCAAAACTGCATTAATTATTAACAAGAAAATAACTTGCTCCTTAATTTCGTCAAAAAAAAACAAAACAAAAAAAAAAGTATAAATTTGTTTGTTTTAATTACAGAACAGGTCAGTACAAGATCAATGCATAGAAAAAAATTAACATCTAGCCATTTGGGAATGATTTAAAGTAAATCCTTCTGTGAATGACATAATATAACTGCATCTCATGCAATAATTTTAACCTCACGTAACAACTGTAGCTGTTACATACACTGGTATTAGATAGATAGATAGATAGATAGATAGATAGAAATAATTAAAAATTCGTGTTGGATTAGACTGCACGTACAAACAGGGCTATGTACACCTGAAACCTCGCTAACGCCCATCACATCGCTCTTTATGGACATATGTAAATAATGACAGTGTAAACATGCTAAACTCACCTTTTCACAAACCCTGTACGGGAGATTCGTCTCAAAAACAAACCGCTTTTTCATGTGATAAATAAGACGTATTGCCTAAGAACATTACAAGCGCTATTGATAAACTGATTTATTATAGGCTACTGATGTACAACCTCGCCATTTACCTTTACAACGACAAGGGCGATTCTCTCTCTACCTCACCCAACCAAACTACCTTCACGCTAAACACATAGTTCCGCCAATCAGAGCGCGTCACACCTGATGACGCAGCCTCCGCACCTGAGAGAGCTGTTTTAACGCCCCGCCCACAACCCTACAGATGTACAAATCTAATGTAAACCGAAGGCATCATAGCTGCGGAGATTTAGATCCATAAAGTCCAATAGGTAATAAAAGAAAAAATTAAAAAGTTTATGCTTAATAAAATAAAATGAACAGCTTGCGGCTTGGGACAAAACTTTAACCTTAATTGCTGTTAGTTTACTATTAGTCTGTTATTATTTTTTAAAACAGTAATATTTATGAAATCAAGAAGGATTTCTTTCTACATTTCACCTGATATGAGTTCAGCAACATCACCCACATTCTGATGAGTTGTTTTAAGCTTTTAAATGTTGAGTAATTGTGTCTAACTATATGTCAGCTGACACAAATTATAAAGACATTGTTTGGTGTTTTTTTTAATTAGTTTCTTTTATAGGTAGGTCCTACAAACCATAAAACATAATGATGTCTGCATTTAATATGTGTGATCAAATTTTCTGATGCTGATGACAATTTACTGAATTGAAAATCAGTTTGAAACCATGAAGTAGTCTCAATTCTTTTATTCACCAAAGTGAATGCTAGGTTTCTCATTTATTTATAATTAATATTTGACATAGTTTTTTCTGTCAGGCTGTGCTATTTAAAGATACACTATCAGTCAAAAGTTTTTGAACAGTATAAGATTTTTAAAGAATTCTCTTCTGCTCACCAAACCTGCATTTATTTGACCCAAAATACAGCAAAAGCAGTATTATTTTTAAATATTTTACTATTTAAAGTAACTGCTTTCTATTTTAATATATTTCAGTATCATTACTCCAGTCTTTAGTGTCACATGATCTTTTAGAAATTATTCTAAAATGCTGATTTGCTGTTCAAGAAATATTTATTATTATTATTATTATTATTATTATTATCATCAATATTTAAAACAGTTGTTGGAATACT
The DNA here is from genome assembly GCA_012976165.1 of Labeo catla. Classification (NCBI taxonomy): domain Eukaryota; kingdom Metazoa; phylum Chordata; class Actinopteri; order Cypriniformes; family Cyprinidae; genus Labeo; species Labeo catla. Next base: position 497,739 of record VONZ01000238.1, read on the forward strand.
TTTTTTTTCAGGATTCTTTGATGAATAGAAAGATCCAAAGATCAGCATTTAAGCATTTGTCTGAAATAAAAAGCTTTTGTAACATTATACACTATACCATTATAAAGCTTGGAGTCAGTAAAATTATAGAAATTATTACTTTTATTTAGCAAGGATGATTTAAATGGATCAAAAGAGATGTTAAAAAGATTTCTGTTTCAGATAAATGCTGTTCTTCTGAACCTTCTATTCATCAAAAAAAAAAAAAAATAAATAATAATAATAATAATATTTGAAAAAAAAATCTACTCAGCTGCTTTCAACATTATAATAATAAATGTTTATTGAGCAGCAAATTAACATATTAGAATGATTTCTAAAGGATCATGTGACTTAAGTAATGATGCTAAAAATTCAACTTTGAAACCACAGGAATAAATTACATTTTAAAATATTCAAATAGAAAACAGTTATTCTAAACAGTAAAAATATTTTAAATTTTTACAGTTTTTTTTTTTTTAACAAATAAATACAGGCTTGGTGAGCAGAAGAGACTTCTTAAAAAAAACATTAAAAATCTTTTGACAGGTAGTGTTTTCCATGCAAGGAGCAATTTTTTTTGTGAGAAAATAAAAACAGCAGCATATGCACCCAAACATATATGAATACCTCAACACACCCTGATCAGATTCATCCAATTTCATCACATTTTGTAGCTTGTATTTTCAATTCTAGATTACACTATTCAAATACATACTGAAAATAGTAGTTCTATTGTGTCAAATACAAACTCAAACATAAAACTTGTTCCTGTTTTTACCTCAAGTATTTCTTTACGTCAGCACATGTGGTAATTACACGTGGCAAAAATGACCAGAAAATCTCGTTTTGTTTTCAGTTGATTCCGAGCGGGTAATGAGCCGGTGTGCTCCTGCTGTCAGCAACATAGGAACTTCTGTTGAATGTCACATAACTCAACCTGTTTCTGATGTGAAGCCAGTATCAAATTCATTCAGATCTTAACTGTATTGTCTTCACTTCAAACCTGTAACCTTTGTGCATTCACTATACACAACTGCCCAGCAAGATTGCACATCATTTCAAAAATTACCTGCACTGCAGGCCGTATGTTTTTAGTTACTGACTCACTAGTCAATACAACATCAAGACACTGTGTTGTGTGTAATCTCAAGCCCTGAGTTGTCCTACCTTAGACCTTATCAGATGTCAAAATGTATTTTAAGAAATATGTAGGGCATTTTTTAGAACAATGTATGACAATTGTCGCAGACAACATGATATCTCCACTACAAAGCATAAAGGTGTGTACTGTTTCAGCAATTGTTGTTGATGTGACTCTTACAGGATTTAGTAAAGTAATCGTCTGTTGTGAAAACCTTTATTCTGGCTTGTAAAATGTTCCAGTAACTCATTTTGTAACTGTATTAAGGATATAGGAATTATTAGTCATATCACACAAACTGAGGGTTTTTATGACACTAAGTTACATGCATTCTCTTCTTGTCCGAACATGAACCTGGAATTTGGTATGGAAATGATCAAGTCAAAAGACCCATTCTGAGATTAAAGAAGTATTATTATAACATATCATCATAGAACATCAGTCTAAAACCATTGAAAGTTAAAATGACATGAAAGTTTTTGTAGTGGTGCAAATGGAAATCAAACATTAAAGATTGGAGCAGAAATAATATCCACCTCCCCCCCCCATTTTTGTTTTTTCCATTTATATTTGGATTTTTAATTCATAACAGAAGTAAAATTATTAATTATTAAATGACAGGTTATTATATGGCCTGTCAGGTGACAGGATACTAGATGTCTTTCTGTGGTTGTTAGGTCTCAAATATTAGTAAAGAAGATTGGCAAAAGTACCGGAAATCGGTTCAACGGCAACTTCCTTTTTCTAAAATTCTCTTTCTAAATAACTAGACACAAAAATGCTACAAGGATTTCTCTCGCGTCTTTCTGCTGTACACTTCACAACACAACAGAACAACTTGTACGTTAGTCTCTGGTTCATCCAGTATGTCCTTATGACCTCTTATAGCACTCGTTTTGATCTTATAAATATGTTTTGACCAGGTAACTGAAACTTTAACTTAATCATTACACTTTATACAAATCTATTACTGTTTAGGGACAGATTTTTGCCAATGACAATAGGTAATCTGAATTCTGACTTACCCATTCTGCATGTACCTTTCCTTCTGGTCTGAGTGAGTCCCCATGTCTAAAGTCTTTAAAAGAAAGTGTCTAGATTAGAAATGCATTCAGTGAACTCAGATGCTGACCATGACCTGAGGTGTTTCATGAGCTTCGCCACAATGCAGGGCAGTTTCAGTGACTGTATCTTGTGTCTTGTGTTAGGGAACTCACCCTGACTGTCAGTACAGGTTTTTCAACATTTCTGACTTCTGCTGACTGAATTGTCTGTCTACCATTGGCTCAGCTGCTTTGAGCACTTCTGCTCCCCCACCGGGAAGGCTGGGAAGGTGGAGGAAGATGCCACAGACAGGCATGGCTTCATGGTCCTAACACCCTTGAGGTTACAGATCTCTTCAAAAGACAATTAACTACCCCATATCTTCTATTGGGTCAGTTAGATTAATACTTCTTTTCAGCAAGGATTCATTAAACTGATCAAAAGTGACAGTAAAGACATTTACATTATTTCAAAAATGCTATTTCAATTTCAAATAATGTTCTTTTGAAGGTTCTATTCAAATAATCTTAAAAAATGTATCAAGTTTTCCACAAAAAACATTTTGCAGCACAACTAGTTTCAACATTTATAATAAGAAATGTTATTTGAACACCTAATTAGCATATTAGAATGATTTACAGTTGAGGTCAAAAGTTTTACATACACCTTGCAGAATCTACAAAATGTTAATTGTTTTACCAAAATAAGAGGGATCATACAAAATGCATGTTTTTTTATTTAGTACCGACCTAAATAAGATATTGCACATAAAAGATGTTTATATATAGTCCACAAGAGAAGATAATAGTTTACGGTGTTGTTACATGAATGATCCACATCTACGTTTTTCTGTTTAGTGATAGTTGTTCACGAGTCCCTTGTTTGTCCTGAACAGTTAAACTGTCTGCTATTCTTCAAAAAATACTTCAGGTCCCACAAGTTCTTTGGTTTTTCAGCATTTTTGTGTATTTGATCCCTTTCTAACAATGACTGTATGATTTTGAGGTCCATCTTTTCACACTGAGGACAACTGAGGGACTCATATGCAACTATTACAGAGGGTTCAAATGCTCACTGATGCTCCAGAAGGAAACAGAATGCATTAAGAGTCAGGGGTAAAAACTTTTGGAATTTGAAGACCAGGGTAAGTTTAACTTATTTTGTCTTCTGGGAAACATGTAAGCTACCTTCTGTAGCTTCTGATGGCCAGCACTAAATAAAAATATATGATATTTGGGCAAAATAAGAAAAATTTACACATCTTCATCCTGTTCAAAAGTTTACATCCCCATCTCTTAATGTATTGTTTTTCCTTCTAGAGCGTCAGTGAGCGTGTGAACCTTTTGTAATAATTGCGTATGAGTCCCTCAGTTGTCCTCAGTGTGAAAAAATGGATCTCAAAATCATACAGCCATTGTTGGAAAGGGTTCAAATACACGAAAATGCTGAAAAACCAAAGAATTTGGAAACAGCAGGCAGTTTAACTGTTCAGAACAAACAAGGGACATCTATCACTAAACAGCAACAACAACAAAAAAACACTTGTGGATCATTCAGGTAACAACATAATATTAAGAGTTGCGTATGAAAACTTTTAAACGGGGATTTTTAAATTCAACTATTATTTTCTCTTGTGGACTATATGTAAATATCTTTTATGTGAAATATCTTATTCAAGTCAGTACTAAATAAAAAAATAACATGCATTTTGTATGATCCCTCTTATTTCGGTAAAATAATTTTGCAGATTCTGCAAGGTGTATGCTATCTCAGGAATAATTTCCATTTTAAAATATATACAATTTTAAAACATATTTGTATATTACATTGTAATAATATTTCATTATATTAATGATTTTCCTGTATTTTTGATCAAATAAATTCAGCCTTGATGAAACCGTAAAGAAGTTGTGTCTTTATAAAGCTCACAAACCACATATGGAACAATTTGAAAATGTTTTATTTATACAGAGAGCTTAAAATAAAAAAAAAAACTCCTTGGCAATAAAAGACAGAGGATGTGCTCCTGAATGTCCTGTTTCACAACCATAGCACATTATTACATTTACATAAGTCAACATTTCATACATCTTATGATAATGGCGCTATATAGTTTGATGGAATCGACTAGTAAAAATGTGTTTAGTTCTCCTGAGGCAGCATGCAGCAATCATCTGCTGTCACTATGTCAGATCTCACCAAACTATCGGTCAGGGTTAATTCACAGGGAATACACAACACCTCAAAACACCAACAAGTCTGATATGAACTGATTTTTTGTTAACTGTTTAAATTAGCTCTTTTTCTTCTTTTGGACGAAACCTCTTTATATAACTTTTTGATAAAATATTATAATTATATAAGATTCATCCAATTAGGCCTGTAAAGTGCCCTTGATTGCGCTTTTGTATTTTTTAAAATAATGAATATTATAATTATATTGACAGTCCAGCATGAATGAATCTGCTAATAAGCTGCCAGTCATATAACAAATCAAACGGACTGTTTAAACTATTTTTTTTTTCAACCCTAATGAACCCAAACCCATCAAATCATCAAATAAATTACATAAGATAACATAACATAAATTAACAGAACACTGAAGTTTTAAATCTCAAATGATTAAATGTTTAACATGCCTCAAACACAAATACAACTGAGGTCTTTGGTAGTTAATGGTAAAATCTCATCGACTAAAACGCAGGTGCCCTGATTCCAACCAGGAGCAGATCAGTTAACACCTATAACATGCAAAAGGCCACAGAGGGGTTACGCTCACTTTTCATGTACCAACAATAACTCCTTTACAATATTATTGGGGAATCATAACAATATGTACTAATCCAATGCATGTTTATCTTCATTTACATATGCTGCTGCATGAGATAAAATTACATAACGTCATCAGTTTAACATCTATGGACGGCATCTTTGGCATGTTGCCAATTACCACGCAATCATTTTGACTCCTCCAAACAGAAAGTGCATATATATATATATATATATATATATATATATATATATGCTTATATACTTGGACTATTTGCAGCTTATATACTTGGACTATTTGCAGCAAAATAAATAAATAAAAATGTATATCTACATCTCTCTCTCTCTCTCTCTCTCTATATATATTTTTTTTTGCAGCAAACAGTTCAAGTATTTAAGAATGTATACACAGTTCCTGTTGGGATGAGGAATCCATGTACATATGCAACTCTAGAATTGTTTCAAAGTTTATTCAAATCATGACCAGCTAAAAGGTAAACCTGGTAGTTTAGCTCTGTATCCACATGAGATAATACTGTAAGAGTGTTACTGTAAATGCATTTTACAGTCAAAACGATTCAAAAGTCAAAACGATTTTCTGGGGGAATTAATGCCGTGCCACAGATGTGGTCTGCAGACAAACTGAAAATAACTTCTTTAATTAACACTACAAAAGTGAAATATGTTATTGGCATCAAAAGCAATGATAGCTACCATGTTATAATTAATTGTATAATACTGGAAATTCATACAATTCATTGTCAGCTGCTTGCTTGCACTTGGTGCTTATTGTCAATTTTAGATGATATGTTTGTCTCAATGAGACTTCTGATTAATTTAGAAGATCAAACATAAATATGACTGTGAACAATAAATAAACAGCCTAAATGTGATTTGTTTTTTAACGAAAACTTTAAACATTTTATATATAATGCATTTATGTAATGCTCCATTCATGTACCAGTTCTTAAAACAAGTCAACAGAATGGTTTCTTCAGACCGTACCGTATCTTTAAAATAACCAGATCAAAAAAGTGCCATTTCGTTCTCACGCCCTGATGCAGCACTGTAGGATATGCACTTCATTTTCTTGAAGAAGACGCAGAAGGACTTTCCTTCTCCAGCTCTTTTTCAAACCTCTCTCTGACAACAGATTCCCATCACTGTCCCTCAGGAGACGTGTCCTCCATGCTGGCCATCTTGCTAACTTTCTCTACCAAAACCTCAGGACTGATTTTTGGTAGGCCATTGTCTAAGGGACAACCCTCTACCAGACTGTTCATTGGCGTTGGAGGAAATTGGGTATCGTCCTCAATCCCAGCATCCTCGGGACACTGTTGTAAGTCACACTGGTCCTGATTGGAATCATCGTCCAGATCTAGGTCCTCTATGTTTCCACTTGGATACACTGTCTTTTCTTTCTCCTTCAGGAAGTCTGTGATTATAGGCATCACCTTCTTGCGGGATGCTAATGCGTTACCCTGTATAAAGGCCTTCACGTCTGGGAATGGACTGCTCATTGGCTTAAGGTCCAGAATGGGGTTTTTGGCTTTTTCTAGTGCTTTACTCATCTAGTAAACAAAGAAGAAAATACAGATTTCAGTTAAAAAAGTGAGATGGATATTGTTAAAATAGTCCATGTGACATCAGTGGTTCAACCATAATGTTTTGTTCTCGTAGCTTCATAACATTATGGTTGAACCACTGATGTCACATGGACTATTTTAACTATGTTCTTACTACCTTTCTAGACCTTGAACGTGTCAGTTGTGTTGCTGTCTAAGCAGGGTCAGAAAGCTCTTGGATTTCATCAAAAATATATTAATTTGTGTTCCGAAGATGACGTTTACATATTTTCATATTGTCCAGAAAATAGTGTAATAATTTATAATAATTTATAAAAATGACCCTGTTCAAAAGTCTACATACACTTGATTCTTAATACTGTGTTGTTACCTGAATGATCCACAGCTGTTTCTCTTTTTTTTTCTGTTTAGTGATGGTTGTTCATGAGTCCCTGGTTTGTCCTGAACAGTTAAACTGCCCGCTGTTCTTTAGAAAAATCCTTCAGGTCCCACAGATTCCTTGGTTTTCAGCATTTTTGAGTATTTGAACCCTTTCCAGCAATGACTATGATTTTATGATCCATCTTTTCTCACTGAGGACAACTGAGGGACTCATATGCAACAATTACAGAAGGTTCAAATGCTCACTGATGCTCCAGAAGGAAAAACGATGCATTAAGAGCCGGGGGTGAAAACTTTTGAACAGAATGAAGATGTGTACATTTTTCTTATTTTGCCTAAATATTTTTTTTTTTTCCATTTAGTACTGCCCTTCAGAAGCTACAGAAGTACTTGTTCCCAAAAAGACAAAATATGCTACAATTATTTTCACCGACTGATTTTTACCCCCTGCATCGTTTTTTCTTCTGAAGCATCAGTGAGCGTTTGAACCTTCTGTAATAGTTGCATATGAGTCCCTCAGTTGTCAAAAGATGGATCTCAAAATCAGACATTGTTGGAAAGGGTTCAAATACACAAAAACACTGAAAAACCAAATGATTTGTGGGACCTGAAAGATATTTCTGAAGAACAGCTGGCAGTTTCTGTTCAGGACAAACATGGGACTCATGAATAACTATCACTAAACAAACAAACAAAAAAAAAACACAGCTGTGGATCATTCAGGTAACAACAATCAAGTGTAGAGTAAGTAAGTGTATGTGTAGGTTTTTCAGATTCTTGCAAGGTGTTTGTAAACTTTTGACTTCAACTATAGGTAAGTCATTTGAAGCTTTATTGCTGGAAAAGTATAAAACGGAATGAGTACCTCTTCTCTGTAGACAGTGCTGGAACTGTAAACAGCTAGCTGTCGGAAAGGCTCCTTGTTGTCTTTGAAAGAGATTGTCATGGCAACCACCAGGTTGTAGTTGTGTTTGTGGCAAAACTCACAGAGGTCCTGCTGTAGTCCACGCCTCTGAAGAAAAGCCTAAAGACAGAACAGCACTTTTAACGTGAGCGTCACGAAAAAAAAAAAAACCTGCAATCATTTCCCTTTCTGAGACGAAACCTGATTTCGAGATACATACAGATTAAACACTTCATTTTATGACACATCTCTTCTGAATAATTTGACAAATATTTCTGATTAATATCTTTGGCAATTTGACAGTTACATTAAAATTATTACGTAATAAACATTAAATAAGTGGCATTATTACTCTGAAGTAATAACTGAGATTCTGTGAGTAATATTTATTTTTTAAGTGTTATAATTAACAATTTGGGGATGGTTTAAAATCTATGGATACCATGTTTAAAAAAAAACCCAAAATCAACAATATTCACAAGTCTTCTGTAGTGTGAACAAAGAAAGTCTTGATACTTCTCACATCTGATTCAGCAACATTGCGTCTTGCTATTGCATGTGTACTAACAAGAGAAGAGGAGAGTCTGTCACGGAGGTTAACGTCTGGTGTAATCAGTGGGTGTGTGACACAGGCCGCCCAGCCCTGCGGTGAGTCTGGGTGTGTCTGACTTGGAATCGGTTGTGCTTCAGTATTAATGAGGAATTCACATGAGTCATGAGGATGGGCACATGAGCACACTTTGTGCCCACAACAGTAGCTCCTTACATTTCAGAGTCGACATTTCCTCTCTCTACTTGTGGAACCAAGTACTGAGGCTAAATGCATAGCACAAACACAAGATTCACTTCATTTAGTAGGAAACATGTAATTTGCATGTGATCTTCTAAATTTAACATAAGCATCAGAAATTGTCTTGCCAGTGTGTTTGAGAAATGCTGCAAGCATGCAGTGAGATTCCATACATAACTTATAAGTTTTAGAGATGCACCATTGCATTCACAAAATGTATTGGTATTTTTTATACAACAGTTCTTTCTGTTCCTCAAATCTGATTGGTTGAGAGGAGTGCAATATTCTAGTGATATCAGAATTCCAACTGTTGCACCTTCATTTGTATCACTTCGCTTGCAGTATTTCTCACAGCGAGTGTCATGGTGAACACCCAAATCCACTATAATTTTGCAAATAATACTGTTTTTGTTTCACGTAATGTCGTTTTAAGAGTTTTCGAGATGATAATATACATGTTTAAACTGAGATATGCGGTTTGTTGATAAAGATAACGTCTGTTTGAAAATTAGCTTCTGCATTTTCGGAGATGTGAGCTCCAGGGCGTCAGCAGGCGTTCAGCACTCATGAACCCATCGAGAGCAGCCTTATCTCGGCCAGGTCTTCTGGAATTTGCCGCTGGCTCTGATGTCTCTATAGTGGTTAAACGAGCTATAATTCGTTTTGTGCAAATCTAACAGGCAGACTGCGGTCTCACCAATCTATTATTTGCTCCAGAGCAAACAGTTTTGGCTGAGGGCAAAATCTCATCACGTTATATTTTATGTAAATTTAATGCTGTATATCAGAGCACGGCCTAATATCACACTCATGCCTGTGCACAGAGTACTCGTGTGATATTGCTCATATATACATATTAAAAATAAATAATTGAAATTATGTAATCAGCATTTTAACTGCCATAATTGATCTCATCTCCTAACTACTAACCTGCCCAAATGAATAAAACCTGGAGATTCAGAACAGGTTGTTTCCTTGACACACATATGCACATGGATAAAACAAGCACCTTTTGTTTTTGGCCATGCATCACATAGCTGTTTATTCAGCAACTTCCGTTATAAAGTATTATATAATTTGAATATGAAATCCAATATTTATGTACAGCAAACAGTAGTTCACTACTGAATTTCATTTAATAGACTGAGGTGAGAATAATCTGTGATGTTCCATTACAAAAAACAATGAGTTTTATTGTTTAAAACCTTTATTTAAATGGTCATATTATTATTATTATATTACTTTTTTCACTGTTCCTATGTAATAATGCAATTAATTAACATATATGAAAGAAATAATGAATACTGAAAGAAAAAGAAATATTCAATGGACATAATTTTACAAAAAAATACAAAAAATACTTCGTACTTCTTAAAGGATTAGTTCATTTCCAGAATAAAAATTTCCTGATAATTTACTCACCCCCATGTCATCCAAGATGTTCATGTCTTTCTTTCTTCAGTCAACAAGAAATTAAGGTTTTTGAGGAAAACATTCCAGGATTTTTCTCCATATAATGGACTTCAATGACGGCTTCAAAGAGCTCTACACCATCTTAGCCAAGGAATAGGAGTCTAGCGAAACAATCGGTCATTTTCTTAAAAGAAAATTAACGTATATACTTTTTAACCACAAATGCTCGTTTTGTGACCTTACGCATTACGTAATCATGCTGGAAAGTTAACATTTGGTTAGTTCTTCGTCTGTGTACTAGATGCTGTCAAACGGCTAATCGCAATTAATTCCATACAAAATAAAAGTTTGAGTTTGCCTAATAAATGTGTGTACTGTGTGAAATTATTATGTATATATAAATACACACAAAGTAATGTATGTATTTAAGAGAAATATGTCATGTACAAAATATTTGTATTTATATATCATATGAATTATAAAAAAATATAATAAATACATATACTTGTAAATATTACTTAAATATATACATGAATGTGTTTGTATTTATATATACATAATAGTTACACACAATACACACACACATATTAGGAAAACTCAAACTTTAATTTTGTATTAATCGTGATTAATCATTTGATAGCCCTACTGCGTACTTCGGTTCAAAAAGGTAGTGTAGGGCGAAAAACTCATTTTCTCATCTCATTTTCTCCTCCAACTTGAAAATCATCCTACATCGTTGTTTTACCTTTTTTTGCACATTCGCTTTGTAAACACTGGTTTGGTAATTCTGCCTGCATCACATGTGACCTTTCCAATGTGATTACGTAATGTGTGAGGTCTAGCTAGCGCAACAATATGTGTTTAAAAAGTATATAAATTGAACATTTTTTCAGAAAAAGTCTGATCATTTCGCTAGATAAGACCCTTATTTCTCGGATGGGTTCGTGTAGAGCCCTGTGAAGCTGGATTGAAACTGCAAATTGGACCTTCAACCCATTAGCTCCCACTGAAGTCCAAATTATGGAGAAAAATCCTGGAATGTTTTCCTCAAAAACCTTAATTTCTTTTCAACTGAAGAAAGAAAGACATGAACATCTTGGATGACATGGGGGTGAATACATTATCAGGAATTTTTATTCTGGAAGTGAACTAATCCTTTAAGGGTGTGATTAAATCCTTAAAAATAAAACAAAAAAACAATTCAAACACAAAACACTGATCATGTCACAAAAATTAAAAATAAGAATGCAAAGAAGTGACAAAACATAAATACGTATAAATATCAGTTTCTGTTAAAAGAGGTATCAGCCAAAAGCATCCAAATCAATACATTCCAAGCTTTAGAGATTGCAGAAGCTTTTAGAAGTGATCTGTCATAACAGCACTGACCTCTAGTGTCATGTAAACAACACTGACAGCCAATTTTAGATCCCCAGCAGATGCTGCTTTCATGTCTTTCAACAGCATCTGTTCCGTAGAGAGCCCTGAAATACATAACAGCAGTGTGAAATTACTTCTGATGAATGCACGCTCTCAAATTACACTGTTTAATATGCCTACACCAAGTGGTTTGTTTCATTAACCTACACGACAAAAGCTCCTCTCACCTGACACGTCAAACTTTGCATTCTGTAGCGACTGAAAGAGAGCTCCCCTCTGAGGCAGTTTAGGAAAACGTTTCTCCAAAAAGACAGCGTACTGGCTGTCCTTAGGGGTGACTTTACCTGCCTCAGGTGCCATGTTAACACAGTCCAGGATAATGGTACCTGTCAACACATACATTTTGCTAGTTGACAAGATTTTCTCTTTCTGCTGACATCTAACATCTCTATCAAGTCAAATGAGCAAGCTGACTATGTCCTCCGGCTAAATGCCACTGAAGACCATGCTGAGCCCATCTGATGTCTGACAGCGTCTAACAGATTGAAGCGCAGTCATGCTGCGAGAGCTCACATTCCTCTCTGTGTTTATCCCATCACTATGACACTCACCATATAAAAGCTGAGCCACTTGCTGGTCGAGCACCTCAGGTGCTTTTTGGGCAATGCGCTCTGTCACCAAGGTGGCACAGGAGCCCACGGTCTCCACAGTGACTGGGCAGGAAGGGGATGGAGGTCTCTGTAGGAGGTGATGGTCAATCACTTCCACAACTGTGTCCTCCAGCTCACTGTCAGCACTACAGAATAACACAGATTTACTATAAAAGAAGAGGCCAAATCTCCTCCTATATCATAATATTAAATATACCACTATTAGCCAAAAGTTTTTGAACAGTAAGATGTTTAATGTTTTTTTTAAAGAAGCCTCTTCTGCTCACCAAGCCTGCATTTATTTGATCCAAAGTACAGCAAAAACAGTAAAATTCTCCATAAATTAAAATGTAAATTATTCCAGTGATCAAAGCTAAATTTTCAGCATCATTACTCCAGTCTTCAGTGTCACATAATCCTTCAGAAATCATTCTGAAAGCATGGATGCTTTAAATTGATCAAAAGTGATGATAAAGACACTTAAAATATTTCAAAATTTTATTGTTTTCGCTGTACTTTGGATCAAATAAATGCAGGCTTGGTGAGCAGATAAGACTTCTTCAAAAAAACCTTAAAAATCTTACACTACCAGTCAAACGTTTTTGAACAGTAACTAATTTAAAAGTTTAGGGTGGGTAAGATTTACTATTTTTCTTTTTGCTACCAATTTGAATGTAATATTACGATTAAAATAGCTGTTTTCTATTTTAATATATTATAAAATGTAATTTATACTTGTGATGGCAAAGCTACATTTTCAGCAATCATTTGTCGAGTCTTCAGTGTCACGTGATCCTTCAGAAATCATTTTAATACACTGATTTGGTGCTCCTTCAAAACATTTCCTATTATTATCAATGTTGAAAACAGCTGTGCTGCTGCTTAATATTTTTGTAAAAACCAAGACATTTTTTTAGAAGTCTTGATGAACTGTCTTTACTGTCACTACTGATTAATTTAATGTGTCATTGCTTTTAAAGATTTGCAGGATTTTAAAAAAAATCAATTTAAGGCTTTTTATGACCCATTTTAAGACCTGCACAAATAAAATTAACAACGTATGAACGGGGTAGGGCCATGTCTATGGCAACATAATAAACCATAAAATGACATGATTTACAGTTCAGATAAAGGTTTTCACACACACAAAAAAAATCTCATAAAATAAAATTCACATTTCAGCCTTTAAACCATTTTTGAGAAAAGGGGTGATTCAAACTTATATTAATTTAGACATCAGATTATTACATTGGCAAATCTGCATGTTTGGTGCATAAAAATATGAGTTGATATTCACACTGATCTGAACATAAACAGCAGAAAGGCTTACTGAAAATGCAAATTCATTCTCTGACAGCAGTTGGCGCTTTTGGAACAGGAGAAATATAGTGGTTTCCTCGCTCATAAATGCTGCTTTATGAGGCAGAAGATGAAATGAAAATGGCATTGAAACGTTTAAGAGACAGTCGGCTCCCATCAGAGATTTATTCACAAAAAACACCTGTGCCATGTTTTGACTTTCAAATGTGCAGCGCTAATATTCATTCAATGAAATCAGACTTTTACTCCATATTGTGATTCTTGTCTTTCTGTCCCCGAAATTAAGACCTGAAAATACAATAAAGACTTTCATTGTACCTTTAAAGGCATTTATAACTTGTCATGGCCTTAAATTTGATACTAAATTGAAGACTTTTTAAAGGATTATTTCAGTTTCCGAATAAAAATCGCCTGTTCATTGACTGACAAGAGCATGCAAGATGAGCATTTGTGGTTAAAAAGTATATAAATTGTATATATATTTTTTTTTTAGTAGAGCTCTTTGAAACTTCAATTTGGACCCTAAAGTCCACTATATGGAGAAAAATCCTGAAATGTTTTCTTCAAAAACCTTAATTTTATTTTGACTGAAGAAAGAAAGACATGATCATCCCGGATGACATGGGTCTCTGTAGGAGGTGATGGTCAATCACTTCTACAACTGTGTCCTCCAGCTCACTGTCAGCATTACAGAATAACACAGATTTACTATAAAAGAAGAGGACAAATCTCCTCCTATATCATAATATTAAATATACCACTGTTAGCCAAAAGTTTTTGAACAGTAAGATGTTTAATGTTTTTTTTTTTAAGAAGTCTCTTCTGCTCACCAAACCTGCATTTATTTGATCCAAAGTACTGCAAAAACAGTAAAATTCTGAAATATTTTTCTATTTCAATATACTTTAAAATGTAAATTATTCCAGTGATCAAAGCTAAATTTTCAGCATTATTACTCCAGTCTTTAGTGTCACATGATCCTTCAGAAATTCTAATACACTGATTTGCTGTTCACAAAACATTTTTGTATTATTATTATCATCAATATTTGAAGCAGTTGAGTACAAGATGAGCATTTATCTGAAATAAAAAGCTTTTTGTAACATTATGCACTACACCATTCAAAAGCTTGCAATCAGTATAATTTTTAACACTTTTATTTAGCAAGGATGCTTTAAATGAATCAAAATTAATTCTAAATAATGTTACAAAAGATTTCTATTTCAGATAAATACTGTTCTATACTATCTGAAATAAATACTGTTCAGTATTTATTTCTTATTTCTTATTTATTTATTTATTATTTATTTAAACCCACTGGCCACCATTGAAGTCCACTATATGGACAAAAATCCTAAAAAAGGTTTTCTTCAAAAACCTTAATTTTATTTCAACTGAAGAAAGAAAGACATGATCATCCTGGATGACATGGGGGTGAGTAAATTAACAGGAAATTTTTATTCTATAAGTGAACTAATCCTTTAAGGAACACAGTATTAAAGATTGTCTGTCGGGCACGACGGTGATTCATTTTGGCCCCGAAACGTCTGTCTAGTGATTTTGTATATTCAAATAAAAATTCAGCCCATTAATTACATTCCAAAATTGCATTCCTTTTGTATGGGAAGATGGAAAATTGAACATGGTGTAGTAAACGTACAGTACTGCATATGTGCCACAGAACAGAAGACTGACCTGGACAAAACATTGTGGTCGACCAGCGTCATCGTTAGCTGTTCATTTTTGTGCAGGCTGTGGAGATCCACCTCGTCCCTGAACAGAAGGCAGTCCTGCGGCAGACCGGTCTCTCTCAGCAGAAAGATGCTGTCAGAGCGTAAGGGGAACTCAGCCCGTGGGATATTGAGTACAGGGACTGGCATCCTCTTACAATCAAGACTCTATTAGAGGACAACATTAATGAAGAACAAAACAATAATCCTCATCCACTAACACAGAATTATCACATCTATTATATCTGCCACACAACTCAAGTTTTCCAAGAACAATGCAGCAAAAGTGGTTTATTAGGCTGGGCTTTGTGTACCTTTGAAAGAAAGTAGGCGAAGGTCAGGGCTGATACCATGGAGTCCATATCACAAGCCTCATTTCCCATTACGACATGCAGCCCTGGGCTGTTCTTACTACAACCCTGAGAATGAAAGAGAACAATGTCACAGGCTGCCGGACTAATATAGGACAAGAAATCATAACGTATAACTGCAAACCTAGTTTTTCATAATAAGGCTTTGGTGGCCTCTATTAAACCAGGCTGAAATGCAAAACTAAAATTTCTGTGACATTATCTACATGCAAATATTTACAGCAAGTAGCAAGTATACGACAAGCTGAGAATGCATCCAATAGGCTGTGAAGACTTCCAGCTCCATGAAGAGCTTCATCTGACAAACAATGTTGAACTTATGATCACCCTGTCGCTCTCTATCACCGCCAGCCAGTGGGAGGTGGAGTACAATGTGTCAGAGATAAAACACAGTTTGTGGCATCTCACCAGATATAGTACAGCCATATATTCCTTTAACAGATGATAACATGAATGACAACAAAGCTCATTTTCTTTTAAGTCTAACATTTGTTTTTAAAGTAATAGTTAACCCAAAAATATGATGTATAATCTATGACTTTTTTCTGTGGAACATAAAAGGAGACGGTTTGATCAACGCTGACACTGCTCTCATCTTGTTCATACAATAAAACCATACAGTGACCAAGGGTTATCATTAAAGGGGAAAAAAAGCTTCATAAAAGTAGGCTGTACAACTTTATGCACTTTATAGTCAAATTATGTATGTGTGAGGAACAGACCTGTTTTTATTAGCTGAAAATCTTACTCTTTGCCACAGCTCAAATCTCATCTACGCTTTCTTCCACATACTCAAATATTATGTGAAAACATTTAATGTTAACAATATTGGCTTGTAACAGAACGTAAGAATATACAGAAGCAAAAATGAGATTTGAGAGCTATGGTCTATGGCACTGCAGATTTTGACATAAAATTAAAGCATAATAACAGAAAATTTCAGTGTTGTTCCTAAAATGAACTGTAGTATCACTTCAGAAGATTATACACTTCTGAGTATAATCAGAAGTGGAAATACACCCTATGATTTCCACAATGTGGACAGAATCATGGAATCCTGTCATAAAAATGGAATTTACTGTATAACGTGGAATGTCACTGAATTTCCCAAATTTTGTATGAATAATTCAAAAGTAGGTCAGTACATTTGAGTCAAAACTCAATACGGATGCGGTTCCGTTCACAACACACATACTGATGTGACGCTCACTGTGTTTTCAGCCTCTGCCAACTAAAAATATGAGTACATGAACACATAAACAATCTCTAGAACTGCTTTGAGAGTAACTTTATGAGCATTTTACTGTTTCTTTTGAGAAAATCATCTTATCATATAGCTACAAACAGAAACTTTAAGGTCTTCACAGCAACCCGTCAAAATAAAAGTTTGGTTTAACTTTGTTAAATTCTGACATAAATATATTACTTAATGTAATGATAGTAGTACTACTAATAAAATGATTATTAACACATTATTTTAAGAAATATTTACCAGAATTTATTTACCAGAAAAAAGTAAATACACAACAAAAATAATAATAACAATAATAAATTAGTTAAAAAAATATTTAGAGATGCTTTTGATTATTAAAATGTAATGATTAATAAAATTAATAAAATTATTATTAAAATTGAAAAAAAAAAAAAAAAAGTTAAATTGTGTAAGTTTCAAGATTTCAATTAATTAGCTTTTTTTATTAGTAAAATTTAATTTAACCATTAAAACACAGAAACCAGAATCCAAAAAAAATTTAAAAAACCTAAGGAATTTGGAAAAAAATAAAACAGATTTCAAAGAGCCCTGTATAAGGTAAGATTTTTAATGTTTCTGATCATTCTTATGCTCACCAAGGCTTAATTTATTCAAAAACAGTTTAAAAACAGTAATATTGTGAAATATTATTACAATTTAAAATAACCAAGATATTATTCTTGTGAATTTCAGTATCATTACTCCAGTATTCAGTGTCATATGATCTTAAAATCATTCTAAAACGCTCATTTGGTGCTCAAAAAAAACATTGTTATTGATTTTGAAAACATCTTCTGCTCAATAATGTTGTAGAAAGTGTGATTTTTGTGGATTTGTGATTCTTTGATGAACAGAAAGCATAAAAGAACAGAACTTATTAGAAAAAGAAATCTTTTGTAATAGTCTTTACTATCATTTTTGATCAGTTTAATGCATCCTTGCTGAATAAAAGTATTACTTTCTTTATTAAAAAAAAAGACTGGCGGTGTAGTTATGTAATACATTTATGCTGCCTAAAATGTGCTTTCCTCTTTTTTTTTGGAGCTCAAGAAGCCACAACTCATATCAAAGCCTATTTGCTGAACCACTTGCGAGACGAAGAGCACTTTTAATAGAATAACACCGAATGCATCGCCCTGGATTTGATAAAACCTTTTATCTCTCCCCATGATGACGACTCTGCCGGCGTTAATTAGCATTTGGCCTGCTCCATTACTCCAGCCGAATACAAAAGCCATCTGTGACGTCAGCATTAAATGATGTACTCTGATCTGGTCAACCAGCTGGGATTTGTTTGAAATACTGGACGACGGACTGTCAACACAGAGCGACTGAGCTCACAGCTGGCACAGACCAGGGGTGAGGCTTGCTTAGGGTGAGGTTTTGGCGAGATCTCGCTTTCTCATGTGATAATCATCACCAAAATCCTTGTTAGATGGGGAAGTGCAGAAAAAAACTTGCTTATTCATGTCCATATGGGCATGGCCGGAGGACAGCGCAGGAAGTTAGTCACTGCAATGTGAAATGGACCACGGGACAGTGAGTAAACAGTACAGAATCTGCGGGTCTTGGGTCAGGGCGGAAAAGAGCTTTCGTGTGCGCAATATTTGCAACCTCACGCTTCAGTGCAGACAAAAAGCACTTTAACCACAAGTGTAACCATATAATTTCTTCAATCATTGACTGAATTAGTTAAAAAACCCATCTCTGCTTGCTTGCATGAGCTGAAAGTCTCAAAGTAAACACGGAGCTTCGGTATACACACCCAGCCGTGGGTGAGCGCAGGTGTCAGGGTGTTTGGGTTTAAAACAACAGTGTTTAGGGTAGAGAGATGCACTGCTGTCGGACAGATGCTGTCAGGATCATGTGCGCCAGACAGCAGGTGTTATTGTCTCTGCAAATAGGTCCACCTTCAGTTTTGAAACGGAGTGCATTAAGCTGAAAAACTAGAAAAGTGGGAATTGTTCTTATTGACTAAACACACTGACGGCACCTTTAGAAAGTCTCTATTTGAAGCTCCAAAAGATGCATGTTTTAAACTGTTTTTAATAGTGTATAAGAATAAATATATATTGTTAGAAATAGAATATATATAAGTCTTTCATTTTTTATCAATTTAACACATCCTTGATGAAAAAAGTATTCATTTCTTTTAAACAAAGAAAGAAATAAAACAACTGACCCCAGACTTTGAAGGGTAGTGTGTATATGTGACCCTGGACCACAAAACCAGTCTTAAGTAGCACTGGTATATTTGTAGCAATATGTATGGGTCAAAATTATCAATTTTTATTTTATGCCAAAAATCATTAGGCTATTAAGTAAAGATCATGTTCCATGAATATATTTTGTAAATTTCCTACCATAAATATATCAAAACTTAATTTTCGTTTAGTAATATGCATTGCTAAGAACTTAATTTGGCCAACTTTCAAGGTGATTTTCTTAATATTTTGATTTTTTTTTTTTACACAGTTTCCACATATTCAAATCGTTGTATTTCGGCCCAGTATGTTGTCCTAACAAACCATACACCAATGGAAAGCTTTTTTCAGCTTTCAGATAAATCTCAATTTCTAAAAATTGATGCTTATGATTGGTTTTGTGCTTCAGGGTCACATTGTTACAAACGATTTCTATTTTAAATGAATAAAAAGTTTTATTCATCAAAGAATCCTGAAAAAACTATCACAGGTTCCAAAAATAAAAATTTAAGCAGCACAACTGTTTCCAACATTTATAATAAATCAGCACATCAGAATGACTCCTTAAGAATTATGTAACTTGAAGACTGAAGTAATGATGCTGAAAAATCAGCTTTGCAAGACAGAAATAAATTATATTTTAAAGTATATTAAAATAGAAAACCACAATTTAAAATTGCAATAATATTTCACAATATTACAGTTTTTTTTCTGTATTTTTAATCAAATAAATGCAGCCTTGATGAGCAGAAAAGTCTGTTAAAAAACATTAAAAATCTTACTGATCCCAAACTTTTGAACAGCAGTGTGTGTACGTATAACGTTATATATCAGTACATTTCAGCCATTCTTGTTCCACTTATATGAATGTCATTTACTCCTAAAATTATAACATACCAATAAATAATATTCTAATAAAAAGTACTGTTGTTATATAAATAATAAATATAAACAAACATGCTTGCGTACTCTCTCAATGCATGTGGTTGTTTCTGTCGTTGGCGCATGCGGTCGGGGTCTTTGCCCGCGTCATACCATATGACTTGTGTCAATATTAAGTGTATATCAAACAAAGCATTCATTATTTATCACACCATGCTATCATGAACAACAAACACATTGGTGTTTATGTATGTCTCAATACGTACAGTGCAAGCATTGGCCACTGGCCACATTTTAAGTGGGTAAAATGGTAGAAGCAAACATACCACGCTCTCTTTAAGCGTACTGTATCATAGTCTTACCTTAATCACATCACGACAGCTCCGTAAATATGCCTCCATTGTTACACGGAGCCCGAGGGGTTTCACGTAACGAAATATCCTAAAAGAGTATAAAATGCCCTTCTGCGTCTCTGAAATATGCAGACTGTCTCCGCGGTTCACTGTGTGTAAGTTAAGCAGCCACTCGGAATTCAGAGGTTTGCGAGAGCAGAAACGAACTACGTCGTGACGTCACAAACGGTGAGTCTGGGAAATGTAGTTATGGGGCGCTCACGAACGCGCCTAAACTGAGTCCACCTTTGAGATCATCTCTATGCTAGTGTTCTCCTAAACGGTGACACAATTTAAATTAAATGATATTTTATCATATACACAGGTTTGAAAATGTAAATATTTCTCGAGGAATATGAAACTTAAGACTTGTATGGCTTAATATAACATGCGGTGTCGCTTACTAAAATATTTAAGAGAAAACCCATGAAAGATTTGCGTTATTTAAAAAAATCCACATGGTTTTATACATATTTTAGATTATGGGGGGCGCCATGATGACGTGAAATGGTTGCACTTAGTGAGCTACTGCCGCCACCCGTTGCTAATTTACCACAACACAACTCGGAATACACAACTCTGAAAATAAAATGCTGATATGATACCACATTATGCGGCTTCTGGTTCTAATTTTAAGTCGAAGGGCAACAAGAGAAGCGATGTAAGTCTTCACTGCTTTCCTAGCGATAATAGAGGAAAAAAGAATGGGAAGATGCCTGTGGACAATAAAACTCTCCACTTTAGCCTTGATGCCTTTGAGGTTTTTAGTAGACAACAGCTGCTGAACGGCTTACAAACGGCAAAGACAAGAAACACTTGATGCTGACGCTTGTCATGGCGCTGCAGCCACTGAAAGAGTTTCTCAGCACAGATTTCACTCAGTATCCGGCAGCATTTAGACTACTTGTGGGAAAAATCGATGGTACGGCATTTGATTTAAGCCTATATGCTTATATTCATCGCCACCTGTAAGCTTTTTTAGTAGCTGTGGTCATCGAATCAGTATTATATTTTCTGAGTTGTGCTGTGGTAAAAATAGCAACAGCTAGCGCCAGTAGCTCACAGAGTGCAACCATTTAACGTCATCAAAATAACGGTGCCCCCCATAATCCAAAATATGTATAAAACTACGTGGATCTAAAAAAAAATGTTAATCTTTCATGGGTTTTCTAGACATATTTCAATAAGAGACATCATTTATGTTATGTTAGGCCATACAAGTCTTAATACCCGGTGTTCCCTTTAAGTCTGGAATTTAAATTGGACTACTTTTCAAATTGCTTGTGGTAATTTAATATCTCATGTTTCAAAGCAAAATATGACTTTCTGTTGCGAGACATGCATCAATTTCATACATGTCCAATGTAGTGGACACCAGGTCATATTAAATGCTCATCAGGCATTTTGATAGACATATTAAGTGAATAGGGAAAGAACACATTAATATGCAAATTAGAGACAGTTAGTAGATACATTGATTATAATAGGAAAACACATTTTTGTACATGTTTACACACATATTGTGCTAAGTAAAGTGGTATATCAAATCATTCCCTAATATATTTAATACCATGGTTGAGAATCTTTGCACAAATCTTTGTGTAAAGTTTGGTTCAGGTAGAAGTTTTCTGTCGAAATCCTAAAAATGGAAATGCAGGCACTGGTATGCATACAAAATGCAAAATATAATTAATTTCTAAATATCTTTTCCCAACATATCCCTTTTACAGAAGAGAAAATAGAGTCTTGTTTTCATTTTCATATTAATTTAGTCCTGGTGTCCTCATAAAATATTAATGACATTTTTGTTTCTTATGCTCCAAACAATGTAAAGATTAAAAAAAAAAGAGGAATTGGTCTATAAAGGAAAGAGAAATTTTGTTTGTCAAATTAATTAGCAGATCTTTAAGACATTATTTTTAATGTTTATAATGAAAAACATCAACCAAAAAATGGTTCCATTTTATTTTTTTCTCTGAGTATCTGAAAAACAGCTTTTCTGATTTTATACAATTGTACAATATCAGTAAAAAAGTAGAAATGGGATCTTTAAAATACAACTTTAGTAAAATACAGTACATTAAAATATTGATGTATCCACTCCATTCTCCAAAAACACATTTAAAAAAAAACTACTGTTTTATACTGGGTTTTTACATTTATGTCTAACATTACTTTCTATAAAAACAAAAACAAAAAAACATAAAATGTCATCTGATTTATGTGGGTGGTATAATGCAGGATCCTACTAAATATTAACACATTTTTGTCAGGGTGCATTTGGGGATATCGTTCGGCACTAAGTGGCTTTGACATAATGCTGATGCTTTGTTCTTGATTGAATTTCTGCTATGAATCATATTTTGTCCAATAGCATGCCAGTTTACATCTTTTCAACATAGTTGCCAGGAAACATGCCTTCTTTTCCTCGAAGACGGCCTTGCCACCAACCTGAGGGATCTGGACAGACAGCGCATCTTGGGTTAGTGCAACATTCATTAATCCAATATAATCTGTATAAAGTTCACTTTTAATGTCATAAAAATAGATTACCTTCACATATGATTTCTATGATATCATCTGCTTGAAAGCTGAGCTCATCTGTGTCCTGAGCATCGTAAGCGTAGATGGCTTTGCACTGTGGGATGCGGGGTCTAGGTTTGGGTTTAGGTTTGGGTCCCCCTGAACCTGGAAGAGGCTTGTACTCTTTCGATTGTCTGCGATGTATTCTGAGTGAAAACACAGGGAATATTTCCATTAAAAGACTGAAATAATGATAACAACATACTGATCTGTGATCTGTAGTTCCAGTCAAACAGGTTTTAAGATTGTAAAGTCTGCAGTCAGCATGGCTTGGAGGATATACTACTTAGAATTGCTTGTATGTGGATTTTATGACAAAAGGAAACCCATCATCTCACCCTGCCACGCCCTGATCAGGAACTTTCATGAAGCCCATATCAGTATAAATCTGGCTCTCGTGTTGACTTCGGCGAGACCCCTGGTGTCTGGGAAGGGTGGGCTGATCCATACTGGACTGCTGACGGAGCAGGGATTTCCTAACACCGGGTTGCCCTTGGGTTCCTCGTCCTCGATTATCAGACTTAGGAGCTTCTGAAATCACAGGCCATGGCTACATTTTAAAACTATTACTAAAACAGGTCAGTGGCAACTTTCGTGAAATGCGTAAAATTTTGATCTTACCACGTGAATACTGGCCTACATTGCAACTTTGGTTCCCCATGTACCTGCTTTTTCGGTTGTCACGACGAGTGGGTCCTACAGAATTGATAATTACGACTTATTAGAATATATATATATATATATATAATGTATCAGGGGTCTTTCCTCTGATACAAAAATAAAACAACACCATTATTACAAAATATAACATTACAAAGTGTATAAACCACTTGTTTTTCTAAAGAAACATTGTCGAACAGCAACACAAGCAGGTAAAGTGACAGTGGGAGTCCACATCTCTCTCGCCTCCCCTGAGCCCACTGAGTTTTAACAGACCCCCAAAAGTGTGCCATGGGTTTGTTGGGGGGTAATTGAGAATGAATGGGGGAAAGTCAGGTGAGAGGAGGCAATGCCTCCATCACGATATGACTGGATATGACTGGTTATGACTGGTTATGTTCGGCTGTGATTGGTTCACGCGATAAATCCCGCCTCTTGTGTTCGTGCATGTTCTGCATTTGCGAATCAGTCTGAATGGACAGTATAATGGTTTTAATGGAAAGACTCATTTAAAAAAGTAAGTAAACTCACACATTTAGACTTAGACTTGAAATGGCATTAAAACATGATCTGTGGGAGTTTTTAATGGGTAATCACTAGCTTTGGTAAAATTTTAAGTAAATATCAGTGTCTGTGACCAATATTTACTGAGCTTTGATGACTGATGACCCGAAAAATTCAAAAATATTTAAAAATTAACTATTAAATAGAATAGCAAGTTCACAAATAAAATATATTGTTTAAATTGTTACTGCCTTGAGTTATTGTAAATGTAAAATGCTTAAACTAACTTGAGATTCATACAAGGCTTTAATGAATATAATATTGATTACATTTAATGTAAAAATATAAAATAGAATAGTTTTTTTTCTTTTTCTGATAGTGTAAATAATGTTTATTAAACCAAGAAAATGTGACATGAATTTACATTTAATTAAAAAAAGCATAAACTACCATTAAAATGTTTGATGCATAATAAATTTGTACATTTGTACAAATGTTTGTACACATTTATGTAAATAAGTATATTTCTTATACACAAAATCAGTATATTAGAATGATTTCTGAAGAATCATGTGACACTGAAGACTGGAGTAATGGCTGCTGAAAATTCAACTTTGAATAAACATACATTTTAGAATATATTTTAAATTTTTTTAAATTGTATTAATACTTTAAAATTACTGTTAATAATTAAGATCAAATAAATGCAGCTTTGGTGCACAAGAGACTCTTAAAAAAAATCCTACAGGGAAATATGTCTTCATGCTCTCAAAATTGTATGAAAAATGGGTGTTAAAACCACTCAATAGTGACTATATAGCTTATAAAGGTATTACAAAAAGTTTTACAAATATAACTACAAACACACACCCAATCTATAAGAGTATTCTATATAAGTATAACACTATTTTAAGCATTTAAAATATTTTTTACTAAAACTCAATTTCATCAGACTCACTTGAGTTTTTAGGCAGACCGGGTCCAATACTGACAGTCAGGACCTTGCTGCTGGGCTTCAGAACTGCTTCGTCTCCCTGACCCATCTGAAACTGGATCTGTCGAGAGCCCGCAGATGAAAATGGACCCCATCCTCCTTTCTTCACCTTAAATTCAAGTCTGATAGAGAAAAATGTTTCATGTTGAAATTACAAGGCCGATATCATATTTTTATTGAATAATACAGCACATAGTACATTTTTTAGTAAGGGAAACATTGCTCACAGGTTGTTAAACTTAAGCGGCAGCTTTTTCCGTGTTTTTTCCTCATAACGCTTGAAGAGAAGACTGAGGAACTCGGTTTTAAAGACAGACTGCAGCACACTGTCATATTGCTCCTCGTGCACTATGAAGAGGTCATCCTGTAGTGTGCTGAAGAAAGAGACGTACAAAGATTATAAAAACCTGCTTAAAACTGGTTTAAAGACATCATTCACTCACCCACAAGTTGCTCCAAACCTGTGAGCTTCTTTCTTCTGTTGAACATAAAAGAAGATATTTTGAAGAATGTGGAAAGAACGCGGAAAAGAAATAATAGGGCTGCTTCCTAAAAGTCAAGTAACCATTAGTCGACAAGAAGAGACTTGGTCAACCAAAATTTTTTTAGGTTGCTTTGTCGCAGAAAAAAAGTTCACGCAGTCCATGACGGACAGATGGTTAACGGCTGGTCAATGTGGTTACATAATACATCAGGCAGGACATCCTCGCTCACCTATCATTCACTGACCTCAAACATGGCTTTTCATCTGAAATATGTGACCCTGGACCACAAAACCAGTCATAAGGGTCAATTTTTTGAAATTGAGATGTATACATCTTCAGAAAGCTGAATATGTAAGCTTTCCATTGATGTAAGAACAATATTTGGCAGAGATATAACTATTTCAGTATCTGGAATCTGAGGGTGCCAAAAAAATATATATATATTAAGAAAATTGTCTTTAAAGTTGTCCAAATGAAGTTCTTAGCAATACATATTACTAATCAAAAATTAAGTTTTGATATATTTACAGTAGGAATTTAACAAAATATCTTCATGGAACTTGAACTTTACTTAATTTCCTAATGATTTTTGGCATAAAAGAAAAATCAATAATTTTGACCCATACAATGTACTTTTGGCTATTGCTACAAATATACCCTAGCGACTTAAGACTGGTTTTGTGGTCCAGGGTCACAAATGTAAATAGTAGCAGCTTTACATGGCAGCTCAATCTAATGTTAATCTAGAAAAATAAGCGCTATTGAAGAGCCGTCTCGGTTTGAAACTCTTTGACTTTGAAACTTTGAAACTCTGTATATACTTGCCTTACGGACATGAAAAATATATCTATAGAGAGTGAAATGTCTACTTTTAAATTAACCAATTCAAATAAAAAAAAATACATATTCTCAGATTATGTAATCAGTACGAAATATACATATAGGCGCATCACTACTGTGGAGATGATGAGTCAGTGTCATTGACTTAATTTCTTAAAGAAGAAGTCCACTTCCAGAACAACAATTTACAGACAATGTACTCACCCCCTTGTCATCCAAGATGTTCATGTCTTTCTTTCTTTAGTCAAAATTCAGGTTTTTTTGAGGAAAACATTTCAGAGTTTTTCTCCATATAATGGACTGCTATGGTGCCCCGATTTTGTACTTCCAAAATGCAGTTTAAATGCGGTTTCAAACGATCCCAAATGATCGGAGAAAAATCCTGACATGTTTTCCCTCAAAAAACACAATTTCTTTACGACTGAAGAAAGAAAGACATGAACATCTTGGATGACAAGGGGGTGAGTACATTATCCGTAAACTGTTGTTCTCCTTTAACCTGAAAAAAAAAAAAAAAGCACTAGTTTATCAATAAGTTATTAAAATGTTAATACAGTCTCCTTGCTGTTTTCCCCTGACACATTCATAATTATATTATCTGCCGATGCGCTGAGCCAAGCTTTTTTTTTGCATGCGTTGAGTGCTTATTAGGATGTGTAGGCAATTAAAAGCTCATTATTATGATTTATATGGTTTATTTATAAACGTGTGACTCATAGTTGACTAATGCTCAAAATAAACGACTACTAGTCAACCAGAAAAATCTTTAGCCGAGGTCAGCCCTAAAAAAAAATACTATGAAAGTCAATAGGAATCAGAAACATTTTACAAAATATCTTTTGTGTTCAGCAGACAAAAGAAACTCATACAAGTTTGAAACAACTTGAGGGTGCGCAAAGACAGAATTTTTATTTTTGGCTTAACTATCCCTTTAAGAACTTATTATTTTCATTCTAATTTAAATTTATGATTTATTAACCATTTTGAGGCTTTAATGTAGGGAGAACTTTCAAGACCTAAAGGTTATCATGCATATTACATGATAGAGTACCTAAGAGAGACAGACTGGATCTTTTCCACCTCGATCTTTCTCTTCAAGACCTCCCGAATCTGGCCTTTCTCAGGACCCTGTTTCACCTTCTCACGTCCAATCAAATAGAGTAACTTAGGGGTGAGAATAAGGTCACGCTTGACAGTCTGTGGGTGTTAAAACAGCA
Organism: Labeo catla; assembly: GCA_012976165.1. Taxonomy (NCBI): domain Eukaryota; kingdom Metazoa; phylum Chordata; class Actinopteri; order Cypriniformes; family Cyprinidae; genus Labeo; species Labeo catla. The sequence continues at coordinate 525,252 of VONZ01000238.1, forward strand.
TGTGAGTGTGTGGTCACAGGAAATATGTCAGATGAACTACATGTGCAGAATGAAATCTGTTAGTTCACTACACTATAGCACAAAATACTACTAAACAGTTTCTCAGGAAGTGAGCTATTGGTTTCATAATGTTAAAAGGGATGCTGAGTCAAACCTTAAATCTGCGGTCATATTTGACCACCACGTCAGCGAAATCAACCCTCTCCCTACGACCCACGAACTGGCGAATCTCTGGATGGTTGTCCATGCCAATGTAGTCGCCCATGAAATTGCGGTTTAGGCTGTTCTTTCGTCTCTCCTTCTTGTTTAGCAGGAGGTCAGAGGCTGAAAGCATTACAGAATCAATGTGACTGAAAATGAAGTACATTTGATTGTATTCCAAAGGCCTTATATATTAGAGGCATATTTTTGCATGCATCAAAGAGAGGAATCTGAATGTAACCTTACCTTCCTCTCGCATACGGACGTACTTGCGCACGGCGATGTGTTTGCGCCAGGCTTGCTGGATTACCCGAGCATATCCATTGTATTTTCTTTCCCTCATCTCCTCCAGCAGGAACAACTAAAGATTGACATAATCATACTTATTTTTCATAGTCATCACTGTTCAGAATTTACAGAATATCAACAAAATGCAGTCACAAACTGACCAAAGCAACTTTGAGAAGTGTGTTCACTCACTAAAGTTCACAAGACAATAGCCTGAACATGTAAAGTGTGTAGCAAATTATGCACTACACACTTATTTTATGCACTACATACTCAATTGTCTAGTATAACAGGTTATTTAGGGTTTTTGAGGAAAACATTCCAGGATTTTTCTCCGTATAGTGGACTTCAATGGGGAACATGCAGTTTCAATGCAGCTTTAAAGGGCTCTGCATGATCCCAAAGGACACAATCTGTCATAAATTACATAATTTTTAACCACAAATGATCATCTTGTACTAGCTCTGCGATGTGCATATGCAACTTCACGCATTACGTAATCACGTTGGAAAGGTTGTGTAGTTCGACATCGTTGTTTAACCTTTTTTTGTAAAGGGTGTTTGATTTTCTTTGCATGTTCGCTTTGTAAATACTGGGTCGGTTCTTCCGCCTATGTCACGTGTGACCTTTCCAATGTGATTACAAAATGCGTGAGGTCGAGCTAGTTCAAGACAAGTATTTGTAGCTAAAAAGTATATACATTTTTTTTTTTAGAAAATGACAGATCGTTTTGCTACATAAGACCTTTATTCTTTGGCTGGGATTGTGTAGAGCCCTTTGAAGCTGTATTGAAACTGCAGTTTGGACCTTCATCCCACTGATTCCCATCGAAGTCCACTATATATAGAAAAATCCTGGAATGTTTTCCTCAAAACCTTCATTTCTTTTCGACTAAAGAAAGAAAGACACGAACATCTTTGATGACATGGGGGTGAGTAAAATTATCATGAAATTTTTAGTCTGGAAGTGAACTCATCTTTTAAGTGCATATACAGGCATCTGAAATAGTTATTTTCCACACTATTTATACAAAAAACAGCATAGTGCATAAGTGTGTAAATTGCACCTATAGGGTCTATTCTATATAAACAAAGTTTTGAAAAACATAGCTATACAAGAAGCCATATGAACCACAGCTGAATATTCATTTATGATGACTGAATTACTTTTAATCTTTTGCACATCGCCAAAGGAATGCATTTAGATAGCCAAACTGCAAAGTAATTCAATTTGTTCATGACTAAAATAAACTGACCCACCTCTGAGAAAATGAGTTACAACAGCAAAAAAAGGGAGATAACATAGTCCCAAATGTTTAGTTAATGAATTAGGTTATTATTTGTCATGTTTGAGAAAACATCACATTGAAGGGATAAAATGAAAATTCTGTCATTAATTACTCACTCTCATGTTGTTCCAAACCTCCTTCATTTATCTTCGAAACACAAATTAATATTTTTTATTAAATCTGAGAGCTTTCTGAGCCTGCATAGACAGCAATGCAACTGACATGTTCAAGGCCCAGAAAGGTAGTAAGAACGTTGTTGTATGGTTATTCATAGTCAGTGATTCAACCTTAATTTCGTGGAGCTACGAGAACACTTTTTGTGTGCAAAGAAGACAAAAACAATGCCTTTATTTACCAATATTAACAATAAAATTACAGTTGAACCAGTGATGTTTGTCATTGCTTTCTATGCAGGGTCTCTCGGGTTTAACTAGGGTTAAACTAAACTAAAAACTTCGTTTAACTAAAAATATATTATTTCTTTTTCAAAAATGAAGATCTTTGGAACATGTGGGTGAGTAATGACAGATTTTTTGTTTTTGGGTGAACTATCCTTTTAAATCACAGCTGTAACATTAAATGTTCACATCACTGCCTTCAAGTTACACAAAAAGTACATACAGATTCTGGGGCCTTGATGAAGATTTTGGTCTTGCCCAGCTGGTACTGGTCTGAGTCCATGTTGACAGACTTTAAAAGGTGCAGGACACCCTGTTTCTCATCTCCACGCCACTGAGGCCATGTTTCTTTGGTCAAGATAGCATATCTGAGCAAATATAAATATAGTTAGTTATATTACTTTATTACTTTAGTTTTTACTTTATATGCGTACACATTTTGTAAGCATTTTGCAGCTTATCAAAATTTTCACATATGTGACCCTGAACCACAAAACCAGTCATAAGGGTCATTTTTTCATTTTCTGAATAAATAAGCTTTCCATTGATGTATGGTATGTTAGGATAGGACTATATTTGGCCTAGACACAACTACTGAAAATCTGGAATCTAAGGGTGCAAAAAAAAAAAACAAAATATTGAGAAATCGCCTTTAAAGTTGTCAAAATGAAGTTCTTAGCAATGCATATTACTAATCAAAAATTAAGCTTTGCCATGTTTATGGTAGGAAATTTACAAAATATCTTTGTGGAACGTGATCTTTACTTAATATCCTAATGATTTTTGGCATAAAAGAAAAATTGATAATTTTAAAGGGATCATCGGATGCCCATTTTCCACAAGTTGATATGATTCTTTAGGGTCTTAATGAAAAGTCTATAACAACACCCTTTTTACTTGGTCAAAATGAGCTCTGCAAAAATCAACCCATTCTGATGGATTGTTCCTTTAAATGTAAATTAGCTCTGCTCGCCCCGTCCCTCTCTCCTCTCTGTGGAGTGATGAGCCTGTTTACTTTAGCCGCGAAACTTGCTAACTAGCATGTTATAAGGAAAGGTGATTGCAGAGATTCATAAAAAAAAAAAACCCTTCTACTCACTTCTGCTGTAGGTGAAACTGGATCACAAATGATTTGCACAAACATAGATGCATTTACGTAGATTAGGAGGCGCATTCCCTTCACAAACAAACGTAATCCACTGCATCTTCAGCGGCTCAGATGTCAGGAGTAAATGACGACCACTACGTTCATTATAACATCCAGCAACACAACACCATAAATCGCTCAATTGGGAGATATTCTTGTCTAACTAACATCCCTGCTACGGCATTGAAACAATGGAGGTCAGACTGTTACAGCTAATTTAGGGCTGGTCTGAGGTAAAACGCCCATGTCAGTCAACTATTGTGGGAGCGGCCTCTGTGGGTGTGACGCCACACCGACAGGCATCTGAGAATGGCTCGATTTGAAAAAGGGGATATTGTTTTTACAGATTAATTAAAAACCACAGCATGGATTTTTATCATTATAGGGTAGATGTGTACATACACTGCCAACACACATTAATGTTCAAACAACATGTAAAAGTGAACTTTGCATCCGATGATGCAAACCCCCCTTTAACCCAAACAATGTATTTTTGGCTATTGCTACAAATATACTCATTATGCTACTTAAGACTGGTTTTGTTGTCATGGGTCACATATAGCAGATATTTCCACATATTGACAGGCATTGGTAAACGGTGATTGCACCTTTGCAGGAATTTCTTGAAGACGCGTCGGAAGGCATAGCCTGCTCTGCGAACACGGATGTTTTCTCGCAGTCCCAGATATTCTACTTGATGTTTGACGCGGCTTTCCTCCCAGTCGCGAGGCTTTTTGGTCTCGTTGGGCTTGATGCATCGAATATAGTGAGGGGTGCATTTCATTAACGTCTGGACCAGATTATTTGCCTGTTTCTGTATGATGAGGAGGTAGAAAAGAAAGAAAATGAACAACAGCATAAGACAAATCTAAGAGCATAACATTACATTCATGTATCATACAAAAGCATCCAACACACTCGCCAGGCACCAAATGCAAGTTGGCCAGTAACTCTATTAGGAACTGAAACATAATACACAGTTTAAATCAAATTGTAAGAATATTTCTATTTAGGTGTGCATTTCTATGTTTTGTAAATCAGTTACTTCACCTTAATCTTTGAACCTGCAGTGGTGGGACGGCCCCTTTTCTCAGCCTCAAGATTCTCTGGGAACAAATCTTTGATAAAGGCGCTGTGGAGATGACCAGAAAGAGATCAATCATTTCAAACATCTCTGATGCCCTACTACTGTTTATTCTTTACCAGCACATAATCATAAAGCTGCCTCTAGTGAAGTAACACACCACAGAATATCTCTCACAAGAAAAAAACAACTCGCCTTCCTCCATAAAAATGCTACACTGTATTGATTTTATGATTTATTTATGTGATTTATTATTTGATTAAGCAATATTACAGCTGAAGTGCAGATGTTGTGCATCGGTGCATGAGTGCATTTAGGGGCTTTTAAAAATGCTCCAGCTATAATACAGCTGACATGGGATAAAAAAGCAGTAGGATTAGCCACTTACAACTCACTGCTCTGCATGAGCTCGATGATATCATTGAACAGCACATCCCTGTTTCTCTCACAGAAGCCGCTCACATCATAAGACACCTGAAAATAAGAGCTCTTATTACTCTCAGCAAGAGGTTAATCAATATTAGAGAGACTCTACTTGCTGGAAGCACACTAAAACACTCAAGGCATCTAAATTCAGATTATTCATTTAAGAATGTTACTCATGTTACTAATATGCAAGCCCAGAAAACCCTTGATGAAGAATTAATATACCCCTCATTCATACCCTGCAGTGTTTTTATTATTATGATATTTTAGCAGATTTGATAAAAGTTCTGATCATTTTAGCTCTGTTTAAAACCATTACATAAAACCAACAATGCAAATATGTATAAAATAGGTGGCTGCATTTGAAAAGTTAGTGCTGTTTTATGGAAATTATCAGCTGACAAAAAGTATTTTAAAAAATGGTAAATGTTTAGTAAAAATGACAAAGGTATGAGACATACATTTCATTCACAATAGGGGGCAATGTTGCATCCATACTACTGCCAGCCATCAGAAAGGCACATTTTATACAATCTTAGTTAGTGTTTACAATTTATTATCTTGCTAAAGATTTTTTTGCCTATATATACACATTTTTGTGTATTTAAACCCTTTCCAACAATGACTGTATGATTTTGAGATCTATCTTTTCACACTGAGGACAACTGAGGGACTGCAACTATTACAGAAGGTTCAAACGCTCACTTCAGACCAAAACACATTGCATCAAGAGCAGGGGTGTGAAAACTTTTAACAGAATGAAGATGTGTAGAGTTTGCTTATTTTGCCTAAATATAATATTTTTTCATTTAGTACTGCCTTTCAGAAGCTACATGAAAAGTATCTCTTACCTTGCCTGCATAGTGGTGGACTATGAAACCCTTGTTCCAGCTGTTGAAGTGCTCATGAGTGCCGATTTGTGACTGTAGTTTCTGTAGCAGAGTCTGGTCTGCACCCTCTCCTTTTGCATGCATGGTGGCGCACACATCATCCAGGATGCTCATGATGCCAGGAGGATTCTGGGTTATTAAGACACCCATTAGATGCAATAACCGAACGAGTGTTGTTATGAATATGACAACCATTTTGATTCAGAATAACTACAAAGTGTAAACTCACCACTTTGGACTCAATTAAATCACATACAACTTTGTTGTTAAAGTACTCAATGGGGGTCCATTTGATTCCCTCCTGTACATACTCTTCCTGAAAATGAGATGGAGTTCGTCAGCAAACACTTTCCTAGACACCTATGTGTTTAGAAGTTTATTAATAAAATGATTATTCTCACCTGCTCTGCTTTCAGTGTGAGCTCAATAAAAATCTGCTGCAGTTTTTCATTCACAAAGTTAATGCAGAATTGCTCAAATCCATTTTTCTAGAAAGATAAAGGCATGTGGTTACTTACAGAATTAATATGACGAGTAAAAAGAAGAGATGCATGTAGAAAACATAAATTAACTCACTTGAAAGATTTCAAAGCCATAGATGTCCAGAACTCCAATGTTTAATTCTTCGTGGTCTTTTTGCATAGCCTTGTTTATGGCCTTCAAATAGAAGCACAAACTAATTTAAATGACTTTTCTTTTGCTTTTTGATGGTGGACAGTTCAAAGGTTTGGGGTCAGTAAAATTAATTTATTGAATTTTTTAAGAAAACACATCAAGGCTGCTCTTATTTAAGTAAAAACAGTAATATAGTGAAATATTATTACAATTTAAAAGAAACCTATTATGTAGGGTGACCATACGTCCTTTTTTCCCACGAACATTTTTCCCTAAAAAACGTCCGGGTGGGATTTCTAAATTGCCCAAAATGTCCAGGATTTTTTTTGTTTTTTTACAGTCACCATTCATTGTGTGCGTTTTGTATTAAATCCCTACGAGGGGATGTTGTTTTGATCCTGTTCCTGCTGATATTCAGGCCATTACCACCTGCATCAGGGAGCCGCTATCTTATGCAGAGTATTTAAATTTTTTTTTAATGAGGGGCTATTCACTTTCACTTTTAATTTCGTGATCACACGCACTCTGCATAAAGGGAGCACATCTTACAAGATCAGATATAAACACATTATCCGCTGAGCAGCAAATCCTCCAGCATGATTTGTCAGTCATTTCTCATTACTCTTGTCTTGACCCATGATCATTTAAATCTGATTCCTGCAGCTTGTGTTGGATGCAGGTTTGCCAAATCCACATTTTTTTGCATGGAATTGGGCTGATTTTAAACTGTTGCGAAGGGTTGATTTTCTTGTTTGAAAAACTGCATGAATTACATTTGACTGAAGTGCTTGTATTGAAACATTTTGCATTCTACCTGTGATAAAACTGTACAAGATATAAAGTTTTGCGATGGCCACTGGTAGGAAGTCTTTTAGCTGCGTTTAGGATCAATCTGCACAAGACAGATGACTGTAAAACATACATTTTAGGTATGGAAATGAAATAATTTGAGTTTTCATATGGTCATTGCGCTACTTAGGGGGCTTTTTAACACCCACCCCCATTCGACCACCCATCTGCCCCCCACTGTCCTCTTTTTTTGCAAACCAAAATATGGTCACCCTGTATTATGCCGCTTTTTACAATATGTAATATGTAAGTCTCAGGTGTCCCCAGAATGTGTCTGTGAAGTTTCAGCTCAAAATACCCCACAGATCAGTAAACTTCTGATATACGGTTTTCTAAGCACACACATCCGAAACACGCACACAAAAAACGGCTGTCACACGGCATGTGAGTACTAAACCTAAATTCTCTTTTGTGTCCTATTGCGCTTAAACTGTCAAATACACGCAAGTTTATGTTAAAAACACACGAGTTACAAAACCAGTTGGTTATGTCTGTGAAGGTAAACAGCTGGGAAAAAAAACAAATGTTTATATTAGATCTGTGTGGCAGCAGCATAATATACAGTAAATAAATCTAAATAGCGACTCTAAATAGTGTTTTGTGCCAACAACAGAACAGTTAGCATGCTTTGCTCAAACTTTTGCCATTAGAACTGGTATACCGTTGTCGCATGAGAAAACAAATTGGTGGCACCGTGGGTGGAAACGTGCAGATTAAGGACCGGTAATATTGTAATAAGATCCCCTTTCTACATCACGGGTAGAGCGGAATCCAAGTATTTATTTTTTTTACATGCTTGCAGAAAAAAGCTTACCAAAGCAATGTTAATGGGTTGTGTTTTTTTACATTTTCTGGGATGGTATATGCACTGGGGACAAGTTTATAGCACTTAAACACGAAAAAAGTCATGATATGTCCCTTTTAAAATAACTGTTTTCTATTTTTTTTTCCTATGATGGAAAATTTAATGCTTCCTTGCTTTAAAAAAAACGTACTGACCCAAAACTTCTGAACGCTAGTGTATACCATAGGAACACAAAAAACATTTTTATAGTAATTCAAATGGACTCACATCAACCAAGTAGTCAAAGAGTCTAGAATACAGGGATTTGGACAGGGCGTCTCGGGTGAAGGAGGCCTGCTCCGTGTTTAAGGTGACAGAAATAGTCTCTGTTTTGCCACCCCACTTGCTGTCCATGATGCGACTGGTCAGTTTGCGCTTTAGACCATCCTGATTGATTCCCAGAAGGTAAGATGGAAACGCCAGGACTGCAGCAGAGTGAGAAAGATTAATATCTTTACATAAGCTTCTCACAGACCTGCTAAATTAATCAAATTTAAGCATGAACTCACAGTCTTCACTCTCCACCACAGCATAGTTGCCCTCCTCTCTGAAAGCAATGTTGCCAAGATGGAGGATTCCTGCCACAATCTGCAGCACAGTGTCCTGTGCATCCAAAGACAGTCCGACCACAGACATGGCAGCCTAAAAATGCAACATTTCTCACTTATTTAGTTCATTAAAAGAGTGTTATACTGAATTGCAGGAACACCAGAAGGTTTCTCTATTAGGAGATTCAAAGCTTCACACGCACCATAGTGTCTGCAAACTCCTTCTTGTCATTAACATCGTCCACAGTGTAGGTGTCAGACTGGTTTAAGTAGAAGTAGTAATCAGGGGTTGTGACACCTAAATTCTCTCTCTGCTCCTTGGTGGCTCCTTGCAAGAGCTGATACAGAAACAGTGGTAACAACAACGTTTATCCTATTTTAATAATCTTCCCGTAAGATACTAATATGACACAATTCAATCCACAATTGGCCCTAACTAGATTAAATCACACTGCCGTAACATGACACACAAGTAGTTGTCAGCTTGCATAACACATCACACCCTGGAATGACCTTCATTGGACAAGTTTCCTTGAGTTCACCTGGTAGTATATATGGAAATTCCTTTCCCCATGGTTCTGAGACACTACTCTGGATTTTTCCAGTAGGAAGTTGGAGATCTTTCCACCATCCGGTTCTCCTCCTCGGCTGAATTGAATTTCGAAGTATTTTCCCTGAGGTAAGAAATAAACATTTTACGCAGTGAAAGCTTGTGCACTGGCATTATTGCATATGCATGTGTTGGCATACCACTGTAGAAAAGAAAATTAACAGTAAAGCCTAGTGAACTACAACTTCACAGTCAACAAACTTCATTCCTACAATCAAATCCCACTGCCAAGAAGGAACCAACAAGCTACAACATGTTGAGAACAGCATGCTCCAAATGACATTCTTAGAACTGGATAGCACACTGATTCTAGAAACTAAATGGAGAGACTTACATGTTCCTTCTAAAATATATGTCTAAAAAAAATAAATAAAACATTAAAATTAGGATTTAATTGAAATTTCAATATTATCAGTTACAAAATATAAGATATTTATTTCATTACAAATATTATATGTACACTACCGTTCAAATGTTTAGGATCAGTAAGATTTTTAAAGTAGTTTTTTTTAAAGAAGCCGATTATGCTCATCAAAGTTCCATTAAATGGAATGTTATGAAATATTATTGCAATTTAAAATAACAGTTTTCTATTTAATATACTTTAAAATATAATTTATTTCTGTGATGCGAAGCTGAATTTTCATCATCCACTACTCCAGTCTTCAGTGTCACATGATCCTTCAGAAATCATTCTGATTTATTAACAATACGCTGATTTATTATCAATGTTGGAAACAGTTGTGCTGCTTAATATTTTTTTGGTCTTACTTTAACACGGAATAAAAAGTATTAATTTCTTTCAAAGAAAGAAGGAACGAAAGAAGAAATTTACTGACCCCAAACTTTAAACGGTTGTGCATATTGTAACAAAATACTTATTTTAAATAAATGCTGTTCTTTTTAAACATTTTATTCATCAAAGAATTCTGAAAAAAGTATCACAGGTTCCAAAAAAATAAATGATTTCTGAAGGATCATGTGACATTGAAGACTGGAGTAATGATGCTGAAAATTCAGCTTTGCATCACAGGAATAAACTACATTTTAAAGTATATTAAAATAGAAAACCATTATTTTAAATTGTAATAATATTTCACAATATTACTGTGTTTTCTGTATTTTTAAATCGAGTAAATGCAGCCTTGATGAGCAAAAAAAAATTCTTTAAAAACATTAAAAATCGTACTGATCCCAAACTTTTGAACAGCAGTGTATTTTATTGGTATATGTATTTAAAACGAACATTTATTAATTATAATTTTTTAAATAATACAAACATTTCTCCAAAACTTAAAATAAGCCAGCATTTCTGAATCTAAATAATCATATGAAATGATCAGATATAATAACAAAATGATCTAAAATACATTTTATCTGAGACAAATCATCGCAGCAAGACTTACAAAGCGACTGGAGTTGTTGTTGCGGACGGTTTTTGCATTCCCAAAAGCCTCCAGGAGGGGGTTAGACTGTAGAATGATATCTTTAACATGCTAAAACAGAAAGAAGGAAACATCATGGCATCACAGACAGAGTCGGTTTGATTTTGCCACAACACACTGAACACCTTATTTGTTTGAATTCAGAAAAACAGTTAGATCATTAAATTTTTATAGCTATCGATACTGACTGACAATGAACTGTTTAGTGTCACGGGAACAAAGAGATCACTGTTTTTGATCTCAGATAACAGTCCAGGTGATTGAAAAGTGCTACATTTCACACACAATGAGCACAGAATGTGGGCAATATTAACAAAAGAAACAACCACACCCAGGAGTTCAAATGAATTTTGAGTTGAGTTGCAAGCAAATGGCCAGCTAACAAAGGGACTCTCAAACAGTTTTGTCAACCAAACCTGTTTGACCTAAAATATTTACTTGAGGTAACCTCGAGAATAATTTAGCAACATATTTAAATATTCACGGATTTCTGATGTTGGCTAATGGTCACATAACATGGAAGTAAACAAATAAATAACATATTTTTAGTTACATTTTTTAAAATTTATTATTATGTACGAGTATTATATTTAATTAAATATTTGTGACACTGGACCACAAAACCAGTCACAAAATTATTATTATTTTTTTTTTATTGAGATTTAGACGTCATCTGAAGGCTGATAAATAAGCTTTCCATTGATTTATGGTTTGTTGGGAAAGGACAATATTTGGCTGAGATACAACTGCAACTGAAAATCTGGAATCTGAGGGTGCAAAAAAAAAAAAAAAAAAGATTCGCCTTTAAAGGAGAACTCCACTTCCAGAACAACAATTTACAAATAATTTACTCACCCCCTTGCCATCTAAGATGTTCATGTCTTTCTTTCGTCAGTCGTGAAGAGATTATGTTTTTTGAAGAAAACATTTCAGCATTTTTCTTCATATAATGGACTGATATGGTGCCCCGATTTTGAACTTCCAAAAAGCAGTTTAAATGTGGCTTCAAACAATCCCAAATGAGGTTGTGAATGATCCCAGCCGAAACGAAATGATCAGTTATCAGCTTGGACTGTTTTTGTTCCGGTTCGTGACAGTTAGGGTATGTCAAAAAAACTCTTATCTCATGTTCTCCCTCAACTTCAAAATCATCATATATCGCTGTTTTACCATTTTTGTTAAGGGTGTTTGATCTTCTTTGCATGTTCATGTTCCAAAGACTGGGTCGGTACTTCTGCAGCAATGTAGGATGATTTTGAAATTATTTTTTGAAGTTTATAGAAAATACGATTGGAGTTTTTCGACATACCCTAACTGTTTTGAGCCAGAATACACCGAGTTCAGGGAGAGAAAGACAAGACGAGCGTTTGAGATTAAAAAAGTATTTCAATTGTATTTTTTTTAAATGAAAACAACCAGTCGTTTCGCTAGATAAGACCCTTCTTCCTCGGCTGGGATCGTTTACAACCACATTTGGGATCGTTTGAAACTGCATTTAAACTGAATTTTGGAAGTTCAAAATCAGTGCACCATATCAGTCCATTATATGGAGAAAAATGCTGAAATGTTTTCCTCAAAAAACATAATTTCTTTATGACTGAAGAAAGAAAGACATGAACATCTTGGATGACAAGGGGGTGAGTACATTATATGTGAACCTTTGTTTTGGAAGTGGACTTCTCCTTTAAAGCTGTTCAAATTAAGTTTTTTTTTTTTTTTCAAATTACTAAGTTTTGATATATTTACTGTAGGAAATTTACAAAATATCTCTATGGAACATGATCTTTACTTAATATCCTAATGCTTTTTGGCATAAAAGAAAAATCGGTAATTTTGACCCATACAATGTATTTTTAGCTATTGCTACAAAAATACCTGTGCTACTTAAGACTGGTTTTGTGGTCCAGGGTCACATTGGTGTATTTAATAAAAAGAAAATATTATAAATATATTTAATTATTAATGAATTCAAACCATTTGCAAACCCCAGTTTAGGAAACCTTAATCTAGCAGATGATAGCCTCACCTGAACTTTAGGTCCACCTCCTGAGACTTTGGAGATGTAGCTCATAATGTACTTGGCTGCCACTGTCTTTCCTGCTCCACTCTCTCCGCTGCATTACAGACACATTCAGATCACACATAATGCAAACTTTTGATGGCATACAAACACTTGTGCTTCAGGGTGTGGGCGCCAGATCCCTGACCTGATAATGACACACTGGTTCTCTGAGTCAATCATCATGTTGCGGTACATATTGTCAGCCAGAGCATAGATGTGGGGAGGATTCTCATACTGCGCCTGTGAATGACAGAATACACACACGTCGTGAGGACCCGGAAAATTAAAAGTCACATTTGCATGAAACTGAAGTAGAGGCATTATTCCGTAACCAGTAACACATGCACTTTCTATGATTCGGCCATCAAGGGGAAGATGCTAACAAATACAGATCTCTAGGCAGTGTTTGGAAGAACAAATGACAAGACCGGACATGCAGTGGCATTGCTCTGCTCCGTCTGGCCAAGTCTATATGACTTATACTGCGGGGGAATGATTATTCATCTGAACACCATTCTATACTGTACTGGACACTAACAGAAAATGTATATTGTACTTACAGCTCCCTGATACAGTTCAATCTCACGGTCTGTGAAATAAGGCAGCTGTTTAAAAGGGTTTACTGATATCAGCACAGGACCAATGTATGTCTTAAGTGTTGTGGTTATGGCAAAAACAAATGCTGGTAGGTGGCAAAAAGAGATGTGAGATGAGCTATGAACAGTTTGGTGCCCATAGAGACAAGCTAATGACATTTGAAGAGCAGGGAAAAGGGATGGCATTCGCTAAATCAGATATAAGCACATGTATATAAGATATAAGGATACAAAAATGAAGTCATCCATGTATCTCTTCTTCAGGTTCTCTGTAATGGCATCTTCACTGATCTTGGAGAGGAGGACCATGTCGTCCACACCACTGACCTTCACATTTTGGGTCTGCCAGTGATATTTTTCTTTGCTCCCCTGTGCAAAAGAAGATAATATTAATATAAACATGTCTGGTAACCTGTGATTAAAATGCTGACACACTTTTGGGTTAAATAAAGATTATTCAAATGCATTTTGCAGCTTTATACATTTGCACTGCGTTAGACAAGAGGGCTGGTGTTCAGTGGAATTAATAAGTTAAAGGGTTAATATGTGTGAGAATATACTGATTAACTAAAAGCCAGCAACTATGCACAGAGGAGGAAATGACATTTAGAAACTACTTTCTGTTATGTGCACTTTTATAAAATCTCTGACACTCATAGTCTTTGACAATAACAAAATTACTCCTGTATTTTTAAGCTGTAAGTCATAAGCCATATGCAGACTAGGTATACAATAAAACAGAAAAGTGAGTCATATTTCTTACCCTCAAGTGATAAACAAAGACAAATACTAAGTCAGGTGATTAGGAATTAGGCATGGCTAATTAAATATAATAAATGTGATAAGCATACACTACCAGTCAAAGGTTTTTGAACAGTGAGATTTTTAATTTTTTTTTTAAAGAATTCTGTTCTGCTCACCAAGCCTGCATTATCTGATCCAAAATACAGAAAAAACAATCATATTGTGAAATATTTTTACTGATAAAAATAACTGCTTTCCATTTGAATATATTTTAAAACGTAATTTATTCCTGTGATCAAAGCTAAATTTTCAGCATCATTACTCCAGTCTTCAGTGTCACATGATCCTTCAGAAATCATTCTAATATGCTAAATTGCTGTTCAAGGAATATTATTATTAATTATTATTATTATCAACATTTAAAACAGTTGAGTGAATTTTGTCAGGATTCTTTGATGAATAAAAAGATCCAAAGATCAGCATTTATCTGAAATATAAAGTTTTTGTAACATTATAAACAGTCAGTTTTATTATAAGAATAATACATGTTTTGAAGCAGCAAATCGTAATATTAGAATGATTTTCTTTTTTGTGACTGGAGTGATGATGCTAAAAATTCAGCTTTAAAATCCCAGGAATAAATTCATTTTAAAATATATTTAAATAAAAAGCAGTTATTTTAAATAGAAAACATATTTCAAAATTGTGCTGTTTTTGCTGTACTTCGCATCAAGTAAATGCAAACTTGGTGAATCTTTCTGTTTAAAAACTTTTGACAGGTACTGTATATCCTCTTTGCATAAGTCATTAATAATAATTCTGAGGAAAACTTTATTTTAGATCCTAAACAAAGCTGAAAAATTACTTCGAATTCAAATCTAGATTATTAATATTATTACAAATAAATTGGACAGATTTCCCTTGTCCGTTCACGAATTCTAGGAATTTCTGTTATCTATAAGTTTAAAAGTTTAAAATTCAAATTTTTTCAAATTTATTTGTATAGCGCTTTTCACGATACATATCGTTGCAAAGCAGCTTTACACCAAATTGACATTTTTACAATATATGTAGTAGTAGCTATAGTAGTATATATGTAAAAGTTATCTTGCTTTACATTTTCTTGTCAGATTTCCTTTTTATATAACGTAACCTAATGCCCCAAAATCGAATTTGATGGAGTGTTTGACAGGCCAAACAATATACACCTATATACGGTTTCAGAAGTTATTCCTGGATTATTTCTTCAGGCCACACTAATGATTTGGGAATTACTTTACTAGACAGGTAAATAATGGACTAACTGTCCAAAATTCTAATAGTTCTTCTGATACATTAATTTGCTTTGTCGACCGTTAAAATGCAACTTCTATGTTGTAGTACTACATACCATACCGATCTAAAAATAATAACGTTGTGAACCGTATTTAGAGCAAGCTGCAGCTCTTAATTTATTAACTCAACTTAAAAAGTTATTTTAATAGTTTTAAAAGCACTTACCATGATGAATTATAAGTACTTCCTGTATCACACCCTTGGTAACTTAAGTCCTGTGCTTGGACTCTTCGAGGAAATCATGCAAGTTTCAGGTGAAACTCCAGGATTTAACTAGCCGTCCATTTGAAATTCCACTTATAACCTCCGATACAATTTCTCAACTCTATCCAAAAGCGTAAACTACTTTGGATATAGCGTTTCATGTGTCGGAAACACTCATTAAACGATTAAATAATTGTTTTTACGGGTGTTGTCCATGCCTCGGCAAGTGCAGGCAGGTACTGGAGAGTTTTTCCTTCTTTCTGTTGCGGAAGGAATCGCAGATACTTGCACATAACGGCGCCACCCCACGATCCTGAACGGATTTACCTGTGCCACAGGTAATCACATCACGCTACAAAACACATGAAAATGAGCCTCTGGGCCACGGCTGGAGATAGTGATGTGAAACGAGTTACAGTGCCCTACAATAATTTTCGGTTATTTATAAATGTAGAAATTAATTAATTAATTAATTAATATATATATAACATTTCTAACTACGACCAGTTCAAGTCTTTTTTTTTTTTTAAACATAAGCCACAGTTAACTATGGTCTTCACTTAAATACTTACAATTATTGCTAGAACAATAAAAATGTATTATTACAGTAGTAAAAGTGCAGTATATTGTATTATTGTTTTACTAAATACTACTATTTATTATTATTTTACCATTTGTTTTATTTTTGTAAGGGATACACAAAGACATACACTACCAGTCAAAAGTTTTTTAGCATCATTACTCCAGTCTTCAGCATCACATGATCCTTCAGAAATCATTCTAATATGCTGATTTGCTATTCAAGAAACTATTATTAATATCAAAAGCTTGAAGTCAGTATAATTTTATTTATTTATTTTTTTTGGGAAAGAAATGATAGAAATTACTTTTATTTAGCAAGGATGCTTAAAAAAAAATGATCAAAAGTGATGATAAAGACATTCATAATCTTACACTTTCTAATCAAAGAAACCTGAAAAAAATCTACTCAGCTGTTTTCAACATAATAATAGTAATAATAATAATAATGATAATAAATGTTTTTTGAGCAGTAAATCAGAATATTAGAATGATTTCTGAAGGATCATGTGTCTAATTCAAGCTTTGAAATCGCAGAAATAAATTACATTTTAAAATATATTCAAATAGAAAGCAGTTATTTTAAATAGTAAAAATATTTCAAAATTGTACTGTTTTTGCTGTACTTTGGATCAAATAAATGCAGACTTGGTGAGCAGAAGAAACTTAATAATAATAATAATAATAATAATAACTGACTGGTAGTGTATACTATAATTTCAATAGTGGCATGTAAGATTGTCATACACATGCACCAAAAAATGAAATAAAATAAATAAAAATATCAATTACAGGGTCTCAAAAGAAGTTTTAAAAATATACAATGTGTGTAACGGGAACATTTAATTTATTATACAAAGGAACATTCACAAGGAAGGTTATTCACATGATCTTAAGAGCTGGTCCGTTTACAAGTTTCAAAGGAAAGTCTGGCGCTGAAACAATAGAAGTATAAAATATTAGAGAGAAAAGATAAGCTTGTTGAAAACGTACACGTCGTCTAAACAAATTAAAGGAAATTGTGGCTCCCGCTAAGAGAATGAATTAAAACTATTAAGAGAAGCACTGATGTCACAGGGAAATAAGACGAGGCTCAACACACGCCCAATTTCTACCAAAATAAAGAAAATAATAAAAAACTAGAAATTTTAGGCAGGGAATTTTATACCTGTACATGTATAGGAAATAAAAACAAAAATGTGTTGATTTAATGTGTTGATTTCTCTCGCTTTTTCATAGCCCTTTCCATTTCTCCTGTGCAACAGATTCTGAACAACTCCTCTGTTTAAAAAAAAAAACAAACAAAAAAAACTCCAGTGGCTCACAGTCACACATTTAAACATGGCTGCACACCTCAGATTGAGATCAGCTGTAAGAATGCTCATTATAAATTCAGGTTAGCTGTACAAAGCACAACTTGGATTATAACATTTGCCAAACAAAACAACAAAATCAAATGAAATTCACAGAGCGTTGAGAACGTGTCATTTCATAAGTGTCATGTAAGTCTGTAAAAGGGCAATAAATAGTGTTCATATCTCTCAGGCCACCATATTTCAGTCCAGACCTTTGGAAACTCAAAATAGTTTCTTTACATATTTATTTTGACCTAGAAAACCAGGTTATTTGAATTAAATCCTAATTATTTGACATGTCCTCGATATCAATTGAAGATTAAAACTCTTGTATGATTAGTGGAGTCACTGGTCTGTCTTTGGTGTTTTGTCGTTTAAACATCCATTTCGAATTAAAAAGCTTCGTTAACCCTATCACGGCTCAAGTGCTTCTCACAGGGTCAAATGAGAGCACTTTAAGCAAACGTTTCATGGCTTAATGGCTCTTGTACGGTTCATGTAACACTGACTTCACAAAGCTGAACAATACAGCAATGTTTACCACCTGATTTCCTCATTTCACAATGCAATTTACAGGCTTTGATACAGCATCTTCTGTTTTCCGCCCCACTGAATGAATGTGTGCTGAAATTCTGAAAATACACGAAAATCCGAAGTATATATCATTAGTGGTATAGCAACAAAAAAAGCTGCTGCTGATGATAATATGGGGTGTTGAAGTCAGTCAGTACACAGGTGAGTCACAGAGCAGCGTAGTGTTTAAATGAGGCACTGGAAAGCTGGATAAAATTCAACTCTGGGCATCCAGAGTACTGCAAGATGACAAAAAGGGAGGGTTTAAACGAAAGGAAAGGCTGTTGAAAAAAGACGACAGTTACAGTTACTTCACAGCTCAAGACCTCTTCAGTCAGAGTAAAAAAAAAAAACAAAGCAAATCCATCTTTAAAGTTGTCTGAAGGGTGGAGAAACAGGGGCGGTTATGGGAAGTGGGCATTAGGAGTGGTTTTTTAAAGTGGTGCAGCCTTTTTTCCAGTTTTAGCGCTCTAGTCCGTGTGCACCGCGGCCACCGCTCACATGATGCCGTTGGTGAGATACTGAAAGCCGTCGTATAGCTTGGTAGTGATGGAACGCATGGAGCCGTCCACCATCTGCTCCACCAAAACCTGCAGTTGCTCCTCCGTCAGGTTCATGTGGAAACGCTCCTTCAGGTTTCGGATGGTGCTGGAGCCGTGGAAGCAGGGAAGCTGAGAACCTGCAAAACGTACAAACAGTTTTGTAAGAAAAATTCAATATAGATGAATAAACATCTTGTCATCCATTTCTTCAGTCGACAAGAAATTAAGTTTTCTGAGGAGAACATTCCAGGATTTTTCTCCATATAGTGGACTTCAGTGGGGACCAACAACTAAACTGCAGTTTCAATGCAGCTTCAAAGGGCTCTACATAATCTCAGCCGAGGAATAAGAGTCTTATACAGTGAAATTATCAGTCATTTTCTAAAAAAATGTAATTTATATACTTTAAGCACAAATGCTCATCTTGCACTAGCTCTGCAGTGCGCATCCGCAACTTCAAATGACGTAACCACATTGCAAAGGTCACCCCCAGTTAATTCTTTGTCTGTGTACTCCGGTTCAAAAAGGTAGGGTACAGTGAAAAACTCTCATCTCATTTTCTCCTCCAACTTTAAAATTTTTCCAACATCATTGTTTTACCTTTTTTTTTGTAAAGGGCATTTGAATTTCTTTCCATGTTCACTTTGTAAACACTGGGTTTGTACGTCCGCCTACGCCACGCGTGACCTTTCCAACGTGACTATGTAGTGCAGGGCTATTCAATTAGCTTCATTTGTGGGCTGGAATATCAAATTGAAAATTTAAAGGGGGCCAAGGGGTGAGGGCCATCCCAGTCTCTTTCTGGGGGGCCTATAAAATTATACATTTAATTTAAATGGATATTCAGCAGTAAAATGTACTAACATTACCAAAACCAGCATCTATAAAAGGTTAACAGTAGTGTTGTATGTCAATCAATAAAAAAATACAAATTGCCAATTTTTCAATTAATGTATTTATATGTCATAATTTCATACTGAATCTCCAAATTAATGTAGAAACAACATAAAGATAGTATATTTGAAATGTGTTTAATGGCATGTTATAATAAGTGTCTATATTAAAGGCATTTTTCTCTCAATTTTAGCTATTACTTACAGCCATTCAACATTACAGTATAATTGAAAGACATTATTTTTACCATTTAACAGGCTCTGAGAAATAGGCCTATAACTTAATTTAAGTGAACTTAAAACCTAAAAAAATATAAATTGTAAATGCATAAACTACATAGATTAATCTTTATTCAAGCCACAAAAGTTAACCAGTGACTAGAGCAGTCAAGCGATTTCTTTTTTTCTTTTGTTATTTGATTTCCATTCATGACAGCAGGTTTCACTTTAAAAGCAGTGCTCTCTCTTTAAAACCTGATACACAGGATGTGCATCTGACACATATCTGATTTTCTCCCAACAATTTACGGTCATTTAAGACTTTACTCATTTAAAACTATGTTTACAAGGTATTTTGACATAAGGTGAAGCGCTACTGGTGCTGGCTCTGGCTCCGCGTATGCGTACAGCTGAACACGCAGACTTTCAAACTGTACTTCATTTGATGATAATCTTCATCCAGTGTTTGCGCTATTTCTCGCCAGATGTTGTAACCAACAACACGGTCTTTATACTTTTTTAAACTAGAGTTGTGGATACTTCTTCACACAAGTGCTTGTCAGCGTTGCAGTCTATTGATGTTGCGGTCTCTGGTAGATTGTTGTTGTTACTTTTTTTTATTCTTACTTTTTTTCGGCTGGCCCGACCAGTGTTTCCACTTTGTGGACAAATTATTTCGTGCAAACACAATTCAAGGCTTATTTGCAACCTGTGCATACTAATCCCCGAGGTCGGATGAAGATGATTGGCAGGCCAGATTGGGCCTGTGGCCGCTAACTGAATAGCCCTGACGTAATACATCAAGTCGTGGACACAGAACTAGTGCAAGACGAGCATTTGTGGTTTAAAAAGTATAGAAATTAATTTTTTTTTTTATAAAATGGCCAATCGTTTCACTAGATAAGGCACTTATTCCTTAGCTACAATTGTGTAGAGCCCTTTGAAGTTGCCTTGAAACTGCAATTTAGACCTTCAACCCGTTGGCTACCATTGAAGCCCACCTTAATTTATTTTCGTCTGAAGAAAGAAAGACATGAACATTACAGATGACATTGGGGTGAGTAAATTATCAGGAAATTTTTATTCTGCAAGCGAACTAATCCTTTAAGCTTTAGACAAACAATACCTTGCTGCATGATTTCTACAATCTGGATGACCTTCTCCATATGCTTGCGTGCAGCGATGAGGCCTTGGAGCATAAGCATCTTATAATAATTGAACATGTCTCCATCCAGACCTCCCATTACCTAAAAAAGATGCAGATTTTAAAATGCTGATTGTTCTTTTTACATCCTTCTCAACATCCGATGATGACTACTTACATCAACAAATTCACTGGTTAGTTTGAAGGCAGACGTCTCGAAGCCCAGGTTACGTGGAGAGCTGGAAAGGATGAAGCCAAAGTCGATGTGAATGATGTGGCCCTCAGAGTCTAGCAGGATATTTCCATTGTGCCTGCAAAACAAGAGAAATGGTTGTTATAATTTATCCTTTTTTTTTTTACATGATTCAAGCATGGTTTTAATGCCCATGGTTTTTTCTCACCTGTCCTTGACCTGCAACAGATAGCAAATGATACAGTAGCCAGCGCAGCTCTGAACAAAGTTGCGCTGAGCGGTAAGGAATTCCTCTGTATTGTAGTTCCCATGCTCTTGCCGGAAGTAGTCGAGCAATGAAAGCTGACTCTGTTTCTTCACCTGGTGAATGGATACAGCGTTGACCACCGGCTCAATCATACCACTGTCTGAGGAAATGACCAGGATCTTGTAGGGCTTGATCCACAAGGGAACCCGTTCTTGCTCCCAGATGATCTGGAAGACAACGAAGATGGTGAGAAGAGCAGGGTCAGAAAGCTCTCGGATTTCATCAAAAATATCTTAATTTGTGTTCAGAAGATAAACAAATGTCTTACAAGTTTGGAACGACATGAGGGTGAGTAATTAATGACAGAATTTTATTTTTTTTATTTTTTAAATGTAAAAATACGGGAAATTACAATATTGTGCTGATACACTGTGCATTTTGTAAGACAAAATATGAAGAGTGCAACCTGCAGTTGTTTCAGCACTTGATAGGCGAGAAGCTCTTGTCTCAGGTCATCGCCACATTTCACAATAACAGACAGTAGACGCCAGTTTGGCAGGTGGCCATAGGGGGATCCCTCCCTGATCCGTCTATTCAACAACACAGGAAAAATTAAATCAGATTTGACACATAAATGAGCCAACCAACATTGGTAGAGAATGTTGTACACGTACCTCACTTTCTCCTGCCACGGTTCCTTTAAGGCTACGGCTGAGGGATCCTCTGGGTCCCTCTTAAATGTAGTCGGGGTGTGGGCGAGCTGTTCAGACAGGCGTCGTCTGAAATAACAAAAACATTACAGTTAAATTAGTATCGTCTTACTGTTTTGCAATTCTAAATGCATTATCTCCAAGTATACCTGATATCTCCAGCTGCAATAAAAATAGGTTCCTTGCTCTCCTGGCTGGTGATGCTATCTACTGAGAACTGGGAAATGTTGTCACAACTGTTGGTGTGGATCTCTGGAAGCTTTAAACAAACAAACAAAAACAGGTTAGCTCTCTAACAACAGCAAATTTGTAGCTTTTCCTCCTATAGGCTGCATTTACACTGCAAGTCTTATACACAGATCCAATCTTTTGACCATACCCAATTTTTTGGTTTACAATAATTCCCACCCAAAATGACTGTCAGTGATCGCTTTACTATGCACATGGTAGACCCTCTGGGTTTGTTTTACTTATTTGTTTACATTTGTGCAACAAACTCTGATCTGTGCTCTAATGTGAGCAAGGAAAAAATAAAATAAAATTAAAAATAAATAAACAATTCTGCAGCAGTGTAACGGGGCTCTACGTTTACTTTTCTCTTTAGGAGCACCTGTGCTCCTAACTTAAAAAAATGTCATGTTTTATGTCAATTTTTAAAAAAAATATATATATTTTTTTTAAGTTTTTTAAAAATGTTACCATTCAAATGAAATCAGTATTGACAAAATTAATTTGTACTGCAGATGTGGCACAGAACAACACAAAAGTGTCTTGTAGGTGTATTTTCATATGTTAAATGGGGCTCAGACGTGGCATGAGTGCAGTCAAAATCATAAATTCATGTTGAGATTAATGTTTTAAATATAAAATTTTGAATACAGAAATATTAAATGATTTAAATAACTGAAAAGATACTTTAAAAATGATACTAATACTGCCAGTAGTTGGCAGCAAGTCACTGATTTAATTTCAGAATCATTCATTCAATTTGTTCGAACGGCTGTTTCATTCAGGAATAAAGCAAGTGACTGTCTTTATGAATGGGAAATGGAATCATTGACTAACTAGATTAATTTAAAAACGCACATTCATTCATAAACAAAACACTGTGTGACTCGTTTCAGACTATTTTTGACAACAAAATAGCACAAAATCAGGCAATAGTGTTATAGACAGACAATGTAAGTCAATATTAACTTCTTTTTTATTTACCTGTTGTATTAAATCAATGTCATTTACAAACTCCTTTCGATTATAATCAACGAAGCTCTCTACACTGCACAATGAAACTTTTATTTATACTCTCTCTACATTTTGTTTATGAAAGGATTCATGAGATATGTCTGTGATACATTACTCAACGTTGCAAAAACACATAATAACCTTTGAAGCTCCCCTCAGCACAAACACAAATATGCTGATCGGGTCACTCGCACAAGGTGCTCCTAAATAGTTTTTCATAGTCGCATGCAGTAGTACCTCCACTTGCAGCTCTCCGATGTCATCTACTGACCAGGCCTCATCATCATTGTCGTAATTGGGAACCGTGGAGAAGCTGCTAGCACGCTGGTCGGGTGTGATGCCACAATCGGGAAGATTCTCTACAGATCGTGTGCTGCGGATCCGCGTTTCTGGAATTCTCACCGGCACGCTTGACGTTTCGAAATTCTCACATTCCAGGACTTCTACGTAGATTAAGTAAGGTGCCTGTAAAAGTACAAAAAGGCAGTTTAACTATTTTTAGAAGTGAAATTAGGAAGGAAAGAGTCTAAATCCAACTGAACAAAGAAACTTAAACTCTTTCACTTCAAAAGCCTGGACTCTTATCTCAGCACAACCTTACCTTATCTTTCGAGTTAAGCACGACGGCCTGCGTGTGAGGCACACGCACCACATGGTGGTCAAAGGCAGCCGTAGGCAGCCAGACCCGGGCAGGCAACTTGTGGTTGAGTAGGGACAGCTCTGAAATAAGCCTCTGGGTCTTCTGTTCTTTAGTGGGCAGAGTTGCCAGTCTCTTCCCGATCCCCATCAAAGACTTAATGAACTCTCTCTGAGGGGTCAGACGCACAGGCTGAGAGCAGAATGAAGATTGAGAAGGAAATGAAAGATGGAAAAGAGAGAAAAAACACATAAAATGAAACGTATGCAAACAGATTTGGACATCTGCAGAGGAGTTATTCTAGCAAAAAGGGTTGCATGAGGAAAAAAAAAAAAAAAAAAAAAAAAATTACAACTGATTTAAAAAGGTACGATACCAATATATTGCAAATTTTGTTATGTGATAACAGTAAAAGCAAAGTTAAAGGCGATGTCTCATTTTTGTTCAATGTTAAAACACTCCTATCCCAGCTAAATGATAATTATGTATATACTATCAATTATTATTGGTTTTGTATATATCTAACACAGTCTGATTTAGTATCAGAGCTGGTATCGTACCAAAGCCTAAAATTTTGGAGCTGACCGTACATCCAAACTAAACCATTCACTGAATTTCTGTGGATGTATGAGTTGTTGCACATGACTGTTTAATTATTCAGCATAGGAATATGTGGAGCAGTGCTTAAAATCCGCATGCATGATCGGCACAGCATTCTAAACTCAAAGTGAAGCATGGACGTAAAAACAAATCAGAAATGGTGAGAGAGTGTTTTAGCAACAGCCGACCACAGGGTAGAGCAAGTGAGTCATGAATGGATAGCATCACCTGAAATGAGGAAAAAGTATTAACACAAATATATGAGGTCATCCAAGGACAGGAAAATGTGGAGACAGACTCATCAAACTCCTCCACATGTGCAACCTATGATTTACAGATGTCAAAGGATACATGGATATCTGTAATCCATGTAGAAGGGGTTACAGAAACATGACACAAAATGATTTTTTCTTTTTTTAAAGAACTAAGAATACCGCTTAATCTTTTGCAAATATGCAAAAGAACACCCAAAACACCAATAGAAAGAATTCATTTCACCAAATAAAAATAATTAAAAAAAAAAACTTTCCAGAGAATTCTTCTTTGCCAAGGTTTACAAACTCTCTGTAAGAAACCAAAAATCTTGATCACAGAACCCAAAACAATTCTAACTGTCCCATCTTTGTTAACGTTATTAAAGTCAAAAACTGACACATAGACACTGAATGATTTAATAAGAGAATGAAAGGAAAATGTGACATCAAAATAATTATTACAGCTAAAACTGAAAAGAACAACCACACAAAGATCAAGTGTTTGCAAGCATGCCATCAGTTCACTGATTTGGAGAACTGTATATTCATATCAATATGCAAAAGGCACTTTTCACAAATAAGATACAAACTGGTGTATCATTACGTAATAACATAATTTAAATAGCATATACAGTTGAGGTCAAAAGTTTACATACACCTTGCAAAATCTGTAAAACGTTAATTTTACCAAAATAAGAGAGATCCTACAAAATGCATGTTATTTTTTTATTTAGTTCTGACCTGAGTAAGATATTTCATATAAAAGACATTTACCTATAGTCTACATAAGAAAATAAGTTGAATTTATAAAATTGATCCCGTTCAAAAGTTTTTAATACTGTGTTGTTACCTTAATCATCCACAGCTGTTTTTTTTCTTTTTTAAGTGATATTTGTTCATGAACTGTCTGTTGTTCTTTTAAAAAATCCTTTAGGTCCCACAGATTCTTTGGTTGTTCAGGATTTTTGTGTATTTTAATTCTTTCCAACAATGACTGTATGATTTTGAGATGCATCTTTTCACACTGAGGACAACTGAGGAACTCATATGCAACCATTACAGAAGGTTCAAATGCTCACTGATGCTTCAGAAGGAAAAATGATGCATTAAGAGCCAGGGGTGTAAACGTTTAAAAAGAATGAAGATGTGTACATTATTTCTTATTTTTTCATTTAATACTGCCCTTCAGAAGCCATAAAAGATACTTACATGTTCCCCAGAGGACAAAATAAAATTACATTTTCCCTGATCTTCAAAATAAGAATTTTCTTCTAAAGCATCAGTGAACATCTGAACCTTCTGTAATAGTTGCATATGAGTCTCTCAGTTGTCCTTAGTGTGAAAAGATGGATCTCAAAAATCATACAGTCATTATTAGAAAGGGTTCAAATACACAAAAAAAAAATAATCTAAAAACAAAAACAAAACAACAAAAAAAACAAAACAAAGAATTTGTGGGATCTGAAGGATTTTTCTGAAGAACAGCGGGCAGTTTAACTGTTCAGGACAAACAAGGGACTATATGTAAACATCTTTTATGTGAAATATCTTATTCAGGTCAGTACTAAATAAAAAATAACATGCATTTTGTATGATCCCTCTTATTTTGGTAAAATAATTTACATTTTGCAGATTCTGCAAGGTGTGTGTAAACTTTTGACCTCAACTGTACATTCTTACTGAAAAAAGGACATTGTTAAGACTTTCATACCCTTTTGTGAAGTGCCAATACTATGCCAGATTTGTGACATTTGATAGCATGATTGCAAATCTTAAAGGCACACATTTGAAGGAATCTGTGGAGTCAACCCCGCCTGCAAACAGACACAGCCATCATCCCACCACGCACAGAGGAGCGTTATTAGACGGTGAGAGACTTACTGTACCAGCCTCTAGCTCGAGACTGTCGGAGCTGGAGCTCAGATCCTGGGAAAAGGAAGAGGAGGGAGGGAGGGAGTTACAGTGCAAGAGCAGGGGAGGGTGGAGGAGGGGGTCAGAACAAGACAAAAACACATCTCAAGGTTACACTAGTCCCATCTGTTTGAGCAGCAGGGCCTGGCCGTGACTCTGCAGGCCTGAAAAATGTACTGTGTCATGTTTATCTCTGGCTGCTGATGGTGACTGGGCCTAATCTCTGAGAGCCGCTCTGATCAAACCCATGTAAGTCACCGTGATTGGCGATGAGGACAAGATGAGGGATTACAAGAGACACACACACGCATGCATCTATACACACTCCTCTGGCATGGCCATGGCTCACGGCTGGATTACTTTTATTATCTACACAGCCATCATCTACAATCATAAACCCTTTTCAGAAAATAATTAAAACATTTACAGCATTAGGCATCATGGTGGATTGCCAAACGCACACTCTTAATGATCTTTGATCATACCGATTATGGCACTATAAAAAAAACCCCCTGCTGATCAGCAAATCAGAAGATATTTAATGTACTGTAATGAGGCGCAGGACTTTCAGCCAATGAGTTTTCACAATGGGTGTGGTAACGTCACAGAAATATTTGTCACTATTCATGGCTGGGTAGGACGAGAACATAAAGCAGAGTTTAAATGGCTTGTTGATATATCATGGCAAGCCTGGTTAAGACGCAGCTACTGTACTAATATACTAACATGAAAACTACTATTATTCTATTGTTAAACATCCAAATTATAAAAATAGTAGTGCTAAATTATTATAATATTTAGGCTATACTTGGGCCCTAGGATTTCCGCGATGCGGAAAGCGCGGACGGAATTGCGGAATGATGGAATTTACTGAATAACACGAATTTGGCAAAGTTTTAATGAATTAATCAAAAGTAGGTCATTACACTTAAATCAAATCGCAATATGGACTACTATCTATAAATATTACGCTGCAAAAATACCATTTAAATGAGAATGTTCTGCATGTCTCTGTTTTAATGAATGGAGCAGACGAGCGGTTTTGTTTACTACACACACACTAAAGCATGCTTGACGCTTGCGGTGATTTCAGCATTCGACCGTTCCAATTTATGAAAACTAGTATTATATAATATACACACAGAAATGCAAAGGTAGACACGGCAACCCGTCAAGATAAAATACCGGTATAACTTAAAGACATTGTGCCTGAAACACATTACTACCATTACTACTACTACTACTACTACTACTACTACTACTACTACTACTACTACTACACTACTACTACTACTACTACTACTACTCTACTACTACTACTACTACTACTACTACTACTACTACTGCTACTACTACTATACTACTACTACTGCTACTCACTACTACTACTACTACTACTGCTACTACTAATAAAAAAACTGAAAATTTTTGGGTTAAATCACAACATTTCTTCTATTCTAGTTTTAATTAGGTAATTCCTTTTTTTTTGCAAAAAAAAGTTTAATTTTCAATAATTAAAAGATAAATGCAATTAATGTTTTATGCCTTCATTTGATAACCAGAACATTTTAAATGCACAAAGAATTTCTGAGGGTAAAAAAAAAACAAAAAAACAAAAAAACAAAAAAAAAACAAAAAACTTTCATAAGGCTATTTTAAGAATAAATGTGAATAAATTAAATATGCATTCAAATAATTAGACATGCTAAAACACAGAATTTGATAACAATAAAACATATGGTGAAAAAAAAAATATATATAGGGCCCTAAACATGTCATTTTTGTTAAACCTGTATTAAATTGATGTGAAACTGTATAAGTTTCATGATATTAATTAATTAGACATGCTCTTTGATTAATACAATTTTATTTAACCGTTAAAAAGGAGTTGATAAAAAATTAAAACGGAAAAAAAAGGAATCCAGAAAAATTTAAACGGAAAAAATAAAACTGATTTCATAGGGCCCTACTATACTATATCATTGCAAAAATGAGTGGTAGGCTGGAGTGTGTGGACATGAGACACAGATACAGATACACACGTTCTGCTAGCGCCACTATTCATTATTACATTAACCTTCAGACTGCATGAATTAATCATGCTTTTACTCACGTCACAGACCGTGTGCTCCTGCTCACCAACCCACGACAAAAACCAAAAGGCCACAAACATAAAATGGATTACTTCCTGCCAGATACTAAGACAATAAGCCACAAAAGTGGTTTTGCCTTGGTTAAGGAGTGCTGACAAGAATGTAAATGTTTAAATGTTCCATAAATAATAGCATGTATTAATAATAATAATAATAATAGATTTAGTATGTTTGTGTGTGCATGTATGTATGTATGTATGTATGTATGTATGTATATATATATATATATATTCTATTTTTAATGGTTTTTAAAGATGTTTGCTCAAAGCTGTATTTATTTGATTAAAAATACAAAAAAAAAAACAAACAAAAAAAAAAAAAAACTGTACAATTATGAAAATATTATTTCAATTTAAAATAACTTCAACTTAAAAATATGTGAATAGATTTTAAAATGTAATTTATTCCTGTGATACAAAGCTGAATTTTCAGCATCATTACTCCAGTTTTCAGTGTCACATGATCCTTCAGAAATCATTCTAATATGCTGATTTATTATCAATGTTGAAAACAGTTGTGCTGCTTAATATTTTGATGGAACCTGTAGATAAATGAATAAATAAAATAAATTTACCTGTAAAATGGCTATAAAAATGTAAAACTAAAAATACAATTGGTTCTGCAAGGCCAAAGAAAATGTAACTACGGAAACATCCTGATTGTCGAGACCTGGTCTATGATGCACTAGTTGGTTATGCAAATAAACAAATCCACACTACCCAGCTGGCTGCACGAAAGTGCAAGCACAGTAAGCACTGGAGCCTGACTAGCCCCTAAATCAGAAAGCAGCCCTTTAACATCCTGCAACTGAGAAAAGCAAGACTCTCCTCTACCCCTCTGCCATCTGGAAAAAGATACCAGAGCATCCAAGCCAGATCAGCAAAGCTTCTTCCCCCACAGCGTATGATCACTGGCCACCTAATCTGCTTGCCACCCACCTGAAACTCAACGGATCGGCACTCGTAATTACAACCCCGCATTGGCCACTAATAAACATGCTTTGCATTCAACTTGCATTGACCAGACTCTGTTCTCTAGGGCCGTGTAACAGCTGCCGAACAGCTGTCGTGTCTCGGTTCTCAGGGAGTGTCAAACAACGGTCTTGCTTCGATTTTCAGGGACTATCAAGCAGCTGTCATGTTTGCTTGTACCTCATCCAGCAAACAGTCACTTTACAATTCAGTCTTGTTTACAAGAACATGCGTCCTATGAAGGCAACTCGTGCACAGGCAAGCAGCACCCCGAAAATGTAAAATGAAATAAATACTGATTACCACAAAAAAAAAAACAACAAAAAAAAAAACAACCAAACAAACAAACAAACAAACAGTTTTTGAGCAGTAAAACTGTTTTTTTTTAAAAAGTCTCAACAAAAACAGTACATTTTATAATTGTACTATATAAAATAGCAGGTTTTTATTTGATTACACTTCAAAATGTAATTTATTCCTGTGATTTCAAAGTTGATTTTTTAGCATCATTACTCCAGTAACATGATTCTCCACAAATCATTCTAATATTTCGACTTGCTGCTCAAAAAACAACAACATTTATTATTATTATGTTGAAAACAGCTGAGTAAAATTTTTCAGGTTTTTTTGATGAATAGAAAGTTCAGAAGAACATAATTTATCTGAAATAGAAAGCTTTTGTAACATCATAAATGTGTCTTTATAGTCACTTTTGATCAATTTAAAGCATCCTTGATAAATAAAAGTATTCATTTCTAAAGCAGAAATGTGAAGTGTATATTTTTATAAAGCACTTACATCATTATTCTGTTAAAACTGTATTATTGAGCTGTAAAGCTGTCATTTTATAGTCATTTTGGTGATTTAGACATTACATTATATATACACTGCCTTTCAAAGTTTGGAATCAGTATGTTTAACGGTAAAGTCTCTTATGCTCATCAAAATTCCATTTATTTGATCAATATTATCATTATTATTGTTATTATTATTTTATTGCAATTAAAAAAAAAAAAAAAAAGAGTTTTCTTTTTTAATATACTTTAAAATATAATTTATTTCTGTGATGCAAAGCTGAATTTTCATCAGGCATTACTTTAGTCTTCAGTGTTACACGGTCCTTCAGAAATCATTTTAACATGCTGATTTATTACTTTTATTATCAATGTTGGAAACAGTTGTGCTGCTTAATATTTTTTTGGAACCTGTGATACTTTTTTCAGGATTCTTTGAATAAAAAGTTTAAAAGTACAGCATTTATTCAAAATAGAAATCTTTTCTAACAATAGAAGTCTTTACTTTACTATCATTAATTTAACACATCCTTGCCGAATAAAAGTATTAATTTCTTTCAAGGAAAGAAAGGAAGAATTTACTGACCCCAAACTTTGAACTGTAGTGTATATTGTTACACAAGATTTCTATTTTAAATAAATGCTATTCTTTTAAATGTTTTATTCAAAGAATTCTGAAAAAAAGTATCAAAGGTTCCAAAAAAATAAGAAATTATGTAGCACAACTGTTTCCAACACTGATAATAAATCAGCATATTATAATGATTTCTGAAAGATCATGTGACACTGAAGCCTGGAGTAATGATGCTTTGTGTCACAGGAATCAATTCTGATTTAAAGTATATTACAATAGAAAACCACTGTTTAGACTTCTTTAAAATACATTAAAAATCTTACTGCTCCCAAACTTTTGAACGGCAGTGTATGGATATAACTTTACACAAAAAAGTATTATTTAGTATTTCATTCACACTAAAATCATGTTTTTAAAACACACATTATTTACGTCTTATAGCTATATTATTGAAACTATGTGCATCAAAAACAAAGCCAAACAAAAGCATAGGTCCCATCTGTTTTCAAGGTAAATGCCTCACTGTAAGACAGATTTAAGCTCTGGTTGAATTGGCGTGATGTGGGTGAAAGTTGTCAGTCCTCATAGTCACACATGGGTCCAAATTCCACATGATAACACACAGTAGACTTTCTCTCATGGCAAACCTCTATCCTGACTGGCTTTCAAAAAGAGAGAGATGATAAGCCTTGTTTTATCTTCCCAGAATAAATCTTCACTGTTTGAAAAACGAAAATCCAACATGCTGAAATATTTACACGATTAGGTTGAAAAACTGCAGCCTAAATGTGCAAATAAATCACAGCAGCTGTTAACTTATCAGTGCAGTTTGTGTGGGCTATAAGATAAGGCTCCGCACCCGACCAAGAAAACCTGTATTCGTGCCCAATATAGCATTTCAGGATTTTAATTTACATAATACAGCTGTTTCTCAAAGAAAAGCCGTCAAGCCTTTAAGCAAATCTATACTGACTATGTTTGTTCATGCTTAACGCATTTCACATTAGACACCCACAGGTGGAGAGGAAACCACAAAGTGGCATTCCTTTGTTAACACCTTTGGCTATCGAAAGAAGTTTGCTGAAGTGTGTAAACGGTGTGGAGGAGTTTTTGAGCAACGCATTTCATAATAGCTGATCTTTACTCCATTTACCAGTGGCTCACTGCCATGTGAATGGCGACATCACTGTTGCCATAGCAGCACATGCTGCGCCGAGATCACGTTCGGAGAAAGAGGGAAGGGAAGCAACCATGCTGCAGGAAGATAAATGAGGAAGGCGAGTGATCATGTGCACATGCCTGAACGTCAGAACTGAGGGTGTGTGCTGTGTGACGAAGTTGAAATGAAGAAAACCGGAAGGGAGCTCTAAAGTTACACATTACAATAGAACTTGATCCATGGTAGGTTATTACATAACGTTCTGCCCTACAGTTTCACTGATACACTATAATGGCACTGGCCATGTTAATAGGGTCAACTCTATACTAACAAACAGTTTCCATCTAGATTGATGAAAAGCTGTTACATAAGCTTACTATAAATTTAAACAGTGACCAATTTGAAATTAATAATACCATGAGGTATTATACCACTGACACACACAAATGAATTCATGTCCTTATCGACACGCGGCTTGCGTAAAACTATCCTGACATTTGATTATATACCATAAAGCCTTATCAGAAAATAAAGCATGTATTATGCTGTATTGCTAAATTGTAACTACTCCCCACTCCCTCAACCTCAACGATTAGCCTGATATTAGGGGAACAAAGATAAACGGACAATATGAAGTTCAAAGTGATTACTAATTTTGTTTGAACAGGGAAAAACTACTTTATTAATTGTCACAGAGTAAAAACCATATAGTATTCTAACACTAGTGACCGATATACTACCATTTGAGGTCAGTATAACAATTTTTAAAATAAATGAAACTTTTTATTCAGAAAGAGCTACCGTAAATATATCAAAACTTAGTTTTTAATTATTAATATGCATTGCTAAGAACTTCATTTGGCCAACTTTAAAGGTGATTTTCTCAGTATAACATTTTTTTTTTTCAAACAGTTATATTTCAGCCAAATATTGTCCTACCCTAACAAACCATACATCAATGGAAAGCTTATTTATTCAAAGAAGTATACATCTCAATTTCAAACAACTGACTGGTTTTGTGGTCCTGGGTCAGGATACTATCCTGAAATCCTGTTGATAATAATATAAAATGTTTTTTGAGCACCAACTCAGTATATTAAAATGATTTCTGAAGGATCACGTGACACTGAAGACTGAAGTAATGGCTGCTGAAAATTCAGTTTTGCCATCAGATGAATAGATTACAAAATATTTCAAAATATATTACAATAAAACAGTTATCGTAAACTGTACTTTCTCCTATGACAAAAGAGCAAACTGATTCATACAAACAGGATCTGATCTGTCTGTCACATTGACCCTGGATCTAATCCTGGAGCTGTGAATCGCATCGTGCCACTTATTAGCAGCATGAGAGGTGATTTGTTAGTGGCATGACATTTGGCCATAAAGACTATCATCATGACTGTGCAAATGAACACAAAAAGAGAGGGGCTGTCTTAACAGAAGGGTTGCAGAGAATCCTCTGGGAATCAGTCAGCAGTGGTAGTTAATTATTTTCTGAGAGCAAAAACAAAAATCTATTTATCCCCCTGCTGACTTCTGCCTTCACTGTGATTAGAGCTGAAAAATTAACATTCATAGGTGCCACGTGGCAGACCAACTCAAACACACTAGACTACACATCTCTGTTACAAAACCTAGTAAACTATACCCATCTAGACAGCATTTTAAAGTCTTGATGAAACGGACAGAGCGACAAATCGTTTCTTCCATATTGTGACTTACATATAAGTTGAAACTGATTGCAGGGAAACAAAAAAAGTTCCCTGACTTGGCTCTATCTGCTGGTTGTTGATTTGATCAAGACAAATGTTAAAGGGATAGTTCACCCAAAAATTAAAATTCTGTAATTAATTACTCACCCTCATGTTGTTCCAAACCCGTAAGACCTTTGTTCATTTTCAGAACACAAAGCAGGATATTTCTTATGAAATCCAAGAGCTTTCTGACCCTCAGCAAGGGTCCATGGTCATGGCATAGAAACGCAGAAATAAGAAAAGTTAAAACAGTCCATGTGACATCAGTGGTTCAACCATAATTTTGTGAAGCTACGAGAATACGTTTTGTGTGCAAAGAGAACAAAAATAACTTTACTGAACCATTTCTTCTCTCCCGGGACAGTATATCACCATTATTGAGAGTACCAGGACACATGTTGTGGTACTCTCTATAATGGCGTTGTAGGACCCTTGCTGTCTATAGAGGGTCAGACAGCTCTCACATTTCATCAAAATATCTTAATTTATGCTCCGAAGATGAACAAAGGCCTTATGGGTTTGGAAGGTGAGTAATTAATAAGGGTGAGTAATTAATAACAGAATTTTCAATTTTGGCAGAACTATCCCTTTAATGTGAGCTTGCAGTCATAAAAAGGGTGGAGCTAGGCAGACTAAATTATTGGAGAAGTCCAGCAAACATCACTATAACAAAATCTGTTGTTTTGCTAGAAAATGGAGTAATGACATTCTGATAAAAAAAAATTATCAGGTGAAAAGTTTAGAAACACATGCATGGATGAATCGCTCACAATTACTCACCTTTTACTCCCTAATCGCTTTCTGTACACACACAATTCACTACAATACAGGAGCGACAGCTGCATTCGACAACCGCATTAACTCCCAAAAAATACAGGTAATGGCAACCGTGTTTACAGAAATTCCACGCAGTGTGTACGGAACCGAACTGAACAACTAGTTGTTAATGACGTATTTAAATGCGCATCAGAAATGTTTCTTCGTCTGTATGTGAGCTGCAAGAAAATAAGTGTTAAAGAAGTGTTAACCTTAGCACATTTTGACACAGGGCTAGTTGCACTCACAAGCTCTGCAGTAAAGTGTTGCCAGATCTTCATAGAAAAAAAAAAAACAACAAACAAGGACAAGCACAAAAGAAAAAAAACACTAAAACGCACAAATGCTTTATGTTATAACACACACATAAAAAAAAACATGTCTCATATCCACATGAGCCAAGATCAAACAACATGCCTAAAACCACTTGTAAATACGAGGACATGGCAACACTGCAAGACAGCGCTCTATAAAGCAGCCTCCCGGGCATAAACAAAACACAGCATATCTATCAGTGGTAGGTTAGTTAAAAATCAACGGACAAAAAGAGTCTTTAGCTAAAAAATGAAAAAATTCGTATTCACTCCCACAAGACGCTAAAATTTTGCTATGGTTACAAATCTGGGAGTGACTGCTGTTCCATACACACATGGAACAATAATTTAAAGGACTCACTCCCGCATTTAAATGCGGTTGTCACTCCTAAAACTTGTAGTGTGTATGTGGCCAATGAGATCAAACACCTGCATTTAGAAAGTTGACGTTGATGTTGACGTTAAAGCAAAATCTGTTCTGAAAACGATATTATACTGCCTTCTAAGATGCCTTGTTTTGGCTGAATTGTAAGGCACCATCACAATTTAATGTCATTTTATATTTAAGCATATATTTAATTCATTTCAGATTCTAATGCTTCTTAGATGTTAATATTAATTTATCAGAATCAGTTCTAAGTTGACTCTCCCGTAGTTTCTATATAAAACAGCTCTTGAAAAGTGTGGAAAATCAGTCACTTTTTAGGTTCCATTTCAGTTAGGATGCTGCCTATGAAAGAAGGTCATATTGCGGGTAAAATAATAGCTCATCCATCCACCATTAAAGTACATGAATATTTCTTTTACAGTGCTTGTCTGAATGTCAGCGCCACATCAAGTGGAACGTCGACACGCCTTTTCCAGCGCAGCCATAGAAACCACACAAATCTGAGTTGTTGGCCTTGCGCATTTGCATGAAACAGCTGAGAAACAACATCTGTGGGAGGTGGAAGCGACGGCCAGAGACGGATCATCTAAAAGCAGCTTACTTGTAACTAGCTAGGTAAGCAAGCGTGTGACGTAACAGGTGTCTCACCTCATCCTGGCTGGTCTCTACTTTGGGGTTGCTGGCCGTTCTCTTCAGGTTGCTGCTGAGGCTGATGCTGACGGTGGCGTCGGATTTGGAGCGTTGGTGGGTGCGTTTGGAGGGCGAGAGGCTGTGTTCGCTCATGCCCTGACCGTGATGGAGGGGCGGGGGACAGGAAGGGGGCGGCTGCGGCACCTCCCTGCGGATGCGCTGGCTGGAGGGCTTGAGCTCGTCTGACAGGATGAGTTTACGCAGTTTGGTGCCACGCGAGTGGCGCTGCGTGGAGATGTGCATGTCAGAAGAGTAGGCCCCCAGCAGCCAGGCGCACTGCAGGGAGAAATTGATGCTTTGCCGGCAGCGGTGCACCACGTAGGGCTTGATGGCATCACCCACATCCTCGTCCATGTGGATGTACATATTGAGCAACTGGGGCAAGTAGAAGTCCACGTCTTCGTTCCGAAAGCTAAAGAGCCGATTGCCGATATAGGCTTGCACGCCGGGCTCCTTGGAATTGTAAAGATAAGAGATGGCCATGGAGATATCAAACAGCTTGGACTCGAAAAGCCGCAGGAGCCAGGACTGCTTGGAAGAGTTGTTCTTTTGACGGCGCCGCACGCTCTTCACAGGCTCTGCTTCCTCCTCGCTAATCTTGGGAGGTTTTCCTCCATCGGTGGGCTCGGGGTGCGCTGTACCGTTCACCAAAACTGGCTCTGAGCTGGGTGAAGATACCTCTCCATCAGCCTTCAGAAACTTCACCTTTTGAAGTACCTCCTGGCAGGCTTTCTTAGCCACCTCGGTATCGATGACCAGGCTGAGTTCGCCCACTCCCTCGGATATGACATCTAGAGGGGGGCTGGAGGCAGGCAGGCCTTCGCTGGCACTCGGGCTGGAGCTGGTGAGGGGACGCAGGCCGGAGGAAGGAGATGAGGGAAGGGACAACGAGGAGGTGGTGGAGGTGGAGGAAGAGGATGGGCTCTTCTGTAGCTCCTCGAGCTGAGTGGGAGAGAGCTCCAGCTCTGTGTCACCCATGGCCACTGCAAAAACACAGGGAGACAACAAAATTATGAAAACATGAAGATTGATAGGGCAGAAATCCTCATTAAAGGTTTAGTTCAACCAAAAATGAAAACTCTGTCATTAATTACACACCTCCATGTCGTTCCAAACCTGTAAGACCCTTTGCACCTCTTAAGGACACAAATTAAAATATTTCTGATCAAATTGGACTGCTTTCTGAGCCTGCATAGACAACGCAACTACTATGTTAAAGGGCCAGAAAGGTAGTAAGGACATTGTTAAAATAGTCCATGTGACATCAGTGGTTCATCTGTAATGTTATGAAGTTATAAGAATATTCTTTGTGTGCAAAGAAAACAAAAATAACGACTTTATTCAATTTCTTGTGAGCTCATGGCAGAGAATGACAGGGAAGAGAAGAAATTGTTGAATGAAGATGTTATTTTTGTTTTCTTTGCACAAGCTCTCAGATTTGATCAAAAATATCTTAATTTGTGTTCTGAAGATGAACGAAGGTCTTATGGGTTTGGAATGACATGATTTATTTATATTTGATTTGATTTTAAGTTTATTGCCACATCAGCTTCATAGGCTATTTCTTTGCAAACAAAGATTATACATTAAAAAAAGATACAGTAGTACACACAATACAAAAATTTAAATAAAGCAATTATAAAACAAACTGTACATACAAGTCTATAAAAGATCCTTTCAAATTTACTTTTGAAATAAATCGTAAACGTTTTTCTGGGTCCATCTTATAAAACAAGTGCTTAAGAGTTTGTCCTGATTGGACCGACATGAGGGTGAGTAATTAAAGACAGAATTTTCATTTCATTTTCATTCAAGCTGTTCGTGCATATATAAGATATGTAAAGTTGCAATAATTAACCTCTCAAACCAAAAGAGATACCAAATATTTAAATGTGTGCACTGCATTTTTAATGGGGGATTGTTTCCTGAACATGGGAGAGTAGCCTACAATGCCGGCTGTGCACATAAAGGCTGTTTCTATGTGGCAATTCAAACTTTGCAAGGACAGTCTGGTGCTTCTGACTCACAGCCTGCAAGTATGTTTTCAGAATTTTTAAAGAATTTACTACTGATTATTCAAATGCGAGTTTTGAACAGTGTAGAGTAGTGCTTGTTGTTTGTCGTTTCTACGATCAGAAATGCAGACAAGGTTTTATGTTTATGCAACGCAACGCGTAAAAAGACAGTATAGGACATTATAAGCAGTAATTATGTTCCCACTGGATGCAACAAATGCCTCATTTATTATGGGTTTTATTGTTTTTGTCTGGTTGCGGCGGGACTAGGCATCACAACAAGGTAAGAGGCAAAACATTTCCATCACACGCTTGAGGTATGCGGCCAATCACAACGCACCGGATAGCTGGCTAATCAGAGCACACAGTGCTTTTCAAAACGATGAGCTTTGTAAAATTCGATGTGTTTCAGAAAGGCGGGGCAGAGAGGAGCAACAATAATGTACAGTATGTGAAAATTAATGTGTTTTCTGAACCTGAAACCGCGTAAACACATTGCATTACACCAAAGACACAAAATAATGTTCTTTTTAGCAACATCATATGACCCCTTTAAAATACCAACACACATACAAAAGTCTGATAAATCAGAGAACAAACAGAACTTCCATGAAGAACTTTCTGCAAAACTGAAGGTTTGCCCAACATGTGACCGCAAACATTGTTAACAGCCATTCAAATATAAAATTCACAATAACCTAGAGGAACAGGCTTTACTAAGAGCCACTTCCCCAGGGTCATGCCGTCCCACTGATCCACGGCTACGCGGGACAGCGCCATAATCCGCCTCCAGCAGATTACCTCACCATTACCAGCAGGCCAATATCAGATAAAGCAAAGCATCAGTCTCAGATTCCACGAAGCTGCTACATTATAAAACCCATTGTGCTTTAAAACAGATCATGCTGTCAAAAAGAAGCAGTTCACTATATAAAGCTCAGCTCAGTCACGGCTAGAATGACCTGTGGTTCTACTTTCATGTTGTTAACAGAAGTGACGGAAAGTCCTCAAATTAACAATGGAAAGTCAAATAGGTTAGATTAGTTTGGCTAAATGAAAGACAAATCAGCAGGAGCTAAAGTGTTTGTTCTTAGATCACTGAAACTGTAATAGATGAAATCAAAACTGATTTTGAAAGTGATGAGATTAAAGCAAATGCCAACTGGTGG
This sequence comes from Labeo catla, assembly GCA_012976165.1. Taxonomy (NCBI): domain Eukaryota; kingdom Metazoa; phylum Chordata; class Actinopteri; order Cypriniformes; family Cyprinidae; genus Labeo; species Labeo catla. Next base: position 564,728 of record VONZ01000238.1, read on the forward strand.
AGACTGAGTCAGCTTTGATGAAGATGCCAGCTCTCCTCTCACACATCACATGCTAAATTCAACTCTAATGGATGGTTTAATTTGAACTGACAGTTTGTATGTTGTTCTAGCTTGCCAGCTTTCTCCAAGTTACAGGCTGTGAAACTGAAAAACGCTGCTCAACGACAAGTCTAAACTGATAACAGTACAAGTTGCAACACTGATTCACACAATCAAACCACAAGCACAGGCCTACTTCTATTGTTCGGTATCAAAACGTTTCACTAAACTTCTCCGATTGCAATGGAAAGAGTAAATTCAAGCAGCCTTTACCCTGAAATGTGAGAGGAAGACACAGTGATCTAGAGGAACACAAAACATCAAGATCACAAATGATCAGTCTCAAGAGTCTCCTTCTGCCAACACCTACAATTCAAAATCATTATTATCTAACAATTTGATGAAACCCTTCAGTAACTACATTATAAGACTGTCCAAGTATATACAAACCACGAAATCCAATCATCTTGTGATCAAACATGATGAAACTAAATTAACAAACCTAAAGTCTAAGTCTGTAAAGACAATCGGTAGCTATAAAATGGATTAATGTAAAGAATCAGTTGATTTGATCGAGACATAACGATCTAGATTAACTAATACACTAGTTAACTGTCAGTGTTTTTTTTTTCTTTTTATGTAACGTAGCTGAAAGTATAAAGAAAACAGAGTAACTTACAAACACATCAAGCTAAATATTTGCAGTTACGGCTGCCAAAACTCACAATAACACCCATATTTATACTCTATTCTCTTTTACAATCAAAACATGACTTGTTTTGTCTTACTTCAGACGTTAAAAAGTAAGCACTCTATCAGTCAGATGACTTTTGCACTCAAGTTAGCATTTGAGCCTGTTTAGCTGAAACCTTTAAGAGACACGTCGACTACTTTTCTCTCTTGTAGGGCTCAAAGAGATTTTTGCTTAAAAACACTATAACATTACGTGTGCTAAACAAGAGCATAACTACATTAACACTAGCTATTATTAAATATTCAACTGTTATGGAGGCCTGAAAGGATAAGCCTCATAAAAACACAAACGGATGCTACACTTAGCCAAGCGGCTAACGCAACGTCTCTACTTCACTACGTTCTTCTACTTTTGAACCGACCCGAGGAAACATGTAAACATACGACTTACCTCAAAATAAACCGGGTGAAGTCTTAAATGGTCGGTTTATCTGTGTTTTAACTGCCCCATTTGGGAGCCGCGCTTCTCCTGTTGCTGAATAGCCGGTGTGGTTCGCTAAGAAAGTGAGTGGAGAAATGACACGCCGGGGCTGCCCACATCAACTGCCTGATTCCAGCATACAACACGTACGGAATGCGTCTCAAAACACAGAGCGCTGCCTACCAAGACAGCTTTCTTGGGCGTTTAGGCAATGCCCACAAATGCTGTCTTGGTCGGAAGCTCACTAGGATTTGAAACACAGCTAAAGAGAGTGATAAACATTTTACATGCTTCTTTTATAGTGTTTATGCATTTTCGAAAGGGGAAACGCATTTGGTTTTAATCTGTGCCGTTTTGCTTTTGACTTACATAAGAAATATTGGTAACACTTTACAATAAGGTCCATTAGTTAACAACTTTAGTGAACATGAACAGAATGACCAATACATATGCAACATTTATTAATCCTATTTAATGTTAAATCCAACATTTACTAATGCAGTATTAATATCACAAGTTGTGCTTGTTAACATTAAAGTTTTTGAACAGTAAGGTTTTTTTTTTTTAAAGAAGTTTCTTCTGCTCACCAAGCCTGCATTTATTTCATCCAAAGTACAGCAAAAACAGTAGTAAATATATGAAATATTTTTACTATTTAAAATAACTGTTTAATTTAATATAACGTAATTTATTCCTGTGATTTCAAAGTTGAATTTTTAGCATCATTACTCCAGTCACTTGATCTTTCAGAAATAACTTTAATATTCTGATTTGCTGCTCAAAAAACATTTATTATTATTATTATTATGATGATGATGATGTTGTTGAAAACAGCGAAGCAGAATTTTTTCAGGTTTCTTTGATGAATATAAAGTTCAGAAGAACAGCATTTATCTGAAATAGAAATCTTTTGTAAAATTATAAATGTCTTTACCATCTCTTTTCATCAATTTAAAGCATCCTTGCTAAATAAAAGTATTAATTTTTATAATTTCATAATAATAATATTAATAAGAATGTTTCTTAAACAGCAAATCAGCATATTAGAATGATTTGTGAAGGATCATGTGACACTTTAGACTGGAGTAATGATGCTGAAAATTTAGCATTGATCACAGGAATATAATACATTTCTTTTTTTTTTTTTCAAATAGAAAGCAGTTATTTTAAATAGCAAAAATATTTCATAATATTACTGCTTTCATAATATTACTGCTTTAATGATTTTGGATCATTCTTAAAAAATAATTTCAAAAACTTTTACTGGCATTTTAAAAAATGTATATGATTTTTTTTACAATAATAATAATAATTTTATTATTTTATTTTACTAACCATTTTACATACTTATCCTATTTGTTGCTGCACTGTTTTTATTTATCACAGAACATTATAAAAAAAGACACTTTTTACTGAAGTAATATTTGTCCCTATCTGCACTTTTCATACTTAATAATTTAACCCAAGTTGTGAAGTAACATTAAAACTGTTGTTAAACAAAGCTGCATTTTTCTTTCTCTGCAGCTTGATAAGGAAATGCCTTAAAAATAACAAGTAAAAATATTCCCACCTTTTATTAGTTACATGCCCATTTTGTTCTGTGTGTGTTTTTAAGCACAAAAACTTAAAATATAGCATTATTTAGAATGTATTCATAAAAGGATACTTCAAAATGTGTGCACTTACAGTGACTGTGCACTCGCTCTGTGCACTTGCATCACGTGTTTAAAATCTACTTTGCAATTCTAATGATTCGGAAAGCCCTTGCAACAACAAACGAGAAAGCCTTGAGTCACTGGGATACAAAATATTTATTTTTAAGAATGCAGAAAGCATATAAAGATGATGAAAAATTGTTTTTGCATTAAAGATATGATTCACAACATAACTGACACATAATACGATTAAGGATTCGGTCTGTACATAGATATATGTATGCATACATGATCATGATATTGATAATATACTGTATCTCCAGTGAGACTATGGGAATAATAATTCTGTGTCTTGGAACATTTTCATAACCAGATATCAGAAGTGCAGTCTCCTCCAGGATATCTGATCTCATGGGCAAGTACAGGACCATGTGGTTCTGCTCCGAAATCAACAAGGAAATTCTCATTGAGCTTCAAGCCGCCTTCATCTGTGTCCACGTCGATCTGCATCATGACTGACCCCTCCCTAAAATGAAATAAGAGGCATATTGGAGCATAATAAACCAATTTACTTTACATAGAATACTCGGGTAGCGTTACAAATACATATTTTTGTCTCACTTGACGAGGTCAGGGTAGAACTGCTTGTCCCAGGCACTGTATAAAGAGGTGGTGACGTACAGACGTTTTCCATCCAAGCTCAGCTGGATCATCTGAGGGCCTCCCTGCACACGCTTTCCCTGATGAGCAAATGAATGTTTTAACCTCCAACAAATGATGTGCTCTAATTGCTCTCTTTAGGTCTGAGTGACCTAATGATTTGGAGGACTATCAGCTGGGTCATCTGACAATTAGTCAACAGCCTTAGGCTGTTTTCCTCTACATAATGGCTAACACAAATGTTTACACAGAGCTCACACGAAGCACACTTGGAAATGAAACAAGGTACCTTGATTATCCGTGGGACTGGCTGTCTATCCAGTTCTTTGTCCTCCAATACTTTCACTGGTCCGTTTTTTAAAATGCTGCCCCCAAGGAAGATCTTAAAAATGCATTTCATGAAATTAAATGCACGTTCTACTGTTTTGACACTTCATTTGTCTTTGATACGATTTTAGAAATGTAGACAAAGGTGTCTTGACCCTGCTAATCCAAGTCATCATACCTGACCAACCATACGCGGCTTCCTCCTGTCAGTGATGTCATATTGTCGAATGTCACCATGCAACCAGTTACTGAAGTACAGGAAGCGATCGTCCAGGGAGAGCAAGATATCCGTAATGAGACCTATGGCAAAAAAAAAAAAACACATAAACGAGTGTCTAATTTTTTGCCATTATAGCAGATTGTCAAATTGAAGTCCAGCGGGAAAAAATAAGAGAAAAGCAAAAAATGTAAAAGGTTAAAAAATGTTACATTACACTAACAATATATAGAAATATGATACACAATTTAACATTCTTCAGACAATATTTTTCATTTTTTGCCATTAAAGCAGATTATTAAACTGGGATCCAGTTAAAATTTGAGAAAAGAAAATTACTAAATGTGTTTTTAGGGCTAGTAGATATAAAATGTTTAATATTTTCTAAACATTTACTAAATTTCATATTAGTTTGTTTAGAAATCAATAATTTTTTGAATAGATATTTGCTTGTTAAGTGATGACGTAATGCGTCCAACGAATGCTGTTTCCAGGTCCAAGTCTCACCTTATTTCACTTGGCAATACTCAACAACTGTTTATGAGCACTGTTTATTCATATGAAACATTTAAGTTAAACGTATTCAAACTTACGATGCACATATGGATTTTGATATGGAGTTAAAGGGGAGGATTATAATTTTTTTTGGTAGTATTATTTCACATTGTGAGTGTGTATTAGCACCGTTTGTTGTTTTCTCGTGGCATCTGATAGAGCGTTTGGACACGGAAGCGGTGACGGGTGACGTCAGGCTTAACAAGCGAATAACACATAACAGTATGTAGAAAAAAAAATATACCTTTATGTTTTATAAAGGGGGTCCTTTACTAAGGGGATCCTCAAATTTAGTTGGTTACTGATGTCAAAAAGGTTAAAAACTATACTATTGTAAAGAAAAAAATTCTATTGTAAATTTTACTGTATGTTGTATTTCTCTAATAACATTGTGCATATAATAATCTAACATCACATTGCAATATCTCGCAATTCTGACGATTGTTCTCAGAACTCTCAACTCACAATTGGGAGTCAGAAGAGCAGGATATAAACTTGCAACTGAGAGAAATAAAGTCAGAATTGCAAGGTAAAAATAATTTTTGCTTTTTTCCTTGCAATTCAGACTTCTTTTTCCCAGAATTGCACTATAGAAACTTGCAATTGCAAGTTATTCTAAAAAAAAATGGTCAGAATTGCAGAATTTATATCTTGCGCAATTCTGACTATTTTTCTCAGAATTATGTGATATAAACTCGCAAGTTATAAAGTCAGTATAATAGGATATAAACTTGCAAATTGAGAGAAATAAAATCAGAATTGCAAGAAAAAACTACTCTGACTTATTTTTCTCGCAAATCTGACTTTTTTCTCAGATTTGCATGATATAAACTCACAACTGCGAATTATTCTGAGAAATATAGTCAATTGCAAGCTTATATCTTGACTTTTTTTCTCAGAATTGTGTGATATAAACACAATTGTGAGTCAGAATGGTGGGACATAATATTGCAGTTGGAGAAATAAAGTCAGAAATGCGAGATAAAAACACAATTCTTTTTTCCCATCGCAATTCTGACTTTTTCAGAATTGTGACAAACTCTCAATTTCGAGTTACAAAGTCAGAATAGTGGGATATAAACTTTTTCATAGAATTGTGTGATATAAACTCAATTGCGAGTTATAAAGTCAGAATAGTGAGAAATAAACAACTGAGAGAAAGTCAGAATTGTGAAATAAAGCAGTTTAGATGATTTTTTCTCAGAATTGTGTGATATAAACTGCGAGTTATAAAATCAGAATACTGGGATATACACTCGCAATTAAGAGAAAAGGTCAGAATTACCAGATAAAAATGCAATTCTGACATTTTTTCTCAGAAATGTGTGATATAAGCTCACAATTGCGGGTTATAAAGTCAGAATAGCAAGATATACAATTAAGAAAAAGTCAGGATTGTGAGATAAAAACACACAATTCTGACTTTTTTTCCTCGCTATTCTGACTATTTTTCTCAGAATTGTGTGATATAAACTCGCAATTGCAAGTTAAAAAAAAATTACTATTACCTTTTTTTATTTTTCATTCAAAAGGGATTCCATAGAAACTACACACAAATTAAATAAAGCAAAAAAATATATACTATAGAATGCTCCTAAAAGCACTCACCTGGCATTTCAGGAAGAGCCCAACCTTTCACCTTTTTGCTTGGAATTTGAATGACTTTCTCTGCTGCCCAGTCCCCTTTCTGTAAAATGCAAAATTGCTTACATGTATTTAAAAAAAACAATTAAACTGGCCTTTAAACCCTATTTTAAGCCTTTAAAAAAAGGTTAAAGTGCTTTTTATGTACTTGCCGGAGTCTTGTAGAAACGGAAGATGGTGCTCTGAAGAGCACAGCCCACAAATCCTTCAGCTGCAGAAGGGTCATGCAGGAATCGGATCTCCAGTGGAATAGCCCCCTTTTCCCCCAGATCAAGAGTCTGAATCCGCTTGTGTGTGGTCCAATCCCACACATGGATGCGCCGTCCATAATGACCTACAAACAAATCTGATCATCACTGCCAGTCGGCCACAATGACTCTTGATCTTCCTCTTGATTATGCACATACCAGCTTTGACATCTGCAGGGTTGAAGCCGTGTCCCAGTGCTTTGGGCGCTCCCCACTCGGTGCTGATCATGACGTTGTGACGAGGCTGGTACCAGAAGTCATAACCAAATGGAGCTGCTTCACCTGGCTGCTCCCAGTTGCCAATGACTTCGAAAGTCTCACCATCCAACAACACAAATCCACCTTGAAATGAACAGAAATAAAAGTAAGTGTAAATGTGTATTGAAAAGACAGATAGGTGAACACAGCATCCTACCTTTGCCATTGCCGCAAGGATCGCCCATGGCACTGATCATGATTTGGCCACTGCCTAAGCAGTGAGAAGTGTGGGGGTTGGCAAGGCCACATTTCCAGAACAGATCTATGGGCTCGACTATCTGGAGGAGGAGAGAGATGGAAAGAATTCATGGGCTTGGCAAGAACAAAACATTCTTACAATCAACAGTCATGTATTAAGGGGCGGTCACACTTGATGTTAAGCATTATGTCGTAGATGTTAAACCAAACTGCTTTGGACCCCAGTCAATAAGGGTAACAGGACATGATGTCAGGTTCCTTAGATTACTAACCCAGATGTTCATCCTCAGTTAAAACCATCACAGTTAGGATATTCCTGAAGAGACAGGCTCTTACAGTTGAAGTCAAAAGTTTACATACACCTTGCAGAATCTGCAAAATGTAAATTATTTTACCAAAATAAGAAGGATCATACAAAATGCATGTTATTTAGAACTGACCTGAATAAGATATTTCTTAATGCATTAAAACAATGCATTAAGAGCCAGGGGTGTAAACTTTTTAACAGAATGAGCATGTGTAAATAAAATCTTATTTTGCCTAAATATCTTTTTTTTTTCATTTAGTACTGCCCTTCAAAAGCTACAGAAGATACATGAAGACAAAATAAGTTAAATTTACCCTGATCTTAAAAAAATTTTTCACCCCCTGGCTCCTAATACATCGTGTTTCCTTCTGGAGCATCAGTGAGCGTTTAATCCTTCTGTAATAGTTGCATATGAGTCCCTCAGTTGTCCTCGGTGTGAAAAGATGGATCTCAAAATCATACAGTCATTGTTGAAAAGGGTTCAAATACACAAAAATGCTGAAAAACCAAATAATTTGTGCGACCTAACCAATTTTTTTGAAGAACACCAGGCAGTTTAACTGTTCAGGACAAACAAGGGACTCATAAACTAAAATCACTAAATCACTAAAAAAAAAAGTTGTGGATCAATAAGGTAACAACACAGTATTAAGAATCAAGCATATGTAAACTTTTGAACAGTGCCTTTTTCATTAAGAATCAAGCATATGTAAACTTTTGAACAGTGCCTTTTTTGAACAGTGCCTTTTATGTGAAATATCTTAATCAGGTCAGTACTAAATAAAAATAACATGCATTTTGTATGATCCTTCTTATTTTGGTAAAATAATTAACATTAACAAGGCGCATGTAAACTTTTGACCTCAACTGTATGTAACTGAGTGTTAACTAAAATGTACCTTATGAAGCCGTGGGGCCCGACAATCCGTCCCCACATCAATGACGTAGATGCGGGAAGAGATCAGGGAAGGCAGAATGAGACGATTGCGTCTTTTGGAGGGATCATCATAACAGCTGCTACAGGCGTTCCAACCACTATGGTGTAGCTCATCCTTTAGATTGGGCATGGGCAGCCTGTGAATCACCTAGACCATTGCAAAATGGTGTAAATAGAAAAAAATGTTACTAAAGTAAGCGTTATACTAGAAATATTACATAGTAGGAAACGTGGCGCTGTCACATTTTAATCCAAACTAGTTTTTAAGTGTATATTTCTAAATCACATTTGCTCTTACCTTGCAGAAATTGGGAGACTGTGGATTGACATCAACAGTTGCAAGATAGTCAGGCTTCTGAATGTCTGTGTTGCGGTAAATGCATGGCAGGTAGACAATCTCTTCTCGAGGTCCTGTAAGAAAAATTTATGTTTAAGTTTAAAGTTCAAATATCTATTGATATTTGTTTCCTAAAATTTATCAAGACATTCCATAAAGGCTGTACCATTTGTGTCCACAATATTTGATGAAGTGCATTTAACATAAAAATCTGCCATTAAGTGATTTACATGCTTAAAGGGATAGTTCACACAAAAATGAAAATTGCCCCATGATTTACTCACCCTCAAACCAAGGTGTCTATGAATTTATGAGGCATTAAATGTATAGGCCTTTTATCACTACTACTGTGTGTTAATAACATAACTATTTCTGTATTGCACAGAATTAATATATAATAAAAGGTTAAAAAGTTAGGTTAGCTGCTAGTTTGTTGTTAATCAAATATGATTACACGTAGACTAAAATCTTCAACATGCCTCCGAAAAATGTTAAAATGCTAATTTAGTGCAATCCAAAGCTACGTACATATATTGCATGGGATGAAAATGTTGAAGGCTCGAAATAAAGTCTGAGCAACAACGATCAAAAGTACATTAGAAGCGACATTCACCCACATTGCAGCGGCTAATGTTTCCACCTGCGGAAACTGAATAAATAGCCATCTCTGTCTAAGGAAAGCAGCCCGCAAACAGGAAACACGCCCCCGTTCTGGGGTATTTTGCCGTACTTAACTTTTTCACACAGTCGAAATACTTTCGTAAGCACTGCAGCTGCTAAACGCTTTTCCACGCCAGAAAACAAATTACCAAACTATTTTGGTCATTTGTATGAGTATGTATGAGTATGAGATTTGATTTTCTCGTACTTTAATATTAAATCTACATCTTTTCAGGTATACAAGCAATTTTGAACTGAATTTTAAACCAGTTCTAAATTTCAAACCAGTTCCTGAATTCGAATTGAGGTAGCAAGGGTAAAGAACTGTAATTCAAATTCGCACAGGTGGTTTAATTTTGAAACATTTTCATGAAAAACTTGGAAACATGTAGACAGCATATGGGACATTTTACATTTCAATATTTATTTCCAAGTTATCTGAAAACAATTTGGTAGACATTTTGTGGTGCTGTATCCCACAAAATGTGAAAAACCTTTAATGAATGTCTAATCTGTTGAACACTACCAGTCAAGTTTTTAAACAGTATTGATTTTTAATGTATTTTAAAGAAATCTAGATTTTCAGCATCATTACTCCAGTCTTCAGTGTCACATGATCCTTCAGAAATCATTCTAAAATGCTGATTTGCTGTTCAAGAAACATTTTAAATTATTAATATTATTAGGTGGGTAGGGGGGATGGTATAGAAATTAAAAGAAATTAGTACTTTTATTTAGCAAGAAATTAAATTGATCAAAAGTGATGATAAAGACAGAATATTACTGAATATTTCTATTTCAGGTAAATGCTGTTCCTCTGAACTTTCTATTAATCAAAAAAACTGAAAAAATTCTACTCAGCTGTTTTCAACATAATAAAAAAATTGAGCAGCAAATCAGAATATTAGAATGATTTCTGAATTCATGTGACTGGAGTAAAGATGCTAAAAATCCAGCTATGAAATCACAGGAATAAATTACTATCTCTATTAAATTACTATTACTATTAAATTAAATCTCTCTTGTGAATGCCGGTACGACAGTTAAAGTTTTAAACTTAAAGGATATTTTTCTTTCACAAATGCATTGATTCACTTCAGAATGCCTTTATTAACCCCCTGGAGCCATGTGGAGCATGTTTTATGATGTATGGATGTAGTTTTTTGAGCTTCAAAATCTCAACACCCATTCACTACCATTATAAAGCTTGGAAGACGTGGGACATTTTTCAGTCTGTATTCGTTTAAAAAGAAGAAAGTCATATACATCTAGAATGGCTTGAGGGTGAGTAAATCACATGGTAATTTTCATTTTGGGGTGAACTATCTCTTTAAATTCACAAATGAAAAATAACACATTCATTCCTTTTTGAAAATGAATGTGATAATGGTGTTTTTATATGTTTAAAGATTTTGCATGCCCATACAGTCTAAGCCATTTGAACAGATTTTGGGACACTGATGGCTCACGTATATGTGAGGGAAAACACTAGGCAAGCAAAACAATGCAGAACAATGCCATTTTGCAAGCGAGGAGGACCTCTGCTGGTGGGGAGGAAGAGCTGCAGGATCAGATGTTTTACAGTGAGCACAGTGTGACAGTGAGTCTCCAGTGCAAAGGTCACTGCTAGCCTGTAGTGACTTGCAAATATGTATTACCAAGTCACATATTAATTTATACTACCACCGTACGGTTTAGACAACATGTTTTCTTGCATTTTAAAGCACCTCACCTTTCATGGCATGCAGAGGTGTTTTATATCCTGGTCCACATCCTGAACAGGTTGAAGCTGCAAGTATAGAGTGAGAGCATACGTCACGACAAACATTACTATGTGAGTTATAGTCAGTTAATCAGTTATTGAAGTAGGCCAGACTTATGCAGTCATACAGACCCAATTTAATCTGGAAAGTATCCTATCATAAACTCAATTTTGTTTGTTTGTTCGTTTAGAATTGAATGAAAATCTGAGATTAAATGAATTTGATGAAGTGTAGAGGTTAGTTGATCTCTTGACCTACAAAGCACACCACTATAGTGTGTTTATTCTTGAAAGGCAAGATGAGTGAACTACAGCAGGATATTACTTTTTACTGCCCTGTGAATGCTGAAAATAAGGAAAAACACACATACAAGCACATAAACTCAACTGCAACATATGGTTAATCTCACTATCTAGGAGACACTGTGTCTTGCCAAGAATCGTTCAACATCCTCCCCATGATAGCAATTGTTTACGGGTTACATGACGGTCAGCCCCTTCACTGACAAACTATCTTCAAATACAGTGTTGTGTAATCACAAGCTAAGTCAACGATGAAAAAACAACCTTTTCTAAAGGTCTGTGTTCAGTGGTGTGAAGGACTAACTGTACATGCTAATGAGCCATATTGAGGTCAATAAGAAAGCCTTAAAATGTATAAGCACTACTATTATGTGTTAATAACGTAATTATTTCTGTATTGCGCGAGTTTAAAATATAATAAAAGGTTAAAAAGGTAGGTTAGCTCCAGTAACACGGAGTTGGTTGATAAACAAATATGATTACAGGTAGACTAAAATCTTCAACATGCCTCAGAAAAATGTTAAAATGCTAATTTAGTGCACTCCAAAGCTACGCACGTGTATTGCGTACTAAACATAGGGATGAGAATGTTGAATGCTCGAAATAAAGTCTAAGCAACAACGATCAAAAGTGCATTAGAAGTGACACTCACCCATACTGCTGCAGCTGCTGCTTTCACCGGTGGAAACTCACTGACCTGTCAACAAAGCGCGGTGGACGTGCAGATTTTATGTCGCGGTTGGATTAACGCTTTCAGAGATACTACCACCTAGGACTGTAAGATGATCATTAAAAACCACACCCAGGGTTTCAAATGGAGAATAAAAAAACACCTCGGTCTAAGGGAAACAGCCCGCAAACAGGAAACACGCCCCCCTGTTCTGGAGTATTTTACCTTACTGAACTTTCTCACACAGTTTAAATACTACGGCTGTTCGATTCCGAAAATTTTGCAATCGAGTCCGATTCCGACTCCTGGTTCTGGAATCTATGGGATTCGATTCCTCACTGTTGTTTTCGATTCTTGTTTTTTTTTAGATCGGAGGTACCTAATTTCGCCATCACTGTAGGATACAAAATCTTAGAAAGTAACCTTTTCATAGCTTTGTTTTTAAAAAATATGATACATTTCTGTTTAAATTATTTTTTATCTGCATTGCCCATGAAATTGGTCATAGCCCACAGCAATGTACATGCGTTTATTGCATGAATAAAACAAGACATGTACAGTTCAGCTGAATGATGTTTACTTCAGCCGTATGCGTTGCACAAAATTAACAAACTGTACACTGAAACAAAATAACCAGAACATTAAAAACATTGATATAAGAGCTTGTGTGTATCTGTCAGTCAAACGCGCTCTCGTCTCGGCTCATGTGGACAATATAAGCCACCGTAAAGTAACTTCTGAATCATTTTTGAATTGTTCATTAAAACGATCTATCCGAAAGAACCTTTTTGTGTTAACGAATCAGACTTCTAATCACTATTAGCGAGCAAGAGACAAATTAATAAGTGCTTAACGGAAGGCTGCATCCTCAAACTCAGACGTGCTCAGTACCGACTCTTTTCATCAGTTTATTTTTGTGAATCCACGTTCAGCGACGTTTGATGACAGCAGCCGAGATATGCAGCCTTCGTGTGATGCAGCCGTTCGTTTGAAGCGCCCATAAGATTGCTGAATGGGGAGTCGATTCCCCCTGACGGAGTCGATCCCAACCTTTGGAATCGACTCTCGATTCTCAATTCTTTTAGGAATCGATTCCCAGCCCTATTAAATACTTTCGTAAGCGCCGCAGCTGCTACACGCTTTTCCACGGCAGAAAACAAATGACCAAACTACTGTGTGAGATGACATTTTCTCGTACTTGAATACTAAATCTACATCTTTTCAGGTATACGAGCAATTTAGAACTGAATTTTAAATGCTCCGAATGTTCAAACCAGTTCCTGAATTCGAATTGAGGTAGCAAGGGTGCAGAACTGTGGTTAAGGTGGTTTAATTTTAAAACACTTTCATGAAGAACTAACCTACGTATACAACATATGGGATTTGTTTTCTGAAATACCATGTACATTTCTGTATATTAACTAACTTTATTATCTGAAAACAATTTGGTAGAATTTTTGTGGTGCTGTATCCCACAAAATGTGAAAAACTTTTAATAAACGTATAATCTGTTGTACACTACCGGTCAGGTTTTTAATTTTTGTAAAGAAGTCTCTTCTGCTCACCATCCTGCATTTATTTGATCCAAAGTACAGAAAAAAACAGTAAAATTTTGAAATATTTTTACTTTTTAAAATAACTGTTTTCTATGTGAATATATTTTAAAATGTAATTTATTCTTGTGATCAAAGTTACATTTTCCAATAGGGTCTGGCTGCAGACATGCACCTGCACTCTCAGACGTCTGCACTTCCGCAAGTGACGTCATTTGTTGTCTATTTTATTTTTTACTTTATTTTATATATTTATTTATTTTTTTAATTAAATCTCTCAACATTTTAGCCAGGTGGTAAAGACAATAAAAAATAAACTAAATTACAATGTCACTCGCAATCGCCATTTGCAATCCGTACAAATAGTGCCTGTTGCCAATGGAGACATATGGTGGTTAAAGATTAAAACTAATTTAGCATAACGTACAGGGTCCTGCAAGTCATCTGTACCAGATAAAAACAAGACCCGCAAATCCGTGGCCACAGAACAGCAGAATATGAATGAGAGAATATGAAGTCTCTCGTTAAGGGTTTTCCTCCCGTAGAAAACCATTAACACGTAACATGGCTTAATGTATTAAGATTCAATTAAAAGATAAAATTCGATATACAGTTTATAGACCATTTCGCTAGATGTAAACATACTGGTCCCGATACACTTCCTATTTCTTTTTTTTTTTTTACTTTACACAAACATCACAAAAAATACAACCAACATAACATTTGACTGGATGAAAATGTTACATTAGCACCTTTAAGATGTATTTGTATATGTGAAATAATAAAAAAAAATAAAAACATAATATAATATATAATATAATATATGTAGGCTACAAAGTGTTTTCCCTCGCAAAACGTGGCATTACGGATTAAGATGATAAAGACTAAACTCAATATGCTCCTAGTCATTATTAAAACAACTACACACAAGCAGGTGAGCCCAGAATAAACGCAACGCCGCGTACATTCGCGTTTTCCCATAAAGAATAACCTCTACAGCTCTTTTATATCATTGTCTTTTGTTTATATTGGTTTTCTACGGGAATAAAACGTCTATTTAACGCATTGCGTTCTGGGCTCGTCTGCTTGCCTATACAGAGTTGGTTCTTTTAATATCACCTAATGCCTTTCTTATGGCGCGTTCATATCTGCTGGTATATCGTTTGACAACAGTAAGGTTTATATTTTAATTTGGTCTTTAGCATCTTAGTCCGTTTTGCCACATTAAGCGTTTGCTGGGCAAGTATGAAAGTGAAAGTTTGCGCATTCTGTTCATGGCCATATGCTTACCTTGAAGTACATGTACATTAATAAACTATATTACAAATTTGATCGTTTAATGACACTTAATGTATCTTAATACATTAAACCATATCAAGTGTTAATAGTTTTCTACGGGAGGAAAACGCTTAATGAGAGACTTTGCGCATTGCGTTTATATTCTGCTGTTCTGTGGCCACGGATTTGCGGGTCTTGTTTTTATCTCGTACAGATGACTTGCAGGACCTTATACGTTATGCTATTAAATTAGTTTTAATCGTTTAACGACCACAGCAACTTGTCTCTATCGGCAACACGCAGCATTTGTGTGGATTTCAAGTGAGGTCGCAGGTAGCTGAGAGTGCAAGTGGCGATTGCGAGTGACATTGTAATTTAGTTTCTTTTTTCTTGTCTTCACCACATGGCTACTGTTGTAAAATGTTGAGAGATTCAATTAAATAAAATAATAAATAAATAAAATAGATTGCACGTGACGTCACTTCCGGAAGTGCAGTTGTCTGAGTGCATGTCTGCAGCTAGACCCTTCTCACATTTTCAGCATTACTCCAGTCTTAATTGTCACATGATCCTTCAGAAACCATACTAATATACTGATTTGCTGTTCAATAAACATTTTTAATTATTAGTCAATATTTAAAACAGTTGAGTACATTCTTTTCAGGATTCTTTGTTGAATAGAAAGATCCAAGGATCAGCATTTATCTGAAATAAAAAGCTTTTGTAACATTATACACTATACGATTCAAAAGCTTGGAGTCAGTATTTTTTTTTAAAGAAATTATAAAAATTATTATTATTATTATTATTTTTAGCAAGGATGCTTTGAAATGAACAAAAGTGATCATATTGATAACGATATAATCAATATTGGTTATATTGATAATACTGATCAAAGTGATAATAAAATGTTACTGTTTTGCCTGTACTTTGGATCAAATAAATACAGGCTTGGTTAGCAGAAGAGACTTTAAAAAACATAAATCTTGTTCAAAAACTTCTGACTGCTAGTGTATGTATTATTTGTATCATGGCAAACATATTTTGCCATATATTTTTCAATGTATCAAATTTAATCACAAAAAGTCAAAATAATTTTTGTAATTAATTATGCTTTCTTACAAATCAACATTCTGCTCAGTGCTGCCGCTTCTGGCTGTCCTATGGTAAAAAAAAATCATCATTGCATAATGTTCAGGTTATGCACATGCTCCACAATATGGAGTGCAAAACTCGAAGGTACAGGTTTTTAGGAATCTAAATTGAGGTGCAGTTTGGGAATCCTCCTTTCCACATTAAAATAAAGCAGGGAAGCATGGGAAAAAAAGAATGGGCTTTATACACAAATTGAGTTTATTTACGTTTTATACATGAGGAATAGTCAAAAATGCCAAGTCACACACATAACACTTTTACCTCTTAAATTATTTTTAATCCTCCTTACATTTTCATCAGAATAACATCCAAAAGACCCCCACTTATATAAGATCCCACTTACCTTCATAATCAGATGTTTACATAAAACCCCACCATTAAGTACATGTAAATTATATACAAAACTGTTGCAGCAAATGGAGATGAAATCAAAGTAAGCACCTTTACAATGAAAGGGCACCAATAATGTGCTACAGAATGTCTTTGAATTCAATGTCAACGAATGACACCTGGAGTGTAGTAGTTACACCATCCTGTGGCTACTACGGTAAATTCAGATGCTGAAATCAATGCTGAATATACATACTGATCCCACTCCATTCACTGCAGCTGCAGTGACAATAACAATACTAAGACTCTTCACCGTGTCTCACTGTTTATTCGGTCAGTAAGTAGATAAATAACCAAAATGGAAGAACTTCAAGACAGTCAGAGTCTGTTGCCTGCCATATGCAAGCTGAACTTTAATGTATAATGTAAAAACAGACTCTGTAAAGTTATGGAATAAAAGTAATGGCCTATAGTAAACGGTTACTAAATTAAACATCTTTAAATAGCATTTAAGTTTTAGATTATTTTCCTGCCTTCTGTTCCGTCTCAGTTTGAGTATGAGAGTCGTGTAGTGGCAAACGCAAAAAAACGAAACTGATGTTACACTGTGAGCCTCAATCTGGCTTGATGAACCTTTTCTCATTACAGCAGGCTCAAAAATGCTGATTTACTTTCAGAGGATGTAAAATTTTTGAAATAATTTTTGGAAAAAAAAAAAAAAAAATCTAACACTGTGGGAGCTATTGGATCGTTTTATGCTAGTAAATAAACAAAAAGAACAAACAGTAGAAAACTTTGCAAAAGTCAATCATGCAATGTCTATCCTGTAAATCTATACAGTATGTAGGATAACAAAAAATATTTTTACATTTTCACTCCACCACACAAAAGGCTGTAAATTAAATATCCACAGTAGGCCTAAATAGGTTTGTCTGACCTCAAATCCTTCACAACGTCTCTATAGATCAATTATCACCTGTTTGCAGAGTCCGTTTGGCAAGCGTTAGCTTCCTGATTCATGCCAGATTCGGAGAAACGATCTTGTTCGGAGTGGTGTGAAGGAGTCACTGATTCAGGGGATGAATGTGAGAAATCTGTGTCCTCGCTTGCAATTTCCAAACATTCATCAGTTCTTTCCTTTTGTTGCTCTGTCTTCTTTATCTCAGTTGGCGTTGCATCTTCATCCTTCGTTTCACTGACGTCTTCATTTTCTGTATCATCTGGTTCCAGTGTCAAATCAATCTTCTCGGTTACCTGGCTCACTTTGTCTACAGTATGTGTATCCATTGGCTCTTCTTCTTCCGACTCAAGATCTACAACTTCAGGTTTAAGCGTGGCCTCCGACAGCTTATTTAACAGCTCCACCGGAGAACCAGGCAAATTCGTATGTGCTTCCTGATCAGGAAGCAGGCCAGTCAAGCAGAACGAGTGTTGAATAAATTCACTCCTACCAGAGAAGCAAGACATGGCCTCTTCCAACCAGGATATGAGAAGCTCCACCAGATCTTCACGTTGAACCCCAGATGCACCAACGCCAGGGCGTTCAGCCCAACGAGCTAGAAATAACCTTTGCAGTACAGGGCGTACACACATCTCTAAAGGTTGCTGTCTGCCCGTACAGCCAGCTGGTATTATGGAGAGTAACGTTTTGGTGCTACCAACTGTGGATATGATGCTTTCAGATGTTTGGCTATGATGGCTATCCATAACCAGCAGGGCATCGTTTTTATTCTGCGAATCGAGATGTTGCTTCCACACTTTGGTGGCCCAAATTTCAAGCTCTTCCGCTGCGGTGAAACCCTCCTCTTTGGCCATAAGCAGGATTGACTCCGGTGGGCTTCTGCTTGGCGTACTAGCATGGCTTGTGAAGAGCACTGCAGGTAGCACGGTACCATTTGCGAGCATTGAAAGGTAAATCTTCATGAAGGGCTTCCCAGACCCAGTAAACTGAAAAGCAGCCTCTTTGCTTATTCTGCTATTCTCGTTTAGCATTTTGAAGTCCACAAACACAGAAAGCTGGTCCATAGCGCCAAAAAGACATTGTGGAATGTTGTTTGCCTTTATTTTACTGTGCACCAGCTCTGTGAAGCGACTGCAGTTTTCCTCCATGTCATTAGGGAGTTCCCGATGTACTGTGAAAGGGGTATCCAAACCCAGTTTGTGCTGCATCATGAAGCTCACAGCCCACTCGTAGGAAATACGGAAGGAATTGATCTCGTTGGCTTGGCTTTGGAGCTCCGAAGCTTTTTCAAAAAGTTTCGCCTCGCTGATAGGACGCTGCTGTTCCCGTTGAGTCAAAACCCACTCCACTAAACGATCAACAGCCTCTCCGGAGGTACTGCTGCTGCATTCATTTAACTGATCCTCTTTGTCTTGAAGCCAAGACTTGATGATCTGAGGTTTGGTGTCCATTTCTTTAGCCGCTTTCTGGACCCCGGCACACAGTGCAAGGAGTAGTATACGACGCTGATGGATAGAGAGAGACTCCTCTCTGTTTTTTACAGGTTGTGAAATTGTATTGGTTACTGTTACCTCTACCTTCTGTCTAGATGCTGCTTCACGTGGCACGTCTTCATCGGTTTCAGTCTCCTCAGAGTCTGAGTCAGTTTCTTCATCTTCTAGAGGGGCCATTTCCTGGTCCACGTCTTCATCTAGACTAGCATCAGCATCATTTGAGTTTGTGACATCCACTGAAGATCTGTGCAGGCTTCTTTCCAACATTTCTGTTTTGTATTTAAGTCCAGGATCTGTGCCATCCCTGGAAGGGAAATAGTGGGTCACTTTCCAGAATCTGTATAACATGAAAAATGTGGCAACTTAAAATTCGCTAACTGAAAAAAATTGTAATGTGCCATATTTACAGGTTCAAATGCTCACTGATGCTCCAGAAGGAAAAAACAAAAAACAAACAAAAAAAAAAAACATGCAAATAAGGGGGTGAAAACTTTTGAATTTGAAGATCAGGGTAACTTATTTTGTCTTCTGGGAAACATGCAAGTATCTTCTGAAGGTCAGTACTAAATGAAAGAAATATGATATTTCGGGAAAAAATAAGAAAAATGACAAAACACATCTTCATTCTGTTCAAAAGTTTTCAACCCCAGCTCTTAATGCATGTTTTTTGCTTCTAGAGCATCAGTGAACGTTTAAACCTTCTGTAATAAGTGCATATGAGTCCCTCAGTTGTCCTCAGTGTAAAAAGATGGGTCTCAAAATCATACAGTCATTGTTGGAAGGGGTTCAAATACACAAAAATGCTGAAAAACCAAAGAATTTGTGGGACCTGAAGGATTTTTTTGAAGAACAGCGGGCAGTTTAACTGTTCAGGACAACTGCAGGTTGCAATTTTGAATCAAACAATTGTTTGAGTTAAATGTATTTCTCTACCCAACTTTGGTTTCTAAAATACGTACCTCTTGGTGTCAACGAATCCCACTTTCGGGTTACCTGTGGAGGAAAAAAGTATAAATAAATTATAATAAACTACAACAATTTAACAATGTGTTTGTTATATTTCATGCTGAAAATATATAATACAATGTATATTATTCAAATTAATGCATGCCAGTTAAATAGCTGTTTGAAACATGTAAATTCCTTAATTTTGTGCAACATTTGAACAAAATACAAACACACAGAAATACACTGTTTAATATTTAGTGTCAGTATTTGAGCTTTATAACCTTGAAAATCAGGTGAGTAACCATGGAAGTCCCAGAAGCAGCAAGAACGTTTGCACAGATTCACAAGGCACGCTGTGCAGCCATATACACTCTCATGCCGCATGTTTTTCAGGTTGCAAACTTTACATCTCCTCGTCCTACGAGTAATTTTGGCTAATCGATGTCTGACGCCTTCTTGCGTCTCTGGATTTTCTTTTTTCACAATCTGCTGCTCAAGCATGCTATCGTGGACTTGGTTCTGGCGAGCGTATCTTTCGGCACACTTGGCCAGCTGGTATCCCAGACGTCTGCGGTAGATGGCCTGGGAGAAATGTCCTCCCTGGAACCACCCGGGTGGGTTGTCTTTACGTGTCTCCCGTAGGACAATGAAAGAGTTGATGATGCTCAAGTTGACGAGGAACCAAAAGAGACGCCGCCAGTTGGTGTCGAGAACCAGCCCGCCGAGTTGGTTGCACGTGAGGAGCTGATTACAGATGTCGACACCGCGCATGTTGTCCTGGAGCAGCTTGAAGGCGTAGGGTCTTTCCACAGCACAAAGCTCGCCTAACTTTGTGGGAGATCTCCTCCAGACCACGTCTGGCCTACCAGCATCAGCATTTGTGGAGAGACACACCAGCTGCTTGTTATCTTTCCATCTGGTGGCGAGAAGTGGGGCGAATTCATACTGTTGGAAATGACCTTGATTGTTCAGCGGAGGCTCGTCCCAAAACTCCTTGGGCAAAATCGGACTTTGAGGGAGGATGGAGCTGGAGCAGTATATTCCAGTGTCAAATAACTCCTTCATGAGTGGTACAGACGCAAGTGAGCTAGACAAGAAGATGTGGTGATGTTTACCCTCAAGGCCGTCTATGAGTTGCGGTACAACAGTTTTGCCCAAGTCTTTGTTTTTCTCCTGTCGCGTTACGACCAGAAGTTTATGGCAGTAGCCTGACTTTGAGTCACACAATAGCCATATCTTTGGCTGGTTATTTTTACTCTTCTCCTGAGCGATTCCCTTGTCATGGCTCGGTAGAAAAGCTTGATCAACTGTTAGACACTTGTTTGGCTTGTAGGCCTCTCGCATGCTTGTCTGCAGGATGCTCAGCATGGGCTGAAAAAAGGACAACTTGTCAACACCCTGGTTATCGTTCTCCACAAGCATGCTGCTCATTCGGATGTGAGCGGCGATCTGCTTGAAGCGTTTGACTGACATGGTTCTGTAAAACAGCTCCCATGTTCTGGAGCCATAGCGGCCGTGGTGATGGTCCCAGGACCAGTATAACTCTGGCTCTCCCAGGCTTTGAATTCCCATGAGGATCGAGAGACCAAAGAAGCCTTTGACTTCCTCTATAGACACGGGTTTCCAGGAAGAGTCCCCCTGCCCCAAAGAGCAGCAGTAAGTGGCATAGGCATTGGTCTCAAAAACGATCTGCTCAAAAAGGACGTCGGGAAAAAGAAGCTGGAAGTAGTCGAGGACATCGCTATTCCTGGCCATTATATGCTGTGGGCCACAACTTTCCACGAATTCTGGCACAGTTCCTTCCTCTTTGGGCACACTCCACTGCTTCATGGACAACCAGTCAGGCTGTGTCCCAACATCACTAGCTTCATCCCCTTGTGGACCCTCCACCTCCTCCTCCTCCTCAACCTGGCAGAACTCAATATCTGTCTCCAAACACTCTGTAGGGGAGGGGAGGGATTATAGGAACACAGAGTTAGTCTTCTCCTTGGAGTCTCTACCATCACCAATAATCCATTTTATAACACCATGCTCAATGTACATGTGGTTCTGATAGGTCAGTTAGCTTTTGAAAAAAAGAAAACAATAAGCAGCTCAGAAGCAGCAGATAATTCCCCGATGGATAGTCCTTGTCGTTATTCATTTGTCATGTTTCTAAATTAATCCACTTAGGGTTTTTTTGTACTCCTTCTGACATTCTCCAGTTCAGGTGGTGTGCGGTAGGTTTTGTGTAAATACTCATGCACTCATCCAGAGTGCTCTCGCAAAGGCTTGCCAGTACGTCCTGTAGAGTCACACCAAGTTCAAAAGGCCCACGTTTGTCCATTTTGATAATGGACAACTTGAGCTCATAACCCACACCTGTGATTATTGTGCATCACATACTGTGGGCTATTACTCAAGACTGGCCTCTTTGCAAGTGTTGTAGGCATAACTGTAATGTTTGACTGTAGCTAAGAATGCATGGAAAAATGTTTATTGAAAAGATCCTTCTTTATTGTAGGCGTCTATCCACACAAATAACATTCAAGCTGTGAAAATACATATACAGTGTCTGAATCAAACCGTAAAATTAACGGTTTACACATTACAATGTTAAAGGGGGAGTTCACCCAAAAATGAAAATTCTGTCATCAATTACCCTCATGTCCTTTCAAACCCGTAAAACCTTTGGCGATCTTTGGAACACATTAAGATATTTCTATTAAATTCAAGAGCTTTCTCACCCTGTATAGATAGCAACGCAACTACCACATTCAAGGCCCAGAAGTGTAGTGAGGATCAGTGGTTAAACCTTAATGTTATGAAGCTACGAGAATACTTTTTGTGCACAAAGAAAAAAGAATTCTCGTAGCTTCATAACATTAAGGGTGTACCAAAGCTCTCGGATTTCATCAAAAATATCTTAATTAGCGTTCTGAAGATGAACAAAGGCTTTACAGGTTTGGAACGACATGAGGGCAAGTAATCAATGACAATATTTTAATTTTTGGATGAACTATCCCTTTAAGATGCCCTAATGTATTGGATCTGCTGATCCAATAAATATCTGAACTGATGAAAATGACTACACACTGCTTAATTAAGCATGTAGATATTGTTTAAAGACAAAAAGTTGTTGCATGTGTCAACAGCAGATGTTGTACATTTACTGAAAAAGGTAACCTAGCAATTAAACACCAATTTAATGTCTTAAATTGTGAATAAAACTCGTATGTTTAATATTTTTAAAAAATGACTGACCCAAAAACATTTTTACATGCATTTGGCATGTCATAAGTCATTTTGTACCCTATTGTTCAGTAAATGTAATTTACAGCGATAAGTTCTACTGATAAAGATTGTAGTAGCAGTGTTATGTTGTGATGCTATTAATTTAGTCTGAATGTATTGTTACTTTGTGTCTACACTGTATTACTACTATAATCATGCAATTAATGACACCTACAATAGAGCTGGATCCCCTCTATCTACAGGGGTAAGAAAGCAGAGGAAGAAAATCAAGCATGCAGGTAGGGGACCATGCAGTTTTTAAAGACACAAGCATGCCTTAACGTTCTACTGAGTTGAAGAACACCCACCTTTACGAGTGAAAATACTGTAGGAGTGAGTAGGGAACTTAATGAGATGTTTAGCCATCAAGTTCCCTACAGCAGTGGAGTATTCACAACCTGCACAGCTCAGCTTCACACCACTACAAAAGCGCAAGAAAACAGCCTTTAGAAACTATTTCAGACTGTACAATAATAGAATTCAAATTTGAAAATAATATATTACCTTGGTGGCCCCTTTTTAGATGTTTTTGGGACTCTTCCAGGAACGTGATTGCTGAAATAAAGAAATGAACTGCAATCAGTATGTCGTCACTTTGATTGACTGCCAAACCAAACTAAACTTTCAAGGGAACCCTGGGTATTAAGACTTGTATGGCTTAACATAACGTAAATGGTGTCTCTTACTGAAATATGTAGTAGAAAACCCATAAAAGATTTACGTTATTTAAAATCCACATTGTTTCATACATATTTTGGACTATGGGGGCACCATTGTTTTGATTACGTAGAACGGTTGAACTCAGTGAGCTACTGGCGCTACCTGTTGCTATTTTTACACAATATCCATTAATCATCTCCAATAATGAGCGTGATATTGCGTGGCTCGTCAATGAACTATGGTTCTGTGTAGTGCCGCTCCATCTGACTGCACGTGATGGAGATTTACGACAAATCACGGAACCGGCATTACTGACAAAATGCACATGATAATTGCATCTGATTATTTGCACAGCCCTACCACAGCTACTGAAAGAGCATACAGGTGGCAATGGATATAAGCGTAGGCTTAAAGCAAATGCTTTACCATCTATTTTGTAAAATCCACACTGAGAAACTCCTTCAGTGGCTGTGGCATCATGACAAGCGTCTGCATGTTTCAAGCTCTTTCAGTAGCTGTGGTCTACTAAAAGCCTCAAAGGCATTAGGGCTAAAGTAAAAAAAGAACACAGACTTTAAAACTTTGGGAAGTTTTATTCGTCCACAGGCATCTTCCCATTCTTTTCTCCTCTTCTTATCACAAGAAAAGCAGTGAAGACTTACATTGCTTCTCTTGTTGCCCTTTGACTGAAAATTACAACCAAAAGCTATCAGTATTTTATTTTCCCAAGTTGTGCATTCCAAGTTGTGTTGTGGCAAAAATAGCAACGGATAATGTCAGTAACTCTTAAATAAATCTTTAATGGGTTTACTACTACATATTTGAGTAAGAGACATCATTTATGTTATATTAAGCTTTACAAGTCTTAATACCCAGGGTTCCCTTTAAACTCCAATTTAAATAGTCAAACTATTTTTTAATTTACAGAATGATCATTTTAGTGCAAGAGGATGTAAAGAATTGCATATGACTTTACTTACTTGATCATGTGGTTTGCATAAGCACGAGAACAGCAAGTGCTGTAGAAGCAGAGTGAGCAGTGAACATAAGTAGGGTAGTGATTCGCAAAGTCTGGGATGTCAAAACTGCACTCCACACACTTATGTCTGCCAAGCAGTGACCTATAGAGAGGAAAACCAAAAGTACACACTTCAAAGTTCTGATTCCCAATTGAAATAGATGAACTTATCTGTCAAAACGCAGCATGACCTTACCTCTGCTCTTGGAACTTGGACAAGTAGTCAAACATCTTGCTGACTTGTTTCTTTCCAGGTCCATGTCGTTGTGATTGCTGGTCACCACTATAAGTTTGTGAACTGCTATTACTATTCTTCTGAAAGGTAGTGGATGATTTTGAAGATGCCTGACCTGGTGACTTCTTAAGCCCAACGTATGCCCTAATGGTCACCTGGGAATAAGGAGATGACGTAAAATACATTGTTGCACCTTGCAACTTGCTCTCAAACAAACAAACAGACAAATATTTTACTTTTGTCCCAGGCTGGAGTCCCTCCAATTCACAAGGTTTTCGGAAAGTCCTGTGGTGATTGATTTTATGCTCAACTTTGTCCTTTGTGAACAGGAACTGAAGACGGCATTTGTTACAGTGGTAAACCGTTGACTTCTGTAGAAAACAAACAGGCCATATAATGGTTCAAAATAAATGTTTGTTGGGTCAATCAACAACATAGAAGCATGTTTTTCTTTTTTTTTTTTCTGTCATTAATTACTCACCATCATATTGTTCCAAACCCGTAACTTCTTTGTTTATCTTCGTAACACAAATTAAGATATTTTGAAATCTGAGATTTTTTATGAGTTCCATTGCCGTCTACGCAGGGTCAGAAAGCTCTCGAAATTCGTCAAAAAATATCTTAATTTGTGTTCCGAAGATGAATGAAGGTCTTACGAGTTTGGAACGACATGAAGATGAGTAATTAATGACAGAATTTTCATTTTTGAGTGAACTATCCCTTTAAAGCAACGCATCCATTTGGAACCCTTCAAAAGACTATATCATTGTGCCCAGTAAGACAAAACAAACATTTTCAAATACAGCAAATAGTCTGCAATTAATTAATTAATTGATGTTCACCTGGTGACGAACATAGTGTTGCTGGTAACTGGTGGAGTGCTTGAAAACCTTAAGGCAGTATTGGCACAGGAGGTGGCGGGTATCCTCATGCCAAGTACGAAAGTGGTTAAACACATCCGAGTAGAAGGAGGAGCGATATTCACACACCTGAAAGTGTCAAAACATAGACTTTGAGACACACTACACCTAGTATTACAAAAGCCACCATCAAATTGAATGGTTATAAAAAGAGTTTTAGTTATTTTCCACTTAAGCTTGGTTTGGCACAGCAAAACCATTCTTGGTTTGGAAATGTTGGAAGAAAGCTTGTAGTGACGCTGTCATGCAGGATTTGTCACTTGTTTGTTGTCTGGCTACTAGTTTCTGTCTGTTGCTGGCCAAACACACTATTTGAGCGAAATAAACAGAAATATGCTCCATAACACAGTTGTCATTTACATCGTATACTGTATGTAAACACTTGGAATACCAAGGCATCGACTGGTGCCTCTGTATTACTACAAGGTTCATACAGATACCGTAAAAAAATTCCAGGACTTTCAAGGACTTTTCAAACCCTACTTTTTTGATTTTCAAGGACTTCATTCAGAGATTTCACTTATCGAACAATGTCTAATATTAAAATTTCTAAAAAAGATAAATAAAAATATACAAATAAAAAAAAAAAAAAAAATACAAAAACTAAATAAAGCACATGCACAGTATCAATACATTTCTACAGTAAAGCCACAGGTAATTTTCGTAAGGGATTTGTATTTGTGTGTACTTTCTTTTTTCTACTGTCTTAACGTATTGATGTTTTCTACTGATATTGATGTTTTCTACTCTAAAAAAAAAAAAATTCAGAAAAAAAGTTTTGCGAAATCGCTCCAAAGTCCTGATCGGAAACAAATATGCGCTCCAAAGTCCCAAAGTGAATCAAATGATTTGCAAAGCTGCACTGAAGTCCCAATCTGAATCAAGTGATTTGCGATCCGCGCTGCAAAGTTCAGATCTAAAGCAAAAGAATTGCAAACTTACACCGAAATTCTGATCTTAAAAATGTAATTATTCGCGATCCATGCTCTGAAGTCCCGATCTGACAAACCATCATTTTAGATGATCGGAGTGCGGATCTCGAATCATTTGACTCACAATGGATCTGTTATTGACAGGAATCTTTTTTTGTGGGCGCTTTTATTATTTTATTTTTCAGATTTTATTATTTTATTTTTCTACACAGTGGAAAGATGACCAAAATGCATTAAGTAGAGAGAGGGGAGCTGAACCGGTAAAGGACCTCGAGACGGGAATCGAACTTGGGTCGCCGTGAGCGCAGTTGCACTGTATATGTCGTCGCACTAACCACTCAAATTTTGTGTGAAAATATATGTGCTTATTGAAAAAATTAAACACTTACTTCATAGATACATTCTTCCAATCATTCAAGCACTTTTCAAATATCTCTTCAAGAATATTGCTCTTTTCAATGGTTTCCCAGACCTTACATTTTAAAGTGTCAAATTCAAGAACCCTGTTACTAGCTCTGTTATCACAGTGGATAAAAAATCTGTACTGCATGAGCTAGATTGGCGTGGAATGAAAATGGTTTGTCATAACAGTGAAAAAGTGTCTATAGATAGAAACTGGTAATAAGGTTCATCCAGGTGATTTTTTCCCCAACTCACCTGGCACACATAAGGCATCTCTCCAGGTTTGTGGGTGTTCTTCATGTGCTGCAGGAACACTGGCTCGCTCTCAAAGGACCACTCACATATTTTACACTTGGCTGCACAGAAAAGCATAACAACCACTAAATCAAGTGACAAATCGAACTTACTGCAGTTTACAGTCACTGTAGCAAACCAGGTCAGAGCAAACATAAAATATCTGACAGTCAATAGAAATTAAACATTTACTGTCACTATAGTAAAAACAGAAAACAGGTCAACATGCAAAATCTGAATACAATATGTGTTAAAGAGACATCATGTGGTGCTAAAAGCCTTATGAAAGTTTGCTGTTATAAAACATTTATTATGTTTCAATACTGCCCCAGTGACCCTTCATGTTTGAATTTAGTCAAATAAAGTAGTACAAATAGCAAGAGTGTGTGCCGGCTGAAGAAGCTATCTGCATATTCTCTTACCGGAATAACCAGTTTTGCACACTCATTGTTTAATTTTTTTTTTTTTTTTATCTGTCTGCAACTGGTTGCTAACAAAATACTGCACAATTTGCTTTTTTGGGACAAAGATTTGATTGATGAGCAGCTTTTAGAAAGCGAAATGGTTAACTTTATCTGTGCCTGTATAACCTGATTATCTGTGAGGAAAGCTGTTAACGTTGCTTGAGCACAAGAACATTATGGTATAGGAAAAAACCCAGGGAAAAAAGAAACACAAAATTGCTTTACAGAAATACTGGTTGGGAAATGTGTTGGGGAAAGTAAATCCAATGATTTAAGGACAGTTGGATAAAAATAGATTGATTAAACAGGGATAATATGTGGATTAAGCATAACACATCTTCGGATAATTGGGTAACAAACAAATACAGTTGTATCCAAACATCTCTACACTACTGTTTAAAAGTTTGGGGTCAGTAAAATTTATTTTAATGAAATTAATACTTTTACTCAGTAAGGATGCATTCAGTTCATCAGAGATGTCAGTCAAGACTTAATGTTTCTTTTTCATGATTTCTATTTCAAATAAATTTACAGATAATTTACTCACCCCCTTGTCATCCAAGATGTTCATGTCTTTCTTTCTTCAGCCGTAAAGAAATTATGTTTTTTGAGGGAAACATTTTAGGATTTTTCTCCAGATAATGGACTGCTATGGTGCCCTGATTTTGAACTTCCAAAATTCAGTTTTAATGCGGCTTCAAACGATCCCAAATGCGGTTGTAAATGATCCCAGCCAAAGAAGAACTGTCTTATCTAGCGAAACGATCAGTTATTTTCATATTTTCTTTACGGCTGAAGAAAGAAAGACATGAACATCTTGGATGACAAGGGGTGAGAACATTATCTGTCAATTTTTGTTCTGGAAGTGGACTTCTCTTTTAACTGGAAATAGTGCTTACTAGATGACTCAATTGCAGTGTGGACACTCTCCAGGTGACACTGAAGACGAAATGGTGTAGGAAAGCGGCGGAAACAGTGCAGGCAGGATGTGTGCGTGTCCATCTCCCCATTTTGCTGCTCCAGCTCAACATGGTACTTCATATGGTTCATAAGTCTGCAAGAAGAACAAACACGTAATAACTGCATCATTCTATAATGAATCATTTCAACTGCAACTAGACATATGTACTCATAAATCCCATAAACTGGCCATCAGGTTTTCACAACAAAACCCACCCAATTGCTACTCAAAACTAGCCCAATTGCATTTTAGGAGGTAAAATACATGTTTTTTGGCAGGATTCCCCTGGTAAAAATTCACATTCCAGGGGATAAATATCACGTTATTAGGGTCGCTTTAACCCGCCGACATGAAAAACAACCTGCAGCAGCAGTGTTAGATTATGCCAATTCCACAGAAAAACCTGCTGCCCATTAACATACCTAATATTATTCTTCAGTCTCTTGTGACAGGTGAGGCATTTGAATGATAATGGTTCTTTTGAGTTGTCCATTGGTACATAGACTCGATTCCCTTCAAATGTGCCGTAGTAGAAATCATCCACCAGCATGACAAGTCTGTTCTGGGTATCTCCGGACTTTGTAGGTGGGCTATCCAGCTTAATACTGGGCACGACAGAGGTGCTTTTCGGAGGTGTGGGTGGGGTGTTCACAGCAGCGGCAGTACTGCTTGTATCAGTCTGGGCCAGATCCGGGCAGCAGAACTAAAGGGAGAATGAGATTAACTGATTACCTTTAAATAACCAAAACACACTTATTAACATAAAATCTTCAAAAAGTGTATACTTACACACATATGACTCCGTAGAGCCTCAACCATTTTGAACTGAGCTCCACAACGAGGACACATGTGAGAGGTTGTTGATGGTGTTGTATGTGTAATAGGGATTGCTATGAAGAAAAGAGAAAGAGTTTGAAATTTACTCTAGTATGAAACTATCAAAGATACACTATTACAACAACATACTTACTTTGCACAACATTTTGTGTCACGACAGGTAGAGCAGAGGAAACAATAGTGCCGTTGTTGGTCTTCTGATTGCTCATAACAACAAAAGTCTGTGCTTGAGCTCCACCAGGAAGGTTCACTGATTTCACAAGGCTCATTATGTTTTGCATGTCCAAGGGTCCATTTCCAGGCTTTATTGTCACTGTAAAAAAAAAAAAAATACAATTTTATAAGTGATAATTGCAGTTCTTGTTGCTGACTGGTCAATACAGTGTTCAAGCGGTGATAAGTTTAGGATACAGTAACAGGTATAACAGGAAACAACTGTTTGCATGATTTTATCTTGTGAACAATGAATGTGTAGAATGTTTTTAAATGCAATTAATATTTAAATAATTTACTTGTACCTTCACTGTTTCTTGAAAATACAAACCACTGTCTAAAAAAACAAATCAACAAAAGCATCTTACCAATTTTAGTCGTGGTTCGTGCTGTGGTGGGCTGGGTAATGGTTGTAGAGGGCATGGTGGACAGAGAATTGGCCGCAGAAGGGGTGACTGCTGTTGTGGTACGAATAGTGAGAGTTGCAGGGATCTGCAAAGTGCTAAAAGTGCTGGGTGTTTGGGCCCTGTTTGCAACCGGAGCTCCAGTCCTTATTTGAGCTGGTTGGGTAATTATTTGGGTTCCACCAACAGCTGGTTTGAAAAGTTGTGTGCCAGGTGCTGAAAATACATCAAAAGAAAACATTGTTAATCAATAAGCGAAGCAAAAACAAAACAGCAAAATCGCAATGTCCAGAGAACCGAAGTCCACAAGTTTAAAGGATTAGATTATTTCAAATCCAGAATAAAAATGTCCTGATGTCTTTCTTTGTTTCAGGCGAAAATAAATTAAGGTTTTTGAGGAAAATATTCCAAGATTTTTCTCCATATAGTGGTCTTCAATGGTGGCCAACAGGTGGAAGGTCCAATTTGCAGTTTCAATGCAGCTTCAAAGGACTCTACACGATCCCAGCCGAGATAACCACAAATGCTTGTCTTGCACTAGCTTGTAATCACATTGGAAAAGTCACGCATGGTTAGTTCTTCGTCTGTGTACTTCGGTTCAAAAAGGTAAGGTAGGGCAAAAAACTCCATCTCATTTTCTCCTCCAACTCAAAAATCATCAGACATCAAGCATACGTAAAATGTGTGAAGTCAAGCTAGTGTAAGACAAGCATTTCTGGATAAAAAGTATCAATTTTCATTTTTTTTTAGAAAATGACTGATTGTTTTGCTAGATACGACCTTTATTCATCGGCTGGGATCGTGTAGAGCCCTTTAAAGCTGCAGTGAAACTGCATTTGGACTCTCAACCTGTTGATCCTCATTAAAAAAAAAGAGAAAAATCCTGGAATGTTTTCCTCAAAAACCTTAATTTCTTTTTGGCAGAGGTGGAAAGAGTAATAAAATATGCTACTCAAGTAAAAGTACTGTTACTTCAATGAAATTTTACTTAAGTACAAGTAAAAGTACTGGCCAAAAAATCTACTCAAGTAAAAGTAAAAAGTAACTTTTCTAAAATTTTACTCAGAGTAAAATTTACTGAGTAATTTTTTTTTTATTTTTTTGAACAACAGTGGTGGGTGGGTGATTCTAGTGTAGTTAAAAAAAAAAAAAAAGACGGGGATATAAATCTCAACCTGGTTGTTTTTAATTGAGGAAACAACTTTACAAATTAAAGTGCAATAAAAAATGCAATATAATTTAAATAAATGTTCATTAAACACAGAATTTGAAATTTTTACATTCTTATACACACTAAAAACACACTAAAACCTTCACACAGTTAAATTTGATGTAACTGTAACCTCATATACATACATAAACAGGTGGACATTTTAACATTTTTAATAAAAAAAATAAGTCATTCTGTCTACTGATAATAAAAAAATACTGTTTAATGACCTTTACTGATCATAAAATAAAAACATTATTTCAGTAGCAGTCCACGACTTGAGTCTACTGTAAGTTATGCACTTTCACAGCAAAAAAAAAAAAAAAAAAATCTGTTACAATTTGCCATTTAACGTACGATAATGAGAGAAATCACAAATGCAGAGTCAGCTCATGCACTGAACTCAGTGACGAATCAAAACGCTTTGATTGGACACTGCATTCTCAACAAAAGTGTATTATGGGTTATACAGTAATGCCCAATTCTAACACGACATCTGCAGATCTATTCTAACTCTTTTCATAGACTTAAGTAAATTGTGACACTGGTAATAGCTTAACGTTAATTGTGCACTGACAATTTTGTCCGAAGTTCCTGTTAATTTCCAACCCTAGTGCTAACCAGCATTAGCAATGTCACTCACTGATGCAACGCAACAGAACAATAATTACGTAAAAAAAAAAAGAAGTATGTTTAACTCACCTCAACTTGCTTGCGCAGGTTTGATGTTGAGCTTTTGTAAGCTGCCAACTCAGTCGTCTTGGGCAAACAAAGTTTACACCGCATAATAAAGCTGTTGCCTTTCTTGCACTTAAATTCAAAGTGGTCTTGCAAATATGGCCATGGGTTTGTTTCTGAAGAATTCAAATTCAACGGCATTTCACTTTCATCTGGGTCTACATCGTGTGTGTCTGTCTTTCTTGAGTTAGCGCACTGCGTTTGTTCTCCCGCTCATCAAGCAACAAGCAATCAGTAGTTTCCGGCGCACGCTCCCCTCCTTCCCTCTACGCACAATTTTATTTATTTATTTATTTTTTTTGGTTTATTTAATTTTACTATTTTTTATTTTTACTCCGTAATGGATAGGATTTAAAATGTAGTTAAGTACAATACTTAAATCAAAACATACTTAAGTAAAAGTAAAATTACAAAATTTAAAAGTTACTTTAAAAAGTAAAAGTACACAAAAAACCTACTCAATTACAGTAACGTGAGTAAATGTAATTTGTTACTTTCCACCTCTGCTTTTTGACTAAAGAAATACACAAACATCTTAGATGACATGGGGGTGAGTAAATAATCAGGAAATTTTTATTCTGAAAGTCAACTAATACTTTAAGGAGATCATTAACATACCTTGGACTAGTGTGAAGGGTCGAACAGTCTGGCCTTGTTGGACATTCAGCACCAAACTCATCGGGCTCTGGCCAGGCTGGACAGGATGGATATTCTGGACAGGAAGACCCTAAAATCATGCAAAAAAGGAAACACGTTGATTAATAAAAGTGAAGTTGAAATAACCAGAAAAAAACTGGGATCTATGAGGTGTGATGGCAGCACCTGCGTAGTAAAGTAAATTGGCTGGCTGTTGGTGGCATTGGCAATAGGAGCTGTGCCAGGCAGGAGAACCTGTGACAGAGCCAGAGTGCCAAGCCCTGCTCCTCCTGGTGTCAAGATGACCTGCTGCCCTTGCACTGCTTTGGAAATATCCGCTGGCACAGCAGCAGGAACTACACGTTGAGGCACTGAAGGAATAAATGACTGATTAAGGAGTAGTACAGTAAAAAAAAAATTAAAATGCTGTACCACTCATGTACCATTTTTGTAGTTAATAGCACTTTTGGTGCTCCCTTTCTGAGTTTTGATGTGGATTATGAGTGAATAGTTGAATTTACACAAAACAAATGACTTCAAAACACTTGAAATATATAGCACACAATTCATGAACCACTTGATATTTGTGTTTTTGTTATTTTAAAGCTTGACAGCCCTCAAGAGGGAAATTGAATTCGGGTCGCCGTGAGCGCAGTTGCGCTACATGTCGACACACTAACCACGAAGCTATTGACACCAACCAAAATTCCATAGACTGCTACTTGAAAACAGTCACTTTCTGCCAAAACATCACTGTTTGCAAACACCAAATTGGTCTATATAACGACAGAATATTCTTTAATGAAACTGATAATCACTCAACAGTGCTAACGGGAGCAAATACTCACATGTATTTGTGATCAGCGGAACCGTGTTTGCTGTATTTACTACAGGCGGTATGGTTGGGATCACCATGGTTTTAGGCTCAGCTGGAATATCAACTGCTGTGGTGGGAGCTTTAGACACTAAACAGTGGAGAAGGATAGGTGTTGTTTAGCATACTGATATTAAAATGAGTAATTACTAAAAGAAAACATTTTTCTAATCACATTAAGTATATACACATCTGTAAATAAGCATACATTTATATATACACTACCAGTCAGAACAGTAAGATTTTTAATGTTTTTAAAAGAAGTCTCTTCTGCTCACCAAGCCTAAATTTATTTGATCCAAAACACAGCAAAAGAAATTTTGCACTATTCAAAAAAAACCTGCTTTCTATACAAATATATTTCAAAATGTAATTTATTCCTGTGATCAAAGCTAAATTTTCAGCATTATTACTAGTGAAGGTACAGTTTTGACTGGCAGTGTGAATGTTACAGAAAAACCTATAAAATGACACACCAGTGGGAGTACTACTTTCAGCATTTCCCCCTGAATCATCCATTGATTGCTGTTGCCATGGCTCCAGCTCCTCCTCCTCACACTCCATAAACAAATCCGCATCCATGTTTCTGAAATATAAAATGTTTATTGAGCTAAACATTTGAGCAGTGAACGTGTGAAACAGTAAACATGCCTTTACAATCAACGTCAAAAAATAAAATAATGCTATTACTGCCAAAGACATTTAATTTAAAAATAATAATAAGTAGGGAAATATTAGGATTTAGTTTTATATAGGACAGGTACATGTTTGAAAAGAAGACCCTCACAATATTCACCGGCCTCTGACAGCATTCAGCTCCAACCGGTTTCAACGTCAAGGCTGCCGTTTACAAAACTCCCTCATCCTGCAAATTACATAAATACATAAACGAGTGAGTAAACCACTTTTGTTTGTACATACATTTGGAGAAAATTATTAAATATATGCTGCCTTAAGGTGGGCTTGATATTCAGTGCGCCGCCGTATCACTTTAGAAAAGCCTTCAATACATTGTGTAAGTACGCGCAATGTGGTTTCATCCAACCGAAAGGGGCAAAGAGAAAAGTAGTTCCTGTGCCATTACATCCAATGCGTGAGACTGGATGATTTCAGAGATCTAAACGGAAGCACAAGCCTTAGATATGTGTACAATAACAACACATGAGGATGAAAATCCAAAGTGGGTCGAAACGAGAGCCAGCGCGATGTTTATTACAAATACTCGGTCACAAATTATGCAGCAACCCCCTCGCGCGGCATCTACTGAGTGCGCACTCCGCATACTATCCTCTGCGCACATAATGAACGTCGATCACCTAATGCGTGTATCAAAGCGCGAATACGTCGAATATGGTTAAATTCATAAATAATACTTACCGTATTATAGTCTATATGGAAATATGTTCAATCTGATATATTGAAAGAACACAAAGACTGCCGGTACGTCACAGACGAGACGAATAAGTGCGCTAAATGGGCAGAGGTTCTGCTCTTTCTGCGTCAGCGATTGGTTGATGCACGCAAAACGCCACT